>JAJSRV010000032.1:374905-389162 GCA_021527715.1 Neoseiulus cucumeris | reverse complement strand
TGCGGCACATATCGACAGCATCAGGCGCAATTTTGCCCATTTTGCAACTGGAGCGTATAGTTCTCCAAAATCTGATTCTGTCTGAGAAAACCCACGAGCAACGAGACGTGCCCGAAATTTCTCGGATTCAAGTTCCTTGTGAGGACGATATTTGTAGACCCATTTGACAGTGATTGGCTTTTTGTGTTTCGGTTTGTCAACGAGAGTCCATACACGATGAGAACGCGAGAATCAAGTTCTTTTTCCATGGATTCTTTCCATTGTTTGGCGAAAGGTGAGGCTATTGCTTCTTGGAATGTTTTTGGTTCATAAATCTCACTCAAGTCGACTTCGTATCGCTTTGGTCGCTTGAGGTCCGCTCTCTTGCGGAGATTCATTTTTGACAGCGCGGTTGCGCTTGAACGATTCTCGTCAGAATCGGTGGACTCAACCTCAGAGTCATTTTCGACTGAACTGTGGGAGTTTTGATTGAAAGGTATTCTTTCTTCTTCTTGTTCATCGGTTTCTTCTGGATCCAGTAATTTTTCATCGGAATCTATGTCCGAGAATTCTGCAGTTTCATTTTCATTGGACTGAATGGGATCTGCGGCGAAATCTGTATCATTGAGCTTAATTCTCTTCTTGGGGAGCGTCTTTTTATTCAGAAATTTAATGTTCTTAGAGAACCAGAGCTTCTTGAGGGATGGGATCCAAACGCGAAATCCGTCAAGACGACCAGCGTACCCTATTAGAATGCCGAATATGGCTCTATCGTCCCATTTATCGGTCGTTGGAGTGTGGTCGTACACGTAGCATTGAGTGCCGAAAGGATGAAGATTTGAAATATTAGGAGGAACTTTGTAGATAGTTTCAAAGGATGACTTTCCCGTAGAGGGACTGATGTTGGTTATGTTTAAAAGGTGAACGGCACAGACGCAGGCTTCGCCCCAGAATTGGCGGGGTAATGCTGCTGCAATCAGCATGGTACGTGCAAGCTTGGTAATCGTTTGATTATTTCTTTCTGATAAACCATTAATCTCGTGGGCATACGGGTGACTTACTAAGTGTTCAGTCCCCTTTTCATCTATGACTCTTTGTAGTCTCTCATTTAAATATTCGCCTCCTCCATCCGTCATCAAGGTTTTTACTTTTGTGCCCGTTTGGTTTTCAAACCATTTGAAGTATTTTTCTAGTAGTTCCGGCGCTTCGCTCTTTTCTTTTAGTAAATATAACTTATTAAACCTTGAGTATTGTTCATGAACGTTCATTAGATAACGCGCTCCTCCAAGAGAGGGCCGGAACGGTCCACATAAATCGGTGTGGACGATTTGACCTAGGCGTGTTGGTGCCACTTGATGGGAAAAGTCACTAAACTCAGACAGCTTTAGAACTCTCCTGTAACACAAAATCAAGGGAAGGATAACACGGCAGTAAAGACACTACGTTTGTAGAAACGCGATACATCTCCTCACCTGTTCGCTCTTCTTTATTGCTTATATAGCTTAACCAAGGTTATCGAGAAAGGGGTAACGGCATTGACTGGGATGCGGAAGCAGACAAGCCAATGCCATCAGAAATACAAATGAAAAGAGTTTCTGGTACTCTGTCTAGACGCAACACCCGGAAGGTATTCAGGGTTACGATACATGAGTCAGAATCACAATTATTCCATCAACCCTCCCTCAGATGACACAGCATTGTAGGGTTGTATATGTTATTCGTCAGAAACTCGAAAAATGGTTGCTTAGACGCATTATTGAGTACTGTAACAATAATCCTCAAGGGTCATACACAATTGACACCTTTACTTCTCGTATCAGGTTATCCGGCACCTAGATAATTCTGACGGGAAGGATACAATTATTGGGTTAGTGAAATATTTCATTTGCGTGAATTCTAGAATATTCACGGCATTTGACAATATGTAATTTTCCCGCCACTGTTTTATAATGGCGCTACAGGCGCACCGGCATCCCGACGTTTGTTTACATGAGATGGTGGAACCGTGAGTGACTGAGGCACGTGAATTTTCGATTCTCTGTTAAAGGTAACCAAGAACTCATTGATAGAACTCCATGTATCTTGAATGGAATTCCAGGTTGTCACCTGTCCAGGCACGAATGGGGCATAATGATCCGATAATAAATCTNCAGTCCCCATTTCATCTATGACTCTTTGTAGTCTCTCATTTAAATATTCGCCTCCTCCATCCGTCATCAAGGTTTTTACTTTTGTGCCCGTTTGGTTTTCAAACCATTTGAAGTATTTTTCTAGTAGTTCCGGCGCTTCGCTCTTTTCTTTTAGTAAATATAACTTATTAAACCTTGAGTATTGTTCATGAACGTTCATTAGATAACGCGCTCCTCCAAGAGAGGGCCGGAACGGTCCACATAAATCGGTGTGGACGATTTGACCTAGTCGTGTTGGTGCCACTGAAGGTGGTTTGCTGTGGTATGAAACTCTGTTGAGCTTCCCACGAATGCATGAATCGCAATCTACATGGTCCTGTTGAAATTTGAGGCCATGGGTACGTAGAACTTTCTGAACTGCCTTTTTGTTTATATGACCGAATGCCTCATGAGCTTGCTGCAGGGTGGGGTTCTTTTTGAGAATCGATACATGAACTTCTGGTTCGGAAAAGGGAATAAATGCGGTGGCGTCTAGAACATATAGTCCATTGTGAAGTCGGGCAGCAATTTTGTGAGTCGAATTGGAAATTATGAATGTCGCCTTTGAAGCGTTGACGGACCAGCCGTCAGACAACAAAGCCGACAATGATAAGAGATTTTTCCGGAGATCCGGGCAGTAAAGCATGTGATCACGGCGTATTACTACGTGATCGTTTGTTGAATTAACTTCGAGCAGGACCGTGCCCTGGCCAAGGGCCCGAAGTGTTTGAGAGCCGCCAACTTGGACTGTTAAGGGAGTTTCTAATTGTTCGTAGTTCAAGAAGGCTTTTCGAGAATTACAAAAATTGGAGTTAGCTCCGGAGTCAAGAACCCAATGTTCTGATGCGGACCTAAGATCATGAGAGGTCGATGCCATGATCTCTCATGGCTTCGAAAAATTGAGATTGGTTGGAAGACTCAGTCAAGTGCGCACGCGGGTTGGAGTTACCGCGATGGTTGCCGCGTCTGGGTTGGTTGTGTTTTCTAGGGTTTCCTGGTCGTTGATTGAATGAGCCGCGATTGGGAGTGAATGATCCCCGATTGGGGTTGAAGGCTCGTTGGGGTTGAAATTGGGGTTGTGAGAAATTATTTTGGCGATAGTTATTGAATGCAGGGCGTAGGTAGTTGTTTTGATTGAGGTTTTGCTAATTGTTCCTATTTCCGAAGTTTTGAAAGCGGGGTCGAGGGTCGAAAGATCTGGGGTGTTGGTAGTAATTGTTTCGAAAACCGTTTCTGTTCTGGTTTGGGAATGATTGAATTTGAGAATAGTAAACTGCGGGTGTGTTGTTAGTATTTACTCGAGAAGATTGGGCTTCTGCTAAGAGCCGAGTTTGCTCGCTCTCAATTAGCGCATAGAGGTTGGTGATATTCTGTTGTTCGGGGGGTTGAGTACCCCAAGTTTGTTTAAGAAAAACCCAGCTTTGAGGGAGTGCCTGAAGCAGGCAGGGAACCAGGAGTGAATCGTTTGTTTTTGCGCCAGCCATAAGGGCTTCGGAGATGAGCATTCGAAAATGAGTTACATTTTGAGACGGGGTTTTCGAAGAGTCGAATCGAAATGTTAACAAACGTTTGAGTGCGGTTTGTTGTTTCAAGGCAGATACTTCCTCGTAGTCTTCGGTGATCGATTTGTAAACCTGAGCTGAGGTTATTGTGGCTATATTCCGATGGAATTTGAGTTGAATGAGTGGACCTTCGATCTGATTTATGAGTACGCCCCGAGCAAGATTATCCCATTTAGTGAATTCTGTGTCAGTTGTTGGAAGTTCGCCGTGTGCGGCTTGGTAGCATTTTTGACCTTCAGAAATGAGAATCACGTCTATGATAGTTTTCCAGATCGCGTAATTTTTACCGTCGAGATCAAGTTTGATACGCTTTAGATTGCCAAGGGTATTGTTTTGAGCAAAGCTTGGTCGAGGACTGGGGTTCGGAGGATCGTCTCCAACTGGTGGTTGAATTGTTTGAACATTCGACAGAGAAGGTAGGTATTGGTTTAATTCTTGGAGGTGAATGCCAAGGGTTTGATCGTCGTCAGACATAGCGAGATTTGAGGCAGCAGAGTCGGGAGTGATTACAACGATAGAGTCGCTACTGTTGGGCGAGTCCATTAACAGAGAACTAAGTGTTTGAAATGAAGGCAGGTAGTCAGAAAGTGACTGTTCCCTCGAGTATCCTACTTACTTACCGATATTTTGAGCGATGCGTGAACGGAGAAGCTGTTGTTGCGTGAAGAGAACGTTTTTCCGATGGAAGAAGTTGCACTGAGCGAGAGTGCTGATAACGTCTTGAAGAAAAATTCGTGTTTTCCCGATGCTCACTAGCTCGCAACTCCTTTTAGTTCATGCACAGGCACAGACACTCACAAACCGGACTTTCAGTGAGACACGTACGAGTAGTAGGTAAACAGTAAGGTTTATTGAATGAGTACTGGTTTATATGGGATCTCTATGAGAGAGGGATACTGCATACCTAGCGTCTACCTAGAGCAACCCTATGATGAGCTTATGTGGTTACAGTAGACCCCTAGTGGGTCTCTGATGAATCCTTGTAATTAATGAGAACTGAGTTCCTCATGAAGATACCATTTGGGGGTTCCTCACGGTAATGGTTTCACTGGGGTAGGATTCTTATTTTTGTACCGACTCCAAGTTTCAATGATCTGTTCGACCGCAGAAATCTCTACGAGTCTCTGCGTCTCAACAAGTAATACTGCGAGCAAGCGAAGTATCGCTTGCATAAAGGCTAATCAATCAAAATTTCTGTAGTATCGTTTCCAGCATAGTTGCGGGACTCTTGTTCAAAAGATCGGAAAGCCCCGCCAACTCGCCCTAACCGTTCCGAGTTTCGGGGTCGTGAAACGATGTAGTCCCACGGGATACGAGCGCACGCAATCGTTTCCGTGGGAGGTTTCTTCTAAGAGCATTTTTGAAATCAAGATTCAGCAATCCATAGAAGCTTCGCTCAGAGCGCGTCCAGGGCGGGAGAGGGCAGTTTTCTGGCATATGAGATTCTGGCATCTGAGATTCTGGCACATGAGATTTCTGGCATGTGACACCTAACCGTTGAGGTTGTCGAGAAAATCGATCTCACACATAGTTAATTTTGTCTGTGGAAGGTTTTTGAGTGTGAGGAATCGAATATTCTTGGAAAACCACAGCTTTTTGAGTGCTGGGATCCAGACGCGAAAACCGTCAAGTCGTCCGGCATAGCCGACGAGAATTCCATACAGTGATTTATCGTCCCATTTGTCTGTCGTTGGTGTATGGTCATACGCATAACAGGGACCCCCAAAGTGATGTTGTTTCGAAATATTCGGCGGCACGGTTTAAATAGTTTCGAAGGCAGATTTGCCTGTTGACGGACATTTATCTGTAATATTCAAAAGATACGTGGCACAGACGCAAGCTTCGCCCCAGAAATGTCGGGGAAGCCCTGCCGCGACTAACATAGTTCGCGCAAGTTTCGTAAATGTTTGATTATTTCTCTCGAAAAGTCCATTGAGTTCGTAACAATACGGATGAGCCGTCAAGTGTTCGGCTTCGATGTCATCGATAACTTTTTCAAGTTTTTCATCTTTGAATTCTCCGCCGCCGTCCGTGAACAGAGTTTTGACATTGGTACCGGTTTGGTTGTGAAACCATGTCAAGTATCCTTTGAGAAGATTCGCCGCTTCACTCTTTTCTTTTGAGAGATATAGCTTGTTGAAGCGCGAATATTGTTCGTGAACATTCATGATATATTTGGCACCGCCGAGAGAAGGACTGAAGCGTCCGCTCAGATCAGTGTGTATGATCTGGCCGAGAAAAGTCGGAGCCACTGTGGCCGGCTTGCTGCGGTAAGAAACGCGGCTTAATTTGCCGCGGAGGCAGGGTTCGCAATCAACAGTGTGTTGTTTGAACCGTAATCCATGTTTTTGTAAAACTCTCTGAACTGCACGTTTGTTGATATGACCAAAAGCTTTATGGGCCTGTTGAAGAGTAGCATTTTTGTGAAGCAAAGAAACATAAGCCTCTGGCTCGTTGCGCGGTAACAGAGCCTTGGCGTCGAGTACATAGAGACCATCATCGAGGTGGACGGCGATTTGGTGGGATTCGTTTGAGAGCAAAAATGCCGACTGTGACGCGTTGACGGACCAGCCGTCAGCGAGAAGAGCCGACAAAGAAATCAAACTCTGGTCAGACGGCGGCGGCATCTTCGCTATGTCTTTGATCTTCTCCTTTTGCGGCTTCCTTCCTTCTCTCGATTTCACCCGGCCCAGGAACTTAATTTCTGACTTGAGGAAAGCGCACTTGGCGAGCTTTATTCTCGAGCAAAAATCTTGAATCCTTTCGAAAAGGCGTCGAAGATTCTCATGATGTTCCCGCAGGGTCGACCTGTGACTATCAAATCATCGGGGTGCGCCGCGACCCCTGGTAAGCTATTGATGAGCACGTCCATTTCTTGCTGGAATATTGCTGGAGCAACCTTGACGCCAAACGGTAATCGATTGTATCGATACAGTCCTTTCGGGTTGTTCATCGTCACCAGCCTTTTGGAGTCGTCTTCTACTTCGATTTGAAAGTACGCTTCGGCCAAATCGATATTCGAAAAGTATACACAACCATTCATTCTTGAGAAGATGTCTTCTACTGTTGGCAGGGGGTGATGATGGTCTTTCAGGACATCGTTCAATCCTGTGCTGAAGTCTGCGCACAACCGAATGTCTCCCGTTTTCTTCTGCACGATCAGCACTGGTGCTGCGAAGTCCAAGTGTGATACCTGCGAAATAACCCCCATCCGCTCTAATCTGTCAAGTTCCGTTTCCAGTTTCGGAAACGTAGCATACGGCACCGGTCTTCTTTTCCGAACTACAGGTGCTGCTCCTTCTTCAAGCTCGAATCTGGCTTCCACCTTGCTGCAACGTCCAAGACCTTCACGGAAAACGTCTGGGAAGGAAGACAGCAGGGATTTGACCAGCGACAGTCGGTTTTCTGCACCCCCGTACCGGTCAGTCGCCTCCAGAGCTTGCAGTTTTTCTTGAGCCAGTCACAGCCTAGAACGTTGGGTTCTTATGGCACTAAAGACACCGTCCGCTGCAATCCACGCCTTCAAGGACGCAGTGGCATCGAAAGAATCCGAGACTCTGTAGCGTTCCTTGATTCGCAGCCTTCATCACGAAGTTTGGAGGGCACAGCGTCGGCTTACCCAACCTCTGCCATAGGCGTTCACTTATGATTGTAACGTCTGACCCGGTGTCGACCCTCAGCTTGATCGTTTGCTCATTCACCTTTACCTTGTAGTGGATTCTTTTCAGCACTTAACTCCCCGATGGTAACCTCTTGGACCTTACGATCTCGTTCCGACCCCTTCCCTGAGGTTCCGCGAGTATCCTTCTTGCCTGACTGTTCTCGACCTTTTTCTTGATTCTTCTTCTTGAACACGCTTTTTCTAGATGACCCTTGTTGCTACAGAAGGAACAGACCGTATTCTTGTGAGGGCAATACCGTCGGAAATGTAGCCCCGTGCAGTTGCGGCAGGGACCTGGTTTACTGGTACTCGCCACAGCGTGTACCTCTTCGCTCTCATTGCACCCTGAATGCTCCTTGACGCCGATTGTAGTCGACCGATATTCTTGACTTCTTGGTGCAACTGCTTGAGCGTCGCCGTTGAATTCTCCTCAACTAACTGCAGTGCGTTCTGTCGAACTTTATTGAATTTCTCGCTGCGTAGAACCCCGATCCAAATGACACTTGAACTGGTCCACGCTTACTTTCGATAGTTCGGCTTGTTCGAAGCGTTGGTTCACCACATCAGTGTAGTCGTTCTCTGTGGAGTCTTCGCTTACTCGTGAACATTGGTACAGGCTAACAAATAATGACCCCCTGTGTCTGAATAACTCTTTCAACGTTGTCACTGTCGTCTTAAAGTTCAACTCTGCGGGCTTTTTGGGCAAAATCTGGGCTGCATACTTCTGGAAGGCCGTCTCATTCAACTTTTGCGTTAGTAGCCTGACTTTAGTGGCGTTATCGAGTGTCGCAGCGTCTTTGTCGAAAATGCTCTCATAGCGTGAGAACTATAGTCCGAATGTTAGACCAGCGTCAGGGTCTTACGTGAATGTAGTGACCCGTTTGGTGAGTGAATCCATGGCTCGCCCTGCGGCGGCGGCGTCTTCCGATCCACCTTGTCCTTTGATCGCTTGCAGCAGCCACTGCTGTGAGGCCCGATGTTGTTCCTCCAGCCTGTTGAGAATGCCACTCAGTGCCTCCTGTGAGATCATCTTGCGTGTCTGTGGTTAGTACTCGTCGCCAAGAAGTAGCTCGCGATGAGTACACGTCGTTGTCTTAGTGTAATGTTACTTGAATGGTAACGTTCATTTATATAGACTTTGAAGCCCTGCCCTGACAAAACCCAGTAAAATTCCTCAGATTCCCCAGAAAGTCTATAACTACAATGAATAGGGCATCTCCAGTGGACTCCGGTCAGGGGTCACCGGTCAGGGGTCACCGAGGCTTGACAAATACTGTCCGAACTTCTCTTCAGGTCACCGAGGCATTTCAGCACAGATGATACAAATATTTTCCACTGAAGGCTGTTCCCATCATTCGCGGCTTGCGAAAACCCGAATTCTTTCTGCAAGCGATGCTACTTTGCCCTGTCTCCTCAGGATTCTGATCTGGTGCAGTGGGCAGTCACTTTCGCACTGGAGGCAGGTTAGGGAAGATAACACTGCAATACAGTCCCAAGAATCGGGAGCATCACCGGAAAAAAAAGCTCCATTTAGCTGCTGAGAAGGTCCGAATCGGCTCTCTCTCAGGTATGTCGTAGTCCCCTCTCTCAAGCCCCGCCAGTAGGCTTTCCAAGGAACCGCATTTTCGAGAACCGCGGTTCGCGGTTCTTGAAAAAACCGCCGCTCGGAACCGCGGTTAAAAACCGCAAAGAACCGCGGTTCCGTTCCGAATTCGGAAACTGAAAATTCCGACTATTCAACGATATTGAACTGTGAATACATATCGCATTGAGAGCGAGTCAAGGGGGATGGGGAGCTTGCTCTGTTATTTTTAAACATCCTCTCATAACATTCCATACCTTCCAAAACGTTGCAAGCTTAGCTTAACATTGATTGACCTCAAAAGCAAGTTATTTGCGATGAGGTAGCTGCTAGCCATCACTTCAGAACTTTTCAGATGATGTAACCATGCGTTGTCGTCACCTCCGTTCGCGATTGCGAACGAAGTGGGTGGAAAATATAAAATTGATGCGCATGAAACACTCGGACGTAGCTATATAAGTCACTGCGACGCATGTTCTGCAACATCAAATAAGCTTTATTGCACCGAGTTGAGGTACACCTCTACTGACTCGAACTTCTCCACAGTATCACACATTGGTAGCTGATCCGATTCCGTAACCGAACGCTTTGCGCAGGATGAAAATACTGTCCAGTGTATCCGGGCTCAAGTGAGCTCGTGTTTCTCCGAGGAGCAGTTTTAGAATGCTAAAATCTCGTTCGGGTTCCACAGAGGTGGGTGGTATCGCCGTCAGAATTTCGCGACTCAGATTCAACAGACGTCCACAAGTTCCGGAACGCCGGAACAATTCGAGCTCCTGGCTAAGGAGATCATTCTTCGATGTAGGCATTCTAATTCCGAAGTTTGTCGAAATTCTGGGAGGGGCGAATACAGTTTCCCATGTGACTGGTGGCTGGAAGAAAAGGATCATGAGGAAAGCTTGACTGACGGCGATTGCGGTGCGAATAAAATGAAGAATCATTCGAAACAGCTGAACTTCGAGCTACATACCGGCGGTGATCTTGTTCGTTTCTCAGGCTCCGAAGCGATGTCGTCTGATTCGCAGGTATTCACAATTCTGGCCAACATGTCCAGGATCTCGTCATTGGATAAGCGGTCCTGCCCCAAAACTTCTTCTAATTCGAAATCGTAACACTCGTCTTCCAAGAAGTTTAGAAGGGACGAGAGCTTAGTCCTCCTTTTTTTGATTTCCTCGATGACGCTTATCCTCAAAAAACTGGCCATTGGGGTTCTCATGCTTCCGAGTTCCTCAAGAAGCAACTTGAACATTTTATCTGCGTGCCAAAGATTGGCTTTTCTATCACACAGAAGCAGGATAGCATGTTTGAAAGGCCCGAGAACGTTTGCTATTTCTTCGAGCGACTCTTTTTCGATTGCGCTGATTGGAGTTCCGTGACGGGACAGGACATTGTTCAGAGCTGGCAGTATGAGTAGGGTTCGTTCTATCATCAATAAGGTAGAGTACCATCTTGTTTTGCAGTCCAATTTCGGACGCAATTTCTTCCCGTTGAACTCAGGTTGCGCTGTTACCCTCCTGATCTCGTCCATGTGATTTGGCCTCCGTTTGAATTCTCGCGAGATTTGTCGGACGCGATCGAGGGCGGCACCGAGCGGAAGGGTTTGTCCCTCGTCCTCGTCGTTATCACTATCGGGGGACATCTGAACGTCCTCTCCGGAATCCTCTTCTTCACTCTCCCTGTCCTCGTCCTCAGTATTGTCGTCTTCGTCATCAGTATGATCGGCGTCTGGTTGGACAAGGATATCAGCGTCGAAATTCAGGAAACGTCTACCGTAGATAGCTTTGCGAACTACCAAATCCAATCCGTGTGCAAAACATCGCTGTTTTTCGGCTCCAATGAGCTCTACTGCCTTCAGTACATTCCTCGCACCGTCCGTTGCTGCGCAAAAGAGATCGTTTCGTGAGAGGCCAACGCTCTCAAGCCGCTTGCCGATGACTTCGCTCAGGTATTCGCCTGTCGCACGATTTTCCACCCTGATAAGGCCTAGAGGTGCACAACGTGAGTTTCCGAGGATAGGCTCATGGTGATGGATGTTAAGCGTCAAGTAACGATCACAGCCAAAGGCGGTTGCTTCATCGAATGAACAGGATAATTTGTACCCTGGAAAAGGAGAATCTGTTGAGTGGCGCGAACTGATGACAAGACTCATGGATAGAATTTCGTTTTTGTATACATATTTTGCGTTATATGAGCACATCAGTGTTTGGCGCTCACCTTTTGATCTTATTCCGTCAAATCGGCTCCGCAAAATTTCTCTCACTTTCGACGCATCTTCCTTCAGGTATTTTGCCACAGTCGTTCCAGACTTTGGAAGCGGCGGGTCGCCTGGATATGCTCGACCGAATACTCTCCTTAAGACTTCTGATGTAACGACTGTGTTAATGCTTATATTCGACTCACAAACAAGACGGATGGCATCGCTCCTGGACGTGTGTTTCGCAGACAGGAAGCAATCGAGCTGAAGTTGCTGCAGCTGTTTCCGTTTTTTTGGTGTCGGTCGTTCGGCGAGCTCAGGAGCTTCTTCTTCCTCTGGTTGAGCAAGCATGTTAACTGCTCGCCCACAGTACTTCTTGGAAACAGAACTGGTTGAGGTTGGAGTCGGCGTATCCTTCGTCAATCCGTGTTGCGTCAACAAGTGCTTGATCAACGAGCTTGTTGTTCTGTTGTTCACCAAGACCTAACAATAAGGTTCGAACAGTAAAGGAGAGGCTTACAATTCATGCGGTTACGCTGAGGATCGATCTGATCTCTGTACACCAAATAATAGGAGAGCGGTCATCTCGATAGCTTCGGCCGTTGCTGAGATATTCAACGAATGAAGAACAACAGAAATGGAGAACTAGTAGTTTTCCGTTATCGGATCACTCTTGCTTTGATATCCCTCTATCATGACTAGAGCCTGGAAGTTTAGGCATTATTCATTAATCACTCCTCATCAATTCATGGAATACTTGAACGGAGATCGACCACATCGATGATTTTTGCCCTATCACGGCCTGGGCTGGAACAATCAAACATCAAATACTCACAAATCCATCAATTCAGATGGATAGATGGAGGCTCAAAAATGATTAATGCCTGAACTTCCAGGCTCTAATCATGACAAAAGAGGATACCAGTGAAGATTTCATGGCAATACCCACACCGATCTGAAAGAGTTCGGCATTTCGGGAGACTTCGGCTCCGGGCTCTCGTGGCCTCCGTCAGAAAAACTTACGGAACCTTGACTAATACCAAAATTTCAATCAGAAGCTGAGCATTCGATCGATTGATAAGACGGAAATCAGTGAGTGAGAACTGAATTAAAACAGCGCCGAAACGAGAGTGGTAATGAGCTTTTCCACTTCGCAGTAACTCCGAGCATTGCTCACCTTGGCGCACAAGATGCATTTCGCCTCCGTCTTGCTCTTCGCGAACCACTGCCAAACCCAGCTAACTGGGTTTGCTACTATTTTGAAATCACTCTTTCCGATCAGATTCTACAGATCTCCCTTCTAACTAGATCTGTCAGCTCTTCTCCTTTGAGAGAAACCGTTAGGTTTCGCGCCTCTGCTTCGCTCGCTTCTCCTCGAATGTCGAACCAGAGATCATCGTCTCGCGCAGACGAATTCATTTTGAAGAATGACCTATCAGATCGCCAGGAACTTTTGAACGACTAATGATATTGAGTTTTCGATTTTTTCACTTTTATTTTCTGAACTTAATGTTTTCCACAGCTGTCAAGGAAACTCTGATTCTTCGCGGTTCCATTTACGTTCCTCAGTGAGTGTTGTGCTACCAATGAGAGAGGGCAAAATTAGTGGCGGCAACCCTGCGGTTCTCACCGGTCAAGAACCGCCTAAGCGAGGCGGTTCCCAGCGGTTCGGAACCGCAAAATCCGTGCGGTTCTTGCGGTTCCGGAACCGCGGTTTCGAACCGCTGGAAAGCCTACCCGCCAGTAACCACAGCGGTCGCAGTGTAGCAACCTCGAGATTTTGAATTTGGCGCGCCTCGAATGCATCCATCTATTTAGCAGTTCCGAGCATTTGACGTCCCTCGAACAGAAGGGAATACCTCAAGAGGACAACTCGAGGAAGCCCCCTGGCAACCAGATGATAACCTTCTTGCGGTTAAAAACCGCTGCAATCCTGAGTCTATGCGATGGTTCGCCGCCGCTGCGTTTTTCCTCCCCCGCCATATAAGCCTCCCCGTTCCCTGTGCGGGCGCGTTTTCGCGGCATCAAGTCGCCCACAAGGGCATTGAGGTGGCAATTCGGATTGCTACCCACAAATGTGCCTGTCATCGAGTGCGCATGTGCTTCTCATCGGAGAAGCAAGCCCACTGAGAAAGCTCCCAGTTTCTATTGGTAGAGCGTATACTATAGAGCGGTGCCAAAAAAGACACATTTCGGATCATGTTCCCCCAGGACCCAAGACGAAACAGTCGAGCGAATCGAGTCTCACGAACAGCATAGACCAGTGGTTCCCAAACTTTTTTGCTCCCAGCCCCCTTCAGCGGGACCGATAGGAGTCTGGCCCCCTCCCCCCCACCCGCGAAATATATTGTGACTTGGCTCCAACCCTGATCCACTTAGGAGACATTTTTTCGTGATTTTTCTCTTCTGTCTTTATTATTCGATAGCTTCGCTCGTACCTAACCACCATGTGAGGGATGAGCTTGTTTTCGATTCTTTTCTATGACGTCTTCAAAGTCGATCTGTAGTCGAGTTAATTTAAGGCGGAGGGAGTTGGCGACTTGAAGTCTGTTGCGAACCTTAGTTTTGATGCCTACCATTGCTGAGAACCCCGTTTCACAAAGATAAGAAGAGGTAAAAGGTAACAGTGATCTTATGGCTTCTTCGGAAAGAATCGGGAAGCGTTCTCCAACTGATTGCCAGAATTCAAACAACTCAATTTGACTAAAACTGGCTTTCAGAGAGGTGGCCTTTGAGAGATCCACAATAACAGACAATAAAAAGAGAAGATGTCTTGGGGATTTCCGGCTCCCGGGTGCGGTTGCGGTGTATCAAGCGGTAGCTCTGCTCAGAAATCCCAGCTCAATCGTGGAAAGCTGACCCCCAGAGTTCTCCAGAACCCTCTGGCCCCCCTAGAAAATCTCTCCGGCCCCCCAAGGGGGGCCGGCCCCCCTAGTTTGGGAACCACTGGACTAAACCATCACTCACGTTTCCAAAAGCACAGCACCATGCCCCTTGAGTCTCGTCCTCGACCAGCATTTTCAGCATGACCGCCCACTGGTGCTCCACATTCCATTTCTTACACTTGCTACAGAACCACTTCCCGTTCTCGCCTTCTTCTACCTTCTTAGA
>JAJSRV010000032.1:359245-371198 GCA_021527715.1 Neoseiulus cucumeris | reverse complement strand
TGTTGGAAATTAGCCACTAATTCAGTCGGAACTCGCACGAAGAGATGTAATGCAGAGGGAACCACTAGACAACTAAATAAACACGAAGTGTACTGACTGACAGCAATTCACCAGAGTGCTTCTTTATTCGTGAAACTGGTTTATATACTAGGGTGTTGAAATGCACAAACACTGAAAGGGTTGGACGAAGGACAAAGTTGCTTGCGGCAACTTACAGTGTTCTAGAAGTTAAATAGATACAAAGATAATTGGATAGTGCCTGAAGGGTTAATTGGGCAAACACTGTGTGATGTAGTGAGCGGAACGAAGTCTTATTCAACATTCTCCACCTAAGATGAATTCCGATCACTATTACAATACTGAAATCAGTGCATTTTCTAGCCTGTTTTCTGGTGCTACTTGTATTCTACCCTCTGGGTGTGTTTTGAACACGGCACCTCCGTGCGTTAAGTGTCAGCTGCGCGATGGCGCGCAGTTTGTTTTTGCTTTGGAGGAAGCACCTCCGTCTGCGATGACTCTTCTTCCACTACCCCGTGCCTATATAAGTAGGCCTCCTCTTGATTTTCTTATCATGTTCGCATCAGGCCCTTGACGAGTACGATCGCTAGATTGATCTTGGTGTGCCTTGCGATGAATGGCTTCAAACACACGGGTGCGGCTTCGTCGCCGAGAGTCGGACCGGGAGACAAGAGTCTTTCTGCTTGCTTTGAACCGATTGTTACGGATCAGGTTCATGTGTCACTGGAATCAGAAAACTCCGACCGAACAGTGATTGTGGGCGAGGCAGCCGCGGAGGCAGATTTGAATTCGACGAGGCCCAAGGTACGGTTTGGTGTGCGAGCCAAATTCGCCCTCACTGCAGGCCTAATTTCCACGCTGGCCACCATAATCGGTTCCACGTTGGTGCAAGGTTAGTTCAAAAGGAGTATTGTTGCACTTCTTCTCTTTATTGAGCCTGATTGATTGAGTTGTTGGTACGATTTCTCCTTTTTTTTTTCAAGTTTATGGAACTCTTGCCCGGAATCTTCAGTTTGCGGCTCTTACTAAGGCCGTTGAAAAATCAAATCCCGAGCTATTACGAGGTGTTGGCAGCACGGATTTCAGAGTCTGGGAAAGAATCAGGCCGGGTGCAGATAAATTGCCATTTTACGATGCCGAGCTCGCAAAGCATGTTGTCTCCGAATCTCTGGATCGCCGTGACTCAAGGTCCGCGGGTGATATCATTACAACGACTTCTTCCTCATTGAACTCGTCCGAAGTTGATGTGACCACTCAGGCTCCACAGCCACCGGGAACGGAGGTCGATTTCTCAAATTTTGCATGTAATATAGTAGCCAGGCATTGGGTCTGTTCACGCCGTGACTCGCCATTCTGCATCTATATCAATAGTGCGGTGCCCGGGGCGAAGCGACTTGTAATCAAACCCATGCAGGCCTCGCCTGTTCCGACCACCGCGGCTGAACAACGGATTTTAAACTTCAAATGTGCGTCAAAGATTCCCGTCTCATACGTTGGCCTTCCCCCGGGGCCATGAAGACCCCCTTTTAATTGTGAGCATTCTTGCTTCGACCTTATTTTAAGAATGGCAGGACTTGGATTGTAAGTTAATAAATTGAAAGATTTAGATTTGTGAATCCTTTGCGTTGTTCTTGATCCATCTTTTGTATCGTTCCAAGGTTGGTTGCTAGTTGGATTCTGCTTGAAAGTGCTCTTGAATGTCCTCCACCGTCCTCTGATAGGGTGAATCTGCATTCTCTTGCAGTGGTGAGTACGATTCACGTCTCATTCTTCGTCTTATCTCGAGTGCCAAGAGTGCAACTAGGATGCTTCCCAGCGCCACTGATCCGCCGATCAATGTGAGTTGCTTCAAGTAACTCTTGTAAGCTGGTGGCGTCGGTGGTGGCGCTGGTGTCGTGACGGGGCTTGGAGGGGCTGCGGTCACAGGGTAGGATTCGCGGTCGCGATTCGCCGCTGCTTTGGCGGGAGAGTTGAAACAGAAAGCGCGCGCGAGAAGAACCATCAAGGGTTCGTAGAGGGCGATCGCGCCGCTGCCTTCTTGCTGCCTCTGCCTCGTATTTTCATGTCGTTGGCGATGTATCAAGATAGGTTTGCCGAAGTTGACTCAACTCATAATTGGGATGCGACGTGACGTTTGATACTAGATTGATCTTGGGAATCAGTTCGATGGATGCAAGAACGTCGCTTTGAAAAGATAGAATATTTACGCTTTGTTTCACAACCCATGGATTCTGCGCGAATGTTTCTGTATGTGTCCGCATCTTCCCTCAAGTGTTCATTTCATAGAATCCAGGAAAGTATCAGTTTGTCTATTTGAGTTTCGCTTCTCTCGTCGAGTCCCGGTGGAGGACTACACAAGCATCCACGGAACATGATAATCACCTGATTTCCTAGAAAGAAGCGGCATGGGGCCTTTTCATATGACCGGCGGGACTGATTGCTAGAATCATCCGGAAAAGATAACGACGCCTCATGACTAGGGATGGAGTTCCATCGCGGCAATCGCGGAATCCGCGATTTTCAGCGGTTTCGCTAGAGTTCCGGGATTTTCGCGATTTCGTTCATGCTCGCCATTTCGTCGGATTCTCTCATTAGTCCCTCAGGGAACATTGCACAAAACCGAACCATTTCAACAGGCCAGGAGCCATCGCGGCCTGACAGTCATGGATTTCAGCGAAAGTTCGGACGTCCGCCGATTTTGCGCTCGGTCGTGTTCGATGCTCGTCTTGAGGTGTTTGTTTGCACGGCGTCGGAGTTTCGAACTTTGAGGGCTTGAGGGCGATTCCGAGAGCTGTCGGAGTCTGCGCGTCGTCCCTCATAAAATGAATTTACGTGCTCTTGATTCTGTGCTCGATTATAGGTTCTGTCGATCTCATTCATACAACCATGGACGTTGTCACATCGTGGTTACAATGTCGCACTCAACAGCCTTCTCATCTTGGATGGCAGTATTCGAAACTCCTCCAAAATTGTCCATTTCAATGAGAGAAGTTCTTATTGGAAACAAACTCAACTCCATCCTGCTCACCGGGGCCTCGATAGAAAGCCCTCTCGAGATCTTTGCCCGGGGCATGCGCCCTATCTGCCACCCCCTAGGTCCGCCGCCGCTCAATGGGCCCCCGATTGTAGGAGTACTCTGGGGCCGGCTCCGAGAACCATTGTGTTCATCGAACCTTCGTTTCAGCTCGGTCCTTCTCCCTTCCTCTCTCTCTCCGTGCTCCTCCGCCAAAACGGCCGTGAGCCGCCATTTTGAATCCTACCCTATGACCTAAACTCGCTTGGAGAACTGGATGGTGGCGCCATCGTTGTAGATGCGTTGCGATTTTGAAAATCGCGCCAAATGTTTTCTCCACCAATTGGCTCACCGTCTGGTCTTAAGCAAACAACAACAGGTGTTGCCAACGTTTCACATGCTAATTCATTTTTGAGGCAAATGCACACAAAGAACTCCTTTGCCTGCTCTGAGATGATGCAACTCACTCGCTTTACCTTACACGATTCGTCACAATCGTCGTACTCGAAGAACGAACTGGCCCGTGTGATCAGGAGCAGGAAGAAGCAGGTTGTTTTGAGCATGATTAGCTGAGTGGCTTGCAAACTGGTAGAACACCGAGTTCTTTTCGCAATTTCTGGAAACAGACCTTATTCATAGGCTTCGTGAAGACGTCGCTTAGGTTCTCTTGGGATGGTATGTAATCTAATTCAAGTCTTTTCTCTTCGACCATCTGTTTTATGAACATGTACTTTACGTCTATGTGCCGAGTGCGGTTGCTTTGCTGTGATTGGTTGTAGACGAAGAGAAGCTTGGTTGTCGATAAGAATTTTCGGGCAATCCGAGTATCCGAATTCACTTATGAGTCTATGGAACCACAAAGCGACCTTCGCGAACTCTGCTGCTGCAACTGTCTCAGCTTCACATGTGCTCAGCGCCACTGTTGCCTGCTTCCTGCTAGCCCAGAAGAGAGGGCTGCCATTTGCGACTATAACCATACCACTGGTTGATTTTCTTGACCTTGGGCAAGAGGCGAAGTCACTATCACAAAAGTACTGGAACGTTCCGTCCTTGTCAGCGTCGTAATGAAGTCCATAGTCTTGAGTTGCCTTGAGATAGCGCAATAATCTTTTTGCATGGTTCCAGAGTCTTTTAGTTGGACAATGTAGGAACCTGGAGAGAAACGAAACCCCGAATGCGATGTCTGGCCTCGAGCCGTGGGCTAAATAATTCACCGATCCAAGAAGCTCGCGATATGGAACATCTTCTGCTGGTTCCGAGTCATCTTCTGAGTAAACCGTTTTGTCAACTGGAGTCGACACAGGCTTCGATAATTGCATTTGGTACTTTTCGAGGACGCTTTTGAGATATTGCCTTTGGTGAATGATTACACCCATGCTCGGTGTTCTCTCGATTTCCAATCCCAAATAGAAGCTCAAAGGCTTGTACTGAATCTCAACCTTTTGCTTCAGCTTGTCAAGAAACTCAAGAATGACCTGTTCCGACGCCCCGATGACAATTCCGTCATCAACGTAAAGGACAACCGTGATTTTGTCGGAGTTGTTGCTGTGAAAAACACAGTAGTCTGCACTACTCTGTACAAGCGACAGCTCGGTAAAAATGGATTTAATCTTCAAGTTCCAGACTCTTGGAGCTTGGCGGAGCCCGTAGATTGATTTGTTCAATCTGCAAACCTTGTTTTCCCCGTTGTGGAATCCAGGTGGTTGATCCATGAAGATGGTAACATCATTGAGTTCTGCATGAAGATACGCGCAACGTACGTCAAATTGAAATGCAGGTAATCTTTGTTTGGCTGCTATATTCAAGACTGTTCTGATGGTTTCAAATTTGGCTGTGGGAGAGTACAGCTCGTTGTACTCAATCCCGGCTCGTTGCAGGAAACCCTTGACACAAAGACGAGCCTTTAGTTTGTCGATATGCCCCGAGGAGTCACGTTTTACACGAAAGACCCAGCGGCACGGCAAACTACGTTTTCCGGGAGGTAGTTCAGTCAATGACCAAACGTTGAACAATGACATATTTTCAAGTTCGAGTTTCATGGATTCAAGCCACTGGTCCCTGTAGGGAGAATTCATTGCTTCTTCATACGTTAGAGGCTCTTCCTGCATCTCATCGTCACTTTCTGTGGCATTAGCAGTATTTGCCTGATACCTATCGGGAGGTTTCAAAGTTTCCCTGTCTCTGAGCTTCATAGGGCGCCTGGGCTGTTTGTCAGCCGTCTGCTTCCCTTTCTTGCCTCGTTTTCCTCTTTTCTTTTTAACACTCACTTGGTTATCAGGTTGGTTAGTCTGCCTACTGCTACCTGGTTGTTGCTGCTGCTCGTCGGTGCTCGACCGAGTATCAACTGGGTCGCGCCGCCGCTGCTGCGCCTGAGGGCTAGGCTGCTGCTGATCAGCGCGCTGACGGTGACTCATCGCGCTCTTCTCCTCGTCTGGCGAGGAAGGCTGCTGATGGGAAGCCGGCTGCTGCAGCTGATCGCGCTGTGATTGCCCTGGCGCGCGCGGCGTCGCGGTGTCTGACTGACACTGTGGTCTGACCGACGAAGCATTTTCTGGATTCGCTCCACCGTCTTCGTTGTTGGTTGATTCCTCGGCTTCTTCTGGTTCGGTGTCGTTTGGTGCGCTGTTGTCTCGGTCCGTGAGGGAGTCCTCCTCTTGGGTTGTTGGAGCTTCATTGGGCCCGCTGTTCGTTGCTCCATCGTCTGAAGGCTTTTCCTGACTCGAGTGCGCTAGTGGGCTGTCCCTGAGGAATCGAACATTGTTAGTTTCTTTGATGGTTCTGGTTCCGGGTATGAGCAGTCTATACCCCATGACGCCGGTGTTGAGTCCAACTAGGATGGCTTCGATGCCTCGGGCTTGCATCTTCTTTCTACCGGGTTCTTGATCGAGGAAGTAACATTTGGTGCCAAATGGATAAATTTTCCCGAGGTAGGGTTTTCTTCCGTAGATGATTTCATACGCTGACTTGTTCTCGATTTTGTTGATTGTTACAGTGTTGAGAATTTCGGTGCTGAATTTTATGGCTTCCGACCATAGATTTTTGTTGAGATTGCTTTCGATCAGGATTGTTCTGGCCAAGTCTAGTAGAGTTCGATTTCCTTTTTCTGAAATTCCGTTCTGTTCCGGGCACCTGGCGTTGCTTGTTGTTTGTTCTCCACCTGCGTTCTTAACCAGTTCAGCGACCTCAGCGTTGCAGAACTCAAGACCTCGATCCGTGTGTAAGCGAATGACATTTTTGCCGGTTTGGGTTTTGAACCAATCCAGATACTCTTTGATGCAATTTGCGGTCTGATCCTTGTACTTCAAGAAGAACGTTCGTCGAAATCGGGAGTATTCTTCAGTCAATAACAGGAAGTAATTGTGGTTGTGGATCGATGGCGGTGATACGCTGCAGAGGTCACCGTGGATGACACCGATGGTTTGTGCCCTTGCTGATGCTGGTTTTGTTCTATATGAGGACTTTGTAAGTTTACCCTGAATGCATGAGGTACAGTCAGTCAGGTCATCGACAAAGGGTATTCCAGTTTTGAGAAGTACTTGCCGAACTCTTTCCTTGTGCACGTGGGCCAATGCTCGATGGGCTTCCTTCAGACTAATGGGACTCACACCAGCGACGTCATCTGCCGCGAATGCGTTCGCTGGTCTCGACACATTGGCTCTCAACTTGTAAAGCGCGCTATCTCGTCCGGCGAACACTCTTGCCTTCCCTTTGGACAAGATCATCCCTTCGCTACGGACCGTGCACCTGAACCCTGAGTCTAGAAGCTGACCTAAGGAGATTAAACAGCAATACATCTTAGGTGCGAATAGTGCGTTGTCCAGCCTCAATTTCACTTTTCTGTCACCGCACTGAACCGTGATCTCGGCGGTTCCTCTACCATGTGCTCTAATAGCTGAGGAATCACCGAGACGCACATCCCGGGGAGGTTCGAGTGGGACATACTGTGTGAAATAGCTCTCGTTGTTCAAAAGGTGGCAGGATGCGCCTGAATCAACAATGAATGTAACTTGGTCCATTACCTCTGTTCCCTCTTCTTGAGGTGAATGGTGATTGATGGTGAGAGCTTCGGCTAGATGGGCACCTTGCTTCTGAGGGTGGTTCGGTTTCTTCTTAGAGCGGCAGTTGAAGGCTTTGTGGCCCTTCTTGTTGCAGTTCCAGCAAACAATCTCAGTTGTCTTCTGGTAGGATTGTTGCTGAGTCCTCCTCATATTTGATCTTGTGAAATGGGACCGACCTCCACGGTAGGGTCTGCGTCCACCGACTCTGGCGGCTAGGGCAGTTGAAGTGTCTTGTGGATCACCGGCTCTGCGTCTGGCTTCCTCGGAGTAGATGAATTCCACAAGATTGCTGTAGTTTCTTTCGTCATCCTTCTTCAACCCCCAACCTTGTTTGAAAGCTTCCCAGCTTGATGGAAGGCAGCTGACGAGACGGGCGGCAATACCCTTGTTGGTGATTCCGGCGTTTGTTTCTGTGAGTTCGTAGACGATGGACTGGAATCTTGTCATGTTTTGAGCGACCGTTTGGTTCTCGTTCCATCTGAAGTTCACGAATTTTTCGACTGCGACATCGGCGTAGACTGCGGTTTGACCCATGTACTGGTTGTTGATTCTGTCCCACGCGTCTTTCGCAGTAACGAAGACCGAATCTTCACTGAACAATCGAACGATGCAATTTTGTTGTATGTTGGCGAATATGATGGTTCTTCCATTTTTGTTACCTTTGTCGTACTTGGCCCTGTCGTCGGGTTTGACGACTGGGTTGATGTCCCCGTTTATCACCTCCCATGCGTATTCCGCATTTTGCAGAAACACAGGCATTACGGAACGCCATGCTAGGTAGTTCTTGCCGTCGTCTCGTAGAATGATCCTGTTCTTTGAGATGGATTCAGTAGAGCTGTCCATGTTGATGAGTTGTGGTGAATGCGCACTAGGTCTCTTCACTTTTCACGTTCACTTTTCTGGTCAATTTGGAGAGCACAGTTTGTTTGAGTTTAGAGCTGATCGTCGCTGATAACGGAATGTTGGAAATTAGCCACTAATTCAGTCGGAACTCGCACGAAGAGATGTAATGCAGAGGGAACCACTAGACAACTAAATAAACACGAAGTGTACTGACTGACAGCAATTCACCAGAGTGCTTCTTTATTCGTGAAACTGGTTTATATACTAGGGTGTTGAAATGCACAAACACTGAAAGGGTTGGACGAAGGACAAAGTTGCTTGCGGCAACTTACAGTGTTCTAGAAGTTAAATAGATACAAAGATAATTGGATAGTGCCTGAAGGGTTAATTGGGCAAACACTGTGTGATGTAGTGAGCGGAACGAAGTCTTATTCAACATGACTCTTTCAGTCTGTCCCGTACAGAGTCGCTGTCTTACTACCACGATGTGGTTCTTGCTGTCTGCTGTCTACACCGAAGCTCGCATTTCAGAAACTACTCCAAAATCATCGGATCCTGAATCTAGCGTTGTCATTCAGCTATGGCTTGCATGGTACGGCTTATTTGAAGGGCCTCATCCTAACTTCCAACGTCTGGTTTCCGGGTTTCTGCTAGCTAATAACCCCCGCTACGCTCGGAGGTTATCCTATTGCCTCGGAACTTGCAATCTCACTTGATTGCCGAATGGACTGGCTTCCGAGCCTGCTCGCTCAAAGCTGAGCACGACAGGAAACCCCGATTCGCGCGTCACATGACTCCATGAGACGGTGGCGAGTTTCGATTCGGTGCGGCTGGCTGTAACTCGCCATCCGGACTCCTCTTCATTGCGGGATACGACATTTGGACGGGTCTAGGACATTCCTTCGAAAAACATGGCGGTGTAGTGGAGAGGAGGAAAGGGGAAGGCAGCATGAGAGGAAGAAGCCGGTTCGCGCGAGATTCGAAATGTCGAAGGCTCTTGAAAGGGGACGGCGGTGCAGAAGATGAAACCTGCGTGGTCACCTAGGAGCGAATGTGCTGACTTAGCGATCGAGAATGCTGCCGTGTTGGTGATGGTACCTGCTTGTCATACGTAGGGATATGAGACATTTGGAATCGATTGATCTCTCCGCCGATGAACGGGACCTGCGAGATGGCGGCAGTTCGATAAGAATACCTACAAAACGGCGCGAATTGGTCACCGTTCAGCTTGGAGGACTCCACTCGAAGCCATGTCGAAACCCTTGTCGCTGAACCTTAGCGAATTTCAAAGAGACGGTTCGTTTGAGACGCTCCAGTTTATTTGCATGAAGAAAAGTCGCACCCACCGATTTGATTCTATGGAACCTCTGAATAAATCGTGTACGAGCATAAAGCAGAATGAGAGAGCAGCGGGGAAGATCTTACATCGAGACCGACTTACCGAAGGCTTGAAAAAGCAATCTGGGTTTGAAGCAATCCTCCTTCTCAGGTTCAAGTCGTTCTTTTTGTTTCGATCTTATCGGTATTAACGATCACGCACGGCTCTAGTCCTCGACGGCATTTCTAGGGAGGATTCTTGACTCCATGATTTCAAGTATCATTTGACGCCGCAAGCGCGGTGTGTCCCTCTGGCAAAAGTCAATCTTGGCATCTTGAGCTGCATAATTCGCATATTTTAGAGCGAATATACCGCAGTCGAAGCCATTTTCTTGCTTCGGCACGTCGTGAATCTGAGTGATTGACCACTCGCAACAATCGAGTCGGAGTCTCTTCTTGTCCGACAGCTCTCTGTCCATGTACTCGCGCATCAAGAGCAGGCATTCATCATTCCGAGAACCCAATGAATCCATGTACTTGATGGCTTTTTCTCGCATGTCAACAACCAGCATCGACCAGTGATTCTTTCGATGAACAGGGACGAGTAGAATTTCGAAGGCGAAGATGTCGACCGACGAACATCTTCGTAGCCCCATTGAGCGTAGCTGATGAGGAAGTAGGTGCTGAAGGCGTAGACCCTGGGGAGGTCTGCATTCTCCTGGCTTCGTTTGGCGATAAGTGTCAGATACACGTTCATAATTATGTCGTTGAGCCAATTGTGGCCGATTAGGGTTTCTAAATCTCTCCTAGTAACGACCTGGTTCGATATCTTTACAACTTCTTCATCCAGTTGTTTTCTGAACAACTCCTTCAACTCCTCATGTAGATTCTCGGCATTCCCATCTTCTTGTCTCGGCTTGACGAGGCTGTCGCCATCATCATCTTCGAGATTCTGCGGGGCTGAGGGCCCTCGGTGCTCAGGAGAGTTGAGCTTTGGGAGCCTCTCAGTACCCTCCGGGGATGCCTCGTAGGCGTGATTCCCCGCGTGGGGTAGACTTCCGGCGAAGGGAGTTGCGTAAGTGTGGTCTGTGATGCACGGCGCCTTGAAGATGTACACTGCCCGACAAAATGATAACACAATTGGTTTTTTGCTGAAAAAATTGAGTTTCTTAGAGAATTTCCCTGAATTTCCTCCCAGGACCGAAGCCGTTCCTAATGTAGAGTTCAGAGTTCAATTTTCATCAATCCCAGGCCGAGATTCTGGATTTTTTTTTGAAAAAATCAATTTTTCGGGACGACAAAATGATAGCACATCTGTGGTTTTTCCCGGTTGGAACGCTACCATTGGGCCGTATGACAACGAAGTTGCTTCGGAAATACACTGTCAACTGTCACAGTCGACAATGTCGACAAGCCTTTTCACTTCGTTTTCATCCTCGTTCCATCATGGGTCGAGGCAAGACTCTGACCGAGAGTGAAAAAATTGTGATTTCTCGATTAGATGGCCAGAAAAAGTCACAAACCGAGATTTCTCGAGTGACGGGTCGCAGCCGGAAAGTTATCAGCAACTTCTTGGCTGACCCCGAGGTCTATGGGAAGAAGAAGAGTTCAGGACGTCCGAGTGCAATCACCACAAGACAACGAAGAACACTGCTTCGGGTCGCATCGAACAGTTCTCGGTCGGCTAAAGGGATCGCGCTTGCCACCGGAGTGTCGTGCAGTGTGCGGACGGTGCAAAGGGAGCTCAAGAGTGCTCAACACTTGAAAAGAAAGAAGTTGCGGAGGTGTCCGGCCCTCACACCCATCCACAAGCTCAATCGATTAGAGTTCGCTCGCAAGCATGTTCGATGGAGTGCCGCGTGGTACAGTGTTTTGTTCTCCGATGAGAAAAGATTCACCTTAGATGGTCCCGATGGCTTCTCGTACTATTTTCATGACTTAAGAAAAGGAGAAAGATGCGCCTCCAGACGTCAAATGGGTGGTGGTGGAGTCATGGTATGGGCTGGTATTGGCTACGATCGAAAGACGGACATCATCTTCGTCCCAGGCCGCATGGACGCCATGGGCTATTTGAAAATCATCAAACCGCAGCTACGCCCGTTCAGAAAACCCGATGAAGATGCATTTCCATCTCGTCCGTTCATATTTCAGCAAGATAATGCCGCCGTACATACGGCAGGAAAAGTGAAAACCTACTTCGCGAAGAAAAAAATCGCCTGTCTCAAGTGGCCCGCGAGGTCACCCGACTTGAATATTATCGAAAATGTGTGGGGACAGCTGTCTCGGGCAGTCTATCGAGAGAATCGGCAGTTTTCATCGATTGATGAGCTCAAAGACGCTATAACGCAAGAATGGGCGAATCTTCCTCAAAATTACATAAGAAAGCTGTTCCAGTCACTTCCCAACCGCATGGTCGCAGTGCTAGAGGCCCATGGTGGCTCCACACGGTACTGAGAGAGCGATCCAGACTTCTTTGAGCTCCGATTCTGCAGTTTTCAATAAATGTGCTATCTTTTTGTCGCCGTGAAAAAATCGTTTTTTTTGGATAAAAATTGAGCAGGAGCTTTCAGACGGATAAAAATTGAGCGTGAAGCTCCCTACTGGAGTAGTAACAGGCAGAACATTTAAAGAAGAGGCTGGCTGCAGCATAAGATGGAGGGATCGCGAAAATTCGCATTGTGCTATCATTTTGTCGGGCAGTGTA
>JAJSRV010000032.1:340770-354575 GCA_021527715.1 Neoseiulus cucumeris | reverse complement strand
GAGCTAGATGATGCTAGCTTAATATACCACTATAGGGGTCGATTCACTCTTGTGATATCCAGCGCGGAATGGAATGATACGGAGATGGAAGGTATCCGCTTACCAAACAGAGAGGCATAAAAGGAATAAAGGAAGTGTCCCTGGAAGGGGGAGCAATCATTTGTACAGAGACTCTTCGTGCATTGATTTCGAGCCGCCCATAGCCGAGTGTCCCACGATTAGCCAGGAAAATTTCAGAAGTAACTGAGCTAGTAATCAGCTCCATAATCTATCAGGTTGCATCGTCAGTAGCGGTCATCCTGATGGAATAAGCCGGCGGCAAACTCCGTAAGGTGCGAGACGGAATTCAAAGTATTACAGAGTACACGAGGGAATGGCATGCGAATGAATACAAAGACGCCCGAGGATCGCATAGGTATGTATGGTAACGTGGATTGATTTGGATTCATTACATCTCTTCGACCTCAATGAGCCAGCGAGCGAGAAACAGGATGTTGAGAACGAAGAATGGCTCGTCAGTTTCCATCTTATCCAGTGGAGAGGATTGCTGATTGCAATATCTCAAAAATTATAAGATGGCGGAAATATTGCATATGCTCTTGTGTGAAATTAATCTTAGCATCCCGAGCTCCGTATTCGGCGTATTGGAGTGCGAAAACGCCACAATCTGATCCATTCTGTTGGCGTGGAAGATTTTCGGTCGGCAACAAGTTCCAATCGTTTATATTGAGTTGTATCTTCCTTTTGTCCTCAAGCTCCTGGGATAGATATTTGAAGATGTTCCGAACGCGAATTTCGTCGTGATCACGCAGGGAATCCATATACTTGATCCTTTTGGATCTTAAGTCAACAAGAACCATTGACCAATGCATGTTAGAATGCACCTGGAACAGGAGTATATCGTGAGAGAATATATCTTCCTTTCTCGTCCATCGCCGCACCGCGCCGAAACCGTTTGCGTCGTAAATTTTCAGAAAGAACGTATCGAAAGCAAATACTTTAGGTAGATGTGCATGTCTAGTGTTCCGTTCGACGATAAGGTTAAGGTAAGCGTTCATGATTACATCGTTCAACCAAGTTAGACCGGTGAGTGTTTCGAGGTCGCCCCGAGTGACCGGCTGGCGAACTACAGTGACTAGTACCATACCGGGAGGGTTCGTGAATGCTTGTTTGATCACTGCGACCATTTCATCAGTAATAGGCGGCATCTGAGCACTTTTCGGTTCTTCTGTTGGCGTTCCTCTGGGGGAGTCCGGTACGGATTCCTTGGATGGACTTTGCAAGCAGTTTTGATCCTCACCCCAACAGTTCGCGTAGCCGTGGTCGCCGAAAGGATGATTCATCGTCCTCAAATTATAATCGTGATCGTGCAACGCCGCTTCTTTGTCCATCCATGCGATCCACTCTGCTACTTTTGCTTTTTTTCGAGGAATGATCGGCTTGCCCTTCTTGTCAGCAAGTCCGTGTCGAATTGCCGCTGAAATAATGGAAAAGCAAGAATCTAACACCGAGATCGTCGACTGATCGTAATGAGCTGTAGATCATGTGAATCATCTTTAAAATCTGGTACTTCCATGATCTGGGGTGGATCCGATCAGAACTCACCTTTACCAATCCTAAATTTCACCCTTTCTATGAACTCCCTTGGACTTATGATGCCTTGTTCAAGGCGTATCCATGCCAAAGTTATCCTCCTGTTATTCTCGACTGTGGCTGGACAGGGTTTTGAGTATATGTGCCGAACATTATCCGATCGAATGTTAACGTCGATCGCGACATCTTGGGCTATTTGGCAGATCGTTCCTGAAAAGCGATTGAAGCGGTGAGGAGACTCAAATCCTGGGAGACTGCTTGATGATCCAAAATATCTATCCAGAGCACTCACCAACGACGTCCCAGAGTGCTGGGTTCTCACGAAGTTCTCGTTTGAGCTTGGAGTTGCTTGCCTCAACTGAGTTGTTCGTACGGTGGCTCACCCTGTACAGGGAAAGCTCCTCGGGACCGATCTTCTCAAGCCAGAACGACTTCACATACACCAAAAGAGCCTGAAACTATTAGGAAATCTCGTTCGGCGCGGTTTCAGCAATTCGTACAAGGTTCGTGGTCCGAAGAAATTTATCCTGCTACATGCTAGAGTATCGTATATCTCTACTGTAACGATTGCCANACTTAAGAAAAGGAGAAAGATGCGCCTCCAGACGTCAAATGGGTGGTGGTGGAGTCATGGTATGGGCTGGTATTGGCTACGATCGAAAGACGGACATCATCTTCGTCCCAGGCCGCATGGACGCCATGGGCTATTTGAAAATCATCAAACCGCAGCTACGCCCGTTCAGAAAACCCGATGAAGATGCATTTCCATCTCGTCCGTTCATATTTCAGCAAGATAATGCCGCCGTACATACGGCAGGAAAAGTGAAAACCTACTTCGCGAAGAAAAAAATCGCCTGTCTCAAGTGGCCCGCGAGGTCACCCGACTTGAATATTATCGAAAATGTGTGGGGACAGCTGTCTCGGGCAGTCTATCGAGAGAATCGGCAGTTTTCATCGATTGATGAGCTCAAAGACGCTATAACGCAAGAATGGGCGAATCTTCCTCAAAATTACATAAGAAAGCTGTTCCAGTCACTTCCCAACCGCATGGTCGCAGTGCTAGAGGCCCATGGTGGCTCCACACGGTACTGAGAGAGCGATCCAGACTTCTTTGAGCTCCGATTCTGCAGTTTTCAATAAATGTGCTATCTTTTTGTCGCCGTGAAAAAATCGTTTTTTTTGGATAAAAATTGAGCAGGAGCTTTCAGACGGATAAAAATTGAGCGTGAAGCTCCCTACTGGAGTAGTAACAGGCAGAACATTTAAAGAAGAGGCTGGCTGCAGCATAAGATGGAGGGATCGCGAAAATTCGCATTGTGCTATCATTTTGTCGGGCAGTGTAGTCATGGTCAGTGTGATTTGACTCGAGCCACGCTTGCAATTCCTTCACCGTGGTATTCTTGGCTCCGGTGTGACGGAACACCTGGTGTTTGAGTGCCGCTGAAAGGTGAATGAACATGGGTCAGCTTGAGAATTAAATCATACGGGTTCGACACACGAAAGTTTGCATGGCACCATGAATAAATCGTGAAGCATATTTTCATGGTACTAACCTCCCCCGATTCGATACTTCATCCGATCAACGAACATTTTGGGGCTGATGAGACCCCTGTCCAGTTTATCCCAATTGATCTTAAGAGTTTTCTGATTCAGCTTCGTACCCCTGTTGGGCTTAGAACGAACGTGCAGAACGCCCCGGAGTCGGACCGCGAAGTTTGCTACTTCTTGTTGATTCTGCTTGCAAATCCGAGCTACGAAGATGAATTGAAAAGGTTTGTTTCACGTTTCAACGACCATCATCCACTGCACCGAAATGAGAGACTTCCCTGAGCTCGTGAAGATACTCACCTACAAGGTCCCAAATCCTCCCATGAGCTTGTAATTTCCTGTTGAGCAGCGCGTTGTTCGATTCCACCGCATTGTTCGTGCGACCCTCCACCCTATAGAGGGAAAGCTTTTCCACTCCGATCGTAACGAGCCACTGTTGTCTCCAGTATTCGATGAAGGATTGGAACTGCGAGATTATACATCAATGTTCACGCCGTCGAGAAGTTTACCGAAAGGGGCCGAATCAAATTCGTCGAATTTGTCAGCGGATTTTGCGTGACCTGCTACTTACCGATGCATTCACTGCAAGAGCCTCTTGCGCGCAGAGCTCGAAGGTCGGTTCGATGTCAGCGGCCGGAAGTAGGGGAAGAGACCCGAAGCCCAAGAACTTTTCAAGCTCCGGGCCGGGACGCCGGATTTCGCAGGACAGACCGACTTCGCGCGAGCTGGCGTGCTTCACCAGGCACTGTGCGTAGTGAAATAGGCAACCGTATAGACGTATGCCTACGAATTCATCGCGAGCTGCTGCCCTCATGGCTGCATCCCAATCCCCCATGTACCTGGGGATCTCCATTGCTGGCTGCATTCCTTTCAGGCACTTGAACACTTCAGCGTATGCCTCCTTTGAACAGTTCATCATCAGTGCACAGGCAACCAATCCAACCTTTGAAAGTGATTGAAATTATTATTATTGGTCAATGGAGTCAACGGGTTCCCAGAGCAGGTGAGAGAACATAGGTGTGCGACAAAAGAACGACTTTATTGCGCTTACATGATTACCAAACCAGTTGCCATGTATACAGAAGAGCTGGCGACACAGGCCTCTCGGAACTACTTTATGAGTAGCGTCCGCGTGGAGCATGTATAGCGACGGATGGCGTAAGAGATCTAGCTGTCGTCTCGTCGTTAGGACGACGCTGTCGTAGAGGGGACATCTCAAACTAATGAGGCGTTCACCGTCCATTGTGATCGTGTACCCTTGGATTTCCTTTGTAGACACCGCCTCATGTAGATCCTGCAGACTGGTCACATTCCGAGGCTTCACAGCCGCTGATTGACGCCGAGCGGTTCGGTCGTGCTCCACCGGTACGATCTCTGCGGCTTCTTGCAGCGGGAGCCTAGAAACGAAGCATATCGAAGACTTAGCGGATCGTGTCCAGTCGACCAATTTTAAATGGATTCCTATCCTTCTGCAAGAGCCGGCATTACTTTTCTCTCTCTGCCATTATGGCGTCCATCGGTGACATTGAGGGGGTTGCTTGGAGCTCCCGCAACCAATTTCCTCTCGCAGTTCGCACACTGAGACCGTGGCCGTTCCTCTCCGGGAGGTGGTTGTGACGACCATTCATGTAGGCGATCCTACCATCATTCTGAATCTTGCCTCTCACTGGGCATTTAACGTCTTTTCTGCAACAAACCAGCGACTCTCATTCGAACCGTGATCATGATCAAGGCTTGTCGACTTTTCGTTTCCTCCTCAATCGAGGGCTCCAGGAATCAGTCAACCCTAACTCGAAGGGATTTCGATGGAACTCGGTATGTGGATGGTCCACGGCACCCAACTCTTGATCGGCGAAGGCATTTCTCGGGCCAATCCCCCATCAGGCTTCCATGAGCCTTCGGAAGATCCGCACCGAGGACTACCCGTACACCGAGTGAAAGTGAAATCTTTTTGAGTTAGAACGACTGACTCCTTAGTCTACATATTTCCGAAGTGTCTCTTTTTTACGGATTCAGCTCGAGATCAACATCGTAGGCTCCGTGAATTGCGTGGTAGCACTTACTTGAAACGCTCTTTGCATTTTATATACTGTTCTTCTCCGTTGGCGGTTGCCTTGTCTCGGTAGAAAAAGAACTCGGAAACGCCCTTTGCGTCACCCACTTCATAACAACCTCTACTATCACACCAAACTTTTTTTCCAAATTGAATTCCATCACAAACTTTCAGGTATTCTCCTGCGCGCTCCATCTTGCCTTTCAACTAAGAGCACCGCTAAAAACCGTTGACCTAAGTTTAGGAGAAGAAGATTCTATGCAGCTCCAAGAGCGCAACGTCTCTCTTGGGGGTCGCTTGGGAGATTCCCATGACTTTTTTTCCTAGGATTCTTTCCCTGTCAGAATGATGCAACATAAGGGATTTGTGATTTCGTTCGTGAAATTTATTCATTCCTAGCAACCAAATGTTTCATGAAGTCTTCGGCATCTCGCTGAGTTGCGTATCTTCACTACTGCGGCTGCTTATTTGAGACTGCGCATGTGCGAGCACAGGCTTGCTTCGTTCAAAAGTTAGATGTATCGTCGAAATCTCGGGCACACTAGAAGAGTCATCACACTGTATTTGGATCGGATTATCTTTATTGGATCGTTCATATACTCATCAGGGGTGAACTGTTTTGTATTCACAGATCACTTTTCGTCGTACTCCCATCGTCTCGGGGCTTCTTTCGTCCTTGTCGTCTTCTTGACCCGAGCCGTGACAGGTCCGTCAGCGTTTATTCGTCAATGACAAGAGGGAGTTTCAATGTGATTCCGTGTTTTGGCGAACATGAGATGCGCGTGTCATCCCGTGGCCGTAAAAATTCAGTCCGCTATTGCTTCCTTATAGCAGTCATTAATGCGAAGGATCCTTGGCATGGGTAGATTATGTGAGATCGGGTCGGCGACCGTTGAGTTCCGATTCGAATAAGATATTCGACTCCGAGAATCGGCATTGAGAATCAGGGCCCGCATGCAGTTGCCTGAAAGCCAAATTTCAGAGCTGTATCCTATGAGAAAATATTTTTTGGGAGGTGTGCTCAATGCTTGCGGATTCCCACAGATAAGTTTCTTACGTGCGTCAATTCTGTACCCCGAGGACAGCGTTCTCGCCTATTCAGAAGTTTTGGGAGAAGAGCAACTGGTCCGAACTCCGACCCAATGCCCCCCAAGAACCTTCAACATTTCGGATCACGCGCCCTCCGGCTGTTTACTCCCGTGTCCCGTCCTGCTTTCCTCGGGTGCCGCTCACAAGCGGTAGGCGGTCATAGGGTCGCAAACAATGCGACGAAGAGCAGACGGATTCGAGGGAGAGAAGGATGTACTGGAAGAAGCACTTTGAGAGGAAGCCCGCGCGATTCAAATCATCGAAGGTTCGTTGATGATGTTGCCGCTANTCACGTATTCGACTAGTATTGTTTGACTATCACGGTTCTCCTGATTGAAATCGCTAGTTTGACCAACGATGAGAGGTTTTCATCTTTATTGAAGCTCATCATTCGAGTTTGTCGACACAATTGGTCGTAATTGAACACCTGAAAGTTTCAGAGAACAGCTCGATGAGCTCTTTCCTCTCAAGTTTTGAATGACGGCCGCAATCACGGATCCCGAAGTCATGCCGCAGTAGCCGGTAAAAGTTCAACAGGTTTCGATTCCCACTGACATCGATCGGAGCTTACCGATTACCCATGAGCAACCTTCTATCAAACCTTGACCCTGCCGCATATTGTCTTGCGGAGAGCAAGATCATCTCAAAGTGGTGTTTCACACATCAGTTCTCGCAGATCTTGCATTCGTGGGTTTGGATTTCGAGGGAAGAACGTCGGAAAGTATTCTAACGTTTTATTGCCGGCGACTTCTAGCGAAACTCTTGTGGAATAATCATATTCCATGTCATATGGTTGTGGTTATTTATTGATCTCTCATGATTCATGTACATTTATTTATATACACCAAGCATGAGACCCTGTTTCAGGGGCGAGTAAACTCAGCGGATCTCTCGGGTTTCTTCTTCCCATTTTTCCAGGGTTTTCTCTTGTCTCCCTCCATGTCTCCTGATCACGCTCTCCAGTTAAACCCAGTCTTCTGGCGAGTTCTTCCGTCTCGGGGTACTCCTCGGTCCGCTCAGTATTTTTCTACTCAGGGCCTCGTATCGGGTTTTCTCTTCTGTATCGATTGCTTTGTTTAGCTCTACCTGTTTGTCTCGAAAAACGGCTTCCCTCCGAGCTTTTTTGTCTCTGTTCAGCCTCTTTCTCGCCTTTCTTAGTTCCCTACTCGCATTTTTCTTTGCGGCTAGAGCTTCCCTGGTGGCTGGTAGGTTATACAGATCCTTGTTCCTGATTTTGACTTCTCTGGACGCTTTTTGGATCCCCTGTCTCAGCGCCTCCCTCATTGAGAGGTAGTCTACCGTGCCGCCGTCTCTCTGTTGCCTCCTGATAATTTTCGCCGCTCTTTTCACGGCGATTTTATCATTAATGGTGCGTATTCGTCGTGCCCTTGTCTTGGGTTTTCTTATCGCAACCTGGCAGGACATGATGATAAGGTTGTGATCACTTATCTGTGTAATTTCCCTTTTCTCATCGTCAATCATGCTCTGAAAGGATTTCATAACTTTGTCTTTGCATTAGAGGTAATCAATTGTTGCGTCTTTCCTTGTGTGTTTTCCTTCACACTGATCGACTGCATTGAGAATTACTAGTCTATGACGTTCCGTAAACTCCAAGAGTATTTTGCCTCTTGTATTATTATAATTCGTGTATAGGTGGGTGAAAGCATTAAAATCTCCTCCTATACTGATTCCCTTCCCGGTACATTCTTTTTCAATGAATTCCGATAGGGTTTTCATCTGTTTTCTATTCGATGCCACTGCCGCATGTATGCAGTACTTATATCGAAATATGATCCATGGTTCTCCGCACAACCTCAGCTCGACTGCTATCACTGCTATCCAGTCATATCCTTCCCGTTTTTTTTCTAGCTTCAATTGATCTGTAGCGATTATACCGACTCCCTTATAGGCTTTTCCACCTGTGAGCCCCGATGTGTTGTTGCCGAACATAGTTCGAATGTTTACTACATTTCGATGTCATCAATTCTGGTTATCGCTGAACGGGAGCACCATTCAGAACTTGCCGAACCACCGGCGTGAAAGCGAGCGCTCGTAACGAACCCTCCATGAAAAGTTCGAATCACGCGCGCTCCCTCTCCTATTGGGATGGCGGCGAAGCGCTTCTCTTTCCCTCGAAGGCGTCTGCGCTCCGTCGGTCTGTTTGCGACCCCGAGGAAGGAGCTGCTAAGCGCGGCCGGCCGCCATGTTGGCGAACAAATCTCACCAAGGAAGTTTGCCGACGCGGTGAGAAAGCTACTTAGACAGGGGAAAACTAATTCCTACCTAAAAGTACGGAATCGGCTCCAGAATAGATGTTCTACTCATGAGTCACTAAGTTTTCTACCTATTCCATGCGTTCTCATGGTTGTCTCGTGAGTTCAGGGTCTCATCGAGTCTTGTAGTGTTGCGTATCGAGTTATTTATGGCTCGCTCGCGTACATCCTCTTGTTTGAACTAAAGTAGCTTCGCTCAGTCAGCTGAAGACTTCGTAACTGCTGGATTTTGCACCAATAATAGAATAGTTTGCCAATCCCGGTTTGAACGAGTCATGATTATACGAGATGGTACCGTTCAATGATGTAGAGAGAGTAAAAGCTACGGGAGATCGAGCCCTCGATGTGAAGTTACTCTTGTTTTCGTTCAGACTCCAAGTTTCAACGATCTGTTCGACTGTCAGAAATCTCTTCGATTTTCTGCGTCTCAAGAAAGACCACTCGCTGTCGACGACTAACTTTCCACCAACCAGGACCGACTGGCCGTCACGCCTTCAAGCACTCTGGAACGCCGAATCTACCATTTCCTAACACTATTCACTGAAAAATATCGCTGAGTCAGAAAGAGTTCATTCGGTGATGAAACCTAACCATTAACCATCGATCGAAACATTATCAACTGTAAGTTAGGGCATTGATTCCGGAAAAGCCTTGAAGACTTTCGTAGGATGGATGGAGAATATAGTAGCTCTTGACTCAAAAATGTATCCTCTGGCCTATTTCGTCCTTGAATTAGGTAGGAATCCATTTTACTTTGTCCAAGCAGCTTTCTCAGCGCGTCGGCAAACTTCCGTGGTGAGATTCGTTCGCCAACATGGCGGCCGGCCGAGCGCAGCAGCTCTTCCTCGCACTGTCCCTTCGGGCTCACCTCCGGTCCCTTTAAATAATGCGTTCATGGTGTAAACATTGGGCGCTTGTGATATAGACCCCTTTCCTCTTTCCTCCTCTCCATTGCGCCGCCATGTTTTTTGAAAGAATGTGTCCGTGTCCGCATTTGGACACACAAAATGGCGGACCATCCGGTGAATTAGAGGGAAAGGAGGACAGAGATGCCCGCGATTTTTTGAAATGTTGGGGTGCTGAGCGTTGATTGTTGATGCTAGGAGCGTAGATTGTCGGACGAATTCATGTTTGTTTCTCAGAAGTAAACAAGTGGAGCGAATGGCCAAGTTTCTAGAGAATCAAATTCTTGTGTGGCGTGATCGATCGTCTCTTCAGCATGTTTGCGAGCGAAACGATTGTACGATAACATCATGCTCATCATCATGTAGAAAGAAAGTTCGATCACACTGGTACCGTGGGCTCTAACGCCAGCCGGTTCTTGTTTCTGAATAACGTAGGGATGATCTGTGGTCTGAGCCGTTTGTTTCCTCGGGAGACTTCAGCGTAAATAGTGCAGCATCAAGTTATTCCTGCAGCGGAAATGTTTGGCCAATGCAATTCGAAGCGAGAATGGCTCGAATGCTTGACAGTCATTGGGAGTTGTTCCATCGGTTTATCCAAGGTATATTTCTTCATCACTGAGCCACATTTCGGCCATGACCTGTTTATCTACTTCTTATACATCTGCGCCTTTACGAACTCCGCGATCAATGCTCAGCAACCCAAGAATTTTGAATAATCGCGGGCTCCTCTTTCCTTCTCTCCCTCTAATTCGCCGGATCGTCCGCCATTTTCTGTGTCCAAATGTCATAGACTCAATGTCGTATCCCGGTATCCCCGCCCTGACTACCGTATAAAAGGGGTCTACGTCATAGGAACAACTCCAAGATGGCGGCTTTCCGCTGTTTTGGCTGTCAAGTTATAAACCCAAGTGAAAGTTGAGGGCGCGCCGTGCGTAGGTTAGGGCACAGAGTGCCCTAACCTACCCACTCTGCGCCCACAACTATCTCTGAGGTTTACTGACACAGCTTTTAGCGTTTTAAACCTAACCTAACCTTTCCTAACTCATGCTCCGGCTTTTGGGATCCCCGCTAAAACGGCGGACAATAGAGGCAGTCCGCCATCTTGGAGTTGTTCTTATGACGCATTCCCTATAAAAGAACCATCTCATTGAACTGAATTTTTTGCCATCGAAGCACATTCGCGAGGCAGGATCGAGTGTCATTTGGACTGTTTTCCATTCCAGTTCCCGGAAGCGGTCGTTGATTTCTAGGTAAGAAGGCCCTATTTGTAATCGAGACTTCTTCAACAGTTCTACGTGGCATAGAGCGAGTTTTACATCTTCATCGAGCTCTTCGTTCGCCTGCGAGAAATGTACGTGTAGCTGGTCGCTCGTTTTGAAAAAATAGGGGCGACTTTTTATAGGCCCTCGGGTCCCCTGGTCTGAGGTGGGACATCGATGTGATGACGCTCTACGGCTCGGTTCCTCACTGTGTACTTGAATCAATCTTCTCTCAATTTGGCGGATCTTAGAGTACCGTCTCGGCAAGATATGGTTAACCTCTGGAGTTCCTTGCTCGACGCCACCTTACGGTGCGTAAGGTTCGTGAAAAAGACAATATCACTACAGCACGCCGAGGGTTGGATTGCAGATAGGCCACTCTGAAGCCTGCGATTCCACATTCTGACTACAAACAAATGGCCAGCCGCAGGATCTACAGTGGGTTGGGAAGGCAAACTTGTGGATCACCGGCTAGTCAAGAGCGACGAGAGTTCTTGTTTTTTGCCGCCGCTTGATGATTGTATATCGGAATACGGTCGATTGAGCTTCTCCTCAACCGTGCCTGCGATGGATATGAATGGCTTGGATCCCGAGAATGATGCTTTTCAGGCCGGAACGCTACGCGTTGGACCTGGCTGCTGAGATGTTATGAGGAGTATGAGAAAGTGGGGCGAACGCTTTTCGGGTATCCTAACTTGTCCCAGAGTGATTAGAGATTTTTTGGAAAATTTGGCGGAGCCCGTGATTTGCCTTGCAGGATCATGTCACGCCGGAATCCCTCCGCGAGAGCGGCGAAGCCACAGTACACAGTTGAGAGGATCGTCGACAAGAGAACAGGTGACGACAACAAGGTCAGTTCACCTCCATTATCTTCTTGCCGCCCCGGGCGGCACTCTCCAAGGGGCGGCATTTTGCGTCCCGAGGACTTTTTTTAAGGTTTTCTCAACACTGATTTGAACCGGCTGGACTCGTCGGGGAGGCATCTTTTTGAATTTTTCTTTTTGACGCGAAAGCGTCTCTGTTGAGGGCCAGAATGATCGTACTTCGTCATTTATGCTAAGGATTTTTGTAACAAAGTATCGCCGTCAAACGTTGTGGAGATTGAGCCGAGATGTGAGCCACCGTTGGTATGATAGGTATGATAGGATCTGCATAAATAACCCTCTCTCCCGGTTAGTAGGAGTAGAAGAGGACGCGCGTTTTGTGGTGATTGTGTATCGATGCGACCTCGAGTTGAGGTATCCCGCAGTCTAGAGATAGATCGTGTCATTGTTGAGCAATTCCCCGAAAACTCACCGAATTTCGGCGGTATACAAGAAAAATCGAGCACCGATGGCATGGCGGGTATTGTGTTCCCAATTTCTATGGAATTGCAGGTATTTAGGCCATAATTCCACTCATCACAAAGTAGAGATGGAATCAGCAGATAGTGACTCGAAAATAGGACTCCAGTCTCGATGACATGGAGCTTGGCCAGAACAACGAAATTGTGATTGTTTGGTTCCATTCCGATCATATCAGGCAGTTACGATCGGTGACCATTGTGCTTCCGGAGCCCCGGAGCATAGAGCGGAGGAAGCGCAGAGCAGCTGAGAACGCACAGAAGCCCTCAAAACGGCAGAGAACATTGAGTGAGAATGTCCGAGCTTCTCGGGAGCGCCTACGGAATGTTTTACTCAGCTCCCATNCGGGTTACGAATAGCCCACATTGCCCCAAGTATTTTCAATAATCAATTCAGGAGCTCGACTGCGAACGGGGGAATCTGTGGATATTATTCGGTTCCCAGCCGATCGCTGACTTTATCATTCGTGTGCTGTTTACTCTCGAGGCGGTCTTCGCCACTCACACGTTCAAGATTTGAGCTAGATGATGCTAGCTTAATATACCACTATTGGGGTCGATTCACTCTTGTGATATCCAGCGCGGAATGGAATGATACGGAGATGGAAGGTATCCGCTTACCAAACAGAGAGGCATAAAAGGAATAAAGGAAGTGTCCCTGGAAGGGGGAGCAATCATTTGTACAGAGACTCTTCGTGCATTGATTTCGAGCCGCCCATAGCCGAGTGTCCCACGATTAGCCAGGAAAATTTCAGAAGTAACTGAGCTAGTAATCAGCTCCATAATCTTTCAGGTTGCATCGTCAGTAGCGGTCATCCTGATGGAATAAGCCGGCGGCAAACTCCGTAAGGTGCGAGACGGAATTCAAAGTATTACAGAGTACACGAGGGAATGGCATGCGAATGAATACAAAGACGCCCGAGGATCGCATAGGTATGTATGGTAACGTGGATTGATTTGGATTCATTACATCTCTTCGACCTCAATGAGCCAGCGAGCGAGAAACAGGATGTTGAGAACGAAGAATGGCTCGTCAGTTTCCATCTTATCCAGTGGAGAGGATTGCTGATTGCAATATCTCAAAAATTATAAGATGGCGGTAATATTGCATATGCTCTTGTGTGAAATTAATCTTAGCATCCCGAGCTCCGTATTCGGCGTATTGGAGTGCGAAAACGCCACAATCTGATCCATTCTGTTGGCGTGGAAGATTTTCGGTCGGCAACAAGTTCCAATCGTTTATATTGAGTTGTATCTTCCTTTTGTCCTCAAGCTCCTGGGATAGATAATTGAAGATGTTCCGAACGCAAATTTCGTCGTGATCACGCAGGGAATCCATATACTTGATCCTTTTGGATCTTAAGTCAACAAGAACTGTTGAATAAGACTTCGTTCCGCTCACTACATCACACAGTGTTTGCCCAATTAACCCTTCAGGCACTTTCCAATTATCTTTGTATCTATTTAACTTCTAGAACACTGTAAGTTGCCGCAAGCAACTTTGTCCTTCTTTCAACCCTTTCAGTGTTTGTGCATTTCAACACCCTAGTATATAAACCAGTTTCACGAATAAAGAAGCACTCTGGTGAATTGCTGTCAGTCAGTACACTTCGTGTTTATTTAGTTGTCTAGTGGTTCCCTCTGCATTACATCTCTTCGTGCGAGTTCCGACTGAATTAGTGGCTAATTTCCAACATTCCGTTATCAGCGACGATCAGCTCTAAACTCAAACAAACTGTGCTC
>JAJSRV010000032.1:0-336842 GCA_021527715.1 Neoseiulus cucumeris | reverse complement strand
TCACGTATTCGACTAGTATTGTTTGACTATCACGGTTCTCCTGATTGAAATCGCTAGTTTGACCAACGATGAGAGGTTTTCATCTTTATTGAAGCTCATCATTCGAGTTTGTCGACACAATTGGTCGTAATTGAACACCTGAAAGTTTCAGAGAACAGCTCGATGAGCTCTTTCCTCTCAAGTTTTGAATGACGGCCGCAATCACGGATCCCGAAGTCATGCCGCAGTAGCCGGTAAAAGTTCAACAGGTTTCGATTCCCACTGACATCGATCGGAGCTTACCGATTACCCATGAGCAACCTTCTATCAAACCTTGACCCTGCCGCATATTGTCTTGCGGAGAGCAAGATCATCTCAAAGTAGTGTTTCCCACATCAGTTCTCGCAGATCTTGCATTCGTGGGTTTGGATTTCGAGGGAAGAACGTCGGAAAGTAGTCTAACGTTTTATTGCCGGCGACTTCTAGCGAAACTCTTGTGGAATAATCATATTCCATGTCATATGGTTGTGGTTATTTATTGATCTCTCATGATTCATGTACATTTATTTATATACACCAAGCATGAGACCCTGTTTCAGGGGCGAGTAAACTCAGCGGATCTCTCGGGTTTCTTCTTCCCATTTTTCCAGGGTTTTCTCTTGTCTCCCTCCATGTCTCCTGATCACGCTCTCCAGTTAAACCCAGTCTTCTGGCGAGTTCTTCCGTCTCGGGGTACTCCTCGGTCCGCTCAGTATTTTTCTACTCAGGGCCTCGTATCGGGTTTTCTCTTCTGTATCGATTGCTTTGTTTAGCTCTACCTGTTTGTCTCGAAAAACGGCGTCCCTCCGAGCTTTTTTGTCTCTGTTCAGCCTCTTTCTCGCCTTTCTTAGTTCCCTACTCGCATTTTTCTTTGCGGCTAGAGCTTCCCTGGTGGCTGGTAGGTTATACAGATCCTTGTTCCTGATTTTGACTTCTCTGGACGCTTTTTGGATCCCCTGTCTCAGCGCCTCCCTCATTGAGAGGTAGTCTACCGTGCCGCCGTCTCTCTGTTGCCTCCTGATAATTTTCGCCGCTCTTTTCACGGCGATTTTATCATCAATGGTGCGTATTCGTCGTGCCCTTGTCTTGGGTTTTCTTATCGCAACCTGGCAGGACATGATGATAAGGTTGTGATCACTTATCTGTGTAATTTCCCTTTTCTCATCGGCAATCATGCTCTGAAAGGATTTCATAACTTTGTCGTTGCATAAGAGGTAATCAATTGTTGCGTCTTTCCTTGTGTGTTTTCCTTCACACTGATCGACTGCATTGAGAATTACTAGGCTATGACGTTCCGTAAACTCCAAGAGTATTTTGCCTCTTGTATTATTATAATTCGTGGATAGGTGGGTGAAAGCATTAAAATCTCCTCCTATACTGATTCCCTTCCCGGTACATTCTTTTTCAATGAATTCCGATAGGGTTTTCATCTGTTTTCCATTCGATGCCACTGCCGCATGTATGCAGTATATCGAAATTATGATCCATGGTTCTCCGCACAACCTCAGCTCGACTGCTATCACTGCTATCCAGTCATATCCTTCCCGTTTTTTTTCTAGCTTCAATTGATCTGTAGCGATTATACCGACTCCCCCATAGGCTTTTCCACCTGTGAGCCCCGATGTGTTGTTGCCGAACATAGTTCGAATGTTTACTACATTTCGATGTCATCAATTCTGGTTATCGCTGAACGGGAGCACCATTCAGAACTTGCCGAACCACCGGCGTGAAAGCGAGCGCTCGTAACGAACCCTCCATGAAAAGTTCGAATCACGCGCGCTCCCTCTCCTATTGGGATGGCGGCGAAGCGCTTCTCTTTCCCTCGAAGGCGTCTGCGCTCCGTCGGTCTGTTTGCGACCCCGAGGAAGGAGCTGCTAAGCGCGGCCGGCCGCCATGTTGGCGAACAAATCTCACCAAGGAAGTTTGCCGACGCGGTGAGAAAGCTACTTAGACAGGGGAAAACTAATTCCTACCTAAAAGTACGGAATCGGCTCCAGAATAGATGTTCTACTCATGAGTCACTAAGTTTTCTACCTATTCCATGCGTTCTCATGGTTGTCTCGTGAGTTCAGGGTCTCATCGAGTCTTGTAGTGTTGCGTATCGAGTTATTTATGGCTCGCTCGCGTACATCCTCTTGGTTGAACTAAAGTAGCTTCGCTCAGTCAGCTGAAGACTTCGTAACTGCTGGATTTTGCACCAATAATAGAATAGTTTGCCAATCCCGGTTTGAACGAGTCATGATTATACGAGATGGTACCGTTCAATGATGTAGAGAGAGTAAAAGCTACGGGAGATCGAGCCCTCGATGTGAAGTTACTCTTGTTTTCGTTCAGACTCCAAGTTTCAACGATCTGTTCGACTGTCAGAAATCTCTTCGATTTTCTGCGTCTCAAGAAAGACCACTCGCTGTCGACGACTAACTTTCCACCAACCAGGACCGACTGGCCGTCACGCCTTCAAGCACTCTGGAACGCCGAATCTACCATTTCCTAACACTATTCACTGAAAAATATCGCTGAGTCAGAAAGAGTTCATTCGGTGATGAAACCTAACCATTAACCATCGATCGAAACATTATCAACTGTAAGTTAGGGCATTGATTCCGGAAAAGCCTTGAAGACTTTCGCAGGATGGATGGAGAATATAGTAGCTCTTGACTCAAAAATGTATCCTCTGGCCTATTTCGTCCTTGAATTAGGTAGGAATCCATTTTACTTTGTCCAAGCAGCTTTCTCAGCGCGTCGGCAAACTTCCGTGGTGAGATTCGTTCGCCAACATGGCGGCCGGCCGAGCGCAGCAGCTCTTCCTCGCACTGTCCCTTCGGGCTCACCTCCGGTCCCTTTAAATAATGCGTTCATGGTGTAAACATTGGGCGCTTGTGATATAGACCCCTTTCCTCTTTCCTCCTCTCCATTGCGCCGCCATGTTTTTTGAAAGAATGTGTCCGTGTCCGCATTTGGACACACAAAATGGCGGACCATCCGGTGAATTAGAGGGAAAGGAGGACAGAGATGCCCGCGATTTTTTGAAATGTTGGGGTGCTGAGCGTTGATTGTTGATGCTAGGAGCGTAGATTGTCGGACGAATTCATGTTTGTTTCTCAGAAGTAAACAAGTGGAGCGAATGGCCAAGTTTCTAGAGAATCAAATTCTTGTGTGGCGTGATCGATCGTCTCTTCAGCATGTTTGCGAGCGAAACGATTGTACGATAACATCATGCTCATCATCATGTAGAAAGAAAGTTCGATCACACTGGTACCGTGGGCTCTAACGCCAGCCGGTTCTTGTTTCTGAATAACGTAGGGATGATCTGTGGTCTGAGCCGTTTGTTTCCTCGGGAGACTTCAGCGTAAATAGTGCAGCATCAAGTTATTCCTGCAGCGGAAATGTTTGGCCAATGCAATTCGAAGCGAGAATGGCTCGAATGCTTGACAGTCATTGGGAGTTGTTCCATCGGTTTATCCAAGGTATATTTCTTCATCACTGAGCCACATTTCGGCCATGACCTGTTTATCTACTTCTTATACATCTGCGCCTTTACGAACTCCGCGATCAATGCTCAGCAACCCAAGAATTTTGAATAATCGCGGGCTCCTCTTTCCTTCTCTCCCTCTAATTCGCCGGATCGTCCGCCATTTTCTGTGTCCAAATGTCATAGACTCAATGTCGTATCCCGGTATCCCCGCCCTGACTACCGTATAAAAGGGGTCTACGTCATAGGAACAACTCCAAGATGGCGGCTTTCCGCTGTTTTGGCTGTCAAGTTATAAACCCAAGTGAAAGTTGAGGGCGCGCCGTGCGTAGGTTAGGGCACAGAGTGCCCTAACCTACCCACTCTGCGCCCACAACTATCTCTGAGGTTTACTGACACAGCTTTTAGCGTTTTAAACCTAACCTAACCTTTCCTAACTCATGCTCCGGCTTTTGGGATCCCCGCTAAAACGGCGGACAATAGAGGCAGTCCGCCATCTTGGAGTTGTTCTTATGACGCATTCCCTATAAAAGAACCATCTCATTGAACTGAATTTTTTGCCATCGAAGCACATTCGCGAGGCAGGATCGAGTGTCATTTGGACTGTTTTCCATTCCAGTTCCCGGAAGCGGTCGTTGATTTCTAGGTAAGAAGGCCCTATTTGTAATCGAGACTTCTTCAACAGTTCTACGTGGCATAGAGCGAGTTTTACATCTTCATCGAGCTCTTCGTTCGCCTGCGAGAAATGTACGTGTAGCTGGTCGCTCGTTTTGAAAAAATAGGGGCGACTGTTTATAGGCCCTCGGGTCCCCTGGTCTGAGGTGGGACATCGATGTGATGACGCTCTACGGCTCGGTTCCTCACTGTGTACTTGAATCAATCTTCTCTCAATTTGGCGGATCTTAGAGTACCGTCTCGGCAAGATATGGTTAACCTCTGGAGTTCCTTGCTCGACGCCACCTTACGGTGCGTAAGGTTCGTGAAAAAGACAATATCACTACAGCACGCCGAGGGTTGGATTGCAGATAGGCCACTCTGAAGCCTGCGATTCCACATTCTGACTACAAACAAATGGCCAGCCGCAGGATCTACAGTGGGTTGGGAAGGCAAACTTGTGGATCACCGGCTAGTCAAGAGCGACGAGAGTTCTTGTTTTTTGCCGCCGCTTGATGATTGTATATCGGAATACGGTCGATTGAGCTTCTCCTCAACCGTGCCTGCGATGGATATGAATGGCTTGGATCCCGAGAATGATGCTTTTCAGGCCGGAACGCTACGCGTTGGACCTGGCTGCTGAGATGTTATGAGGAGTATGAGAAAGTGGGGCGAACGCTTTTCGGGTATCCTAACTTGTCCCAGAGTGATTAGAGATTTTTTGGAAAATTTGGCGGAGCCCGTGATTTGCCTTGCAGGATCATGTCACGCCGGAATCCCTCCGCGAGAGCGGCGAAGCCACAGTACACAGTTGAGAGGATCGTCGACAAGAGAACAGGTGACGACAACAAGGTCAGTTCACCTCCATTATCTTCTTGCCGCCCCGGGCGGCACTCTCCAAGGGGCGGCATTTTGCGTCCCGAGGACTTTTTTTAAGGTTTTCTCAACACTGATTTGAACCGGCTGGACTCGTCGGGGAGGCATCTTTTTGAATTTTTCTTTTTGACGCGAAAGCGTCTCTGTTGAGGGCCAGAATGATCGTACTTCGTCATTTATGCTAAGGATTTTTGTAACAAAGTATCGCCGTCAAACGTTGTGGAGATTGAGCCGAGATGTGAGCCACCGTTGGTATGATAGGTATGATAGGATCTGCATAAATAACCCTCTCTCCCGGTTAGTAGGAGTAGAAGAGGACGCGCGTTTTGTGGTGATTGTGTATCGATGCGACCTCGAGTTGAGGTATCCCGCAGTCTAGAGATAGATCGTGTCATTGTTGAGCAATTCCCCGAAAACTCACCGAATTTCGGCGGTATACAAGAAAAATCGAGCACCGATGGCATGGCGGGTATTGTGTTCCCAATTTCTATGGAATTGCAGGTATTTAGGCCATAATTCCACTCATCACAAAGTAGAGATGGAATCAGCAGATAGTGACTCGAAAATAGGACTCCAGTCTCGATGACATGGAGCTTGGCCAGAACAACGAAATTGTGATTGTTTGGTTCCATTCCGATCATATCAGGCAGTTACGATCGGTGACCATTGTGCTTCCGGAGCCCCGGAGCATAGAGCGGAGGAAGCGCAGAGCAGCTGAGAACGCACAGAAGCCCTCAAAACGGCAGAGAACATTGAGTGAGAATGTCCGAGCTTCTCGGGAGCGCCTACGGAATGTTTTACTCAGCTCCCATTGATTTCCCATCAACCAGTTCATAATACCAATTCAATTTCAATTCAATAAGCTTTATTACAATACCGCGGACGAGCAAAATGCTGCATATGCGATAAGGATGGAGGTTACTAGAGTATGGAGTGAGAACGAAGCAGGTATTTTTTCAAGTGGCGTTTAAACTTTGCAAGGGACTCGACTGCCCGCACACAGTCTGGCAGAGAATTCCACATCTCAGGTACGGCAACGAAAAAGAACTTTCCCGCAAAAACGGTTCGGGTTGAGGGAACTAGGAGGTCGAGATGATTGTGGCGGCGAAGAGACGTGACAGGGAATTGAGGAAAGGTGAGGGAGACAGGGATGGGGGCAGGGGTGCGATTGAGAAAAGCAAGGCAAGAAAGTCGGTAGGCGGCGGAATCGAGGACATTTAGTATAGACAGATTTTCAAAGTGACGGACGACGGACGAGCGCGGCGGAAGCCCCAAGGCAGCCCGCAGAGCGTTATTCTGAGCTATCTGAATAGCAGCGAGGCGGTGGGCCGCGGCTGAACACCAGACGACTATACTGAAAGTGCAGGTGCTCATGAAGAGAACTTTGAAAACATGGAGACGGACACTGGTCGGGTAGTAGAGTCGGCGGAGCCGATGCAGCAGAAAAACGATTGAGCTCAGCTTATTCTTGAGATGGGCGAGATGAAAACACCACGAAAGAGTAGAGTCAAACGATACACCGAGACAACGTACCGTCTCAGCTAGTATGAGAGGGACACCCGACCAAAGGATCGGACATAACGGCGCCGGCGAACGGGACGAAGAGTGGCGGAAGAAAATGAGATGAGATTTGGCGGAATTGACCGAAAGTTTTAGAGAATTGAAAACCGCGGCGATTCGGGCTAGGAGAGCATTGAATGACACGATATCTGGCTCTAAGTATCCTCTACGAATCCTGAACAGAATGGTCGTATCGTCGGCAAACGCAATGACGCGGAGCGCCGGTGAAAACGAATTTGATAGCACTAGCACAGTGTTGATGTAAATTAGAAACAACGTTGGCCCCAATACGGAACCCTGTGGGACTCCGTGGGAGATGGGAAACGAGGAAGAAGTGTAATTGTCAGAAGACACCACAATCGAGCGGCCGGAGAGATAAGATTGAAACCAGCGAACAGTGTCACCATGGAAACCAATCGATTCAAGTATAGAGAGGAGGATATCGTGGTTCAGGCTATCGAAAGCCTTCGCAAAATCAAGAAAAACCCCAGCAACAATGAAGCCCTCGTAAAGCCCCTCCACAACAAACCTAGTGATGTCACACAGGGCCGTGTCCGTAGAGAGCCCATGACGAAAACCATGCTGGAAAGGAGACAAGAAACAAGAAGATTGAAGGACCTCATTCATTGATCTGAACAAGGATACATTTCTCGAATAGTTTCGAGAGGAAAGGACAAATTGAGATAGGGCGGAAGTTAGACGGGTCAGATTTATCACCTTTCCCTTTGTAGAGGGGTCCAACGAGAGATCTCTTGAAAGCTGATGGGTAGGATAAAGTACGGATAGAGAGGTTGAAAACGAAGGCTATAGGAATGGAGAGGAGATAAATGGCTTGAGAAATACAACTAGACGGGACTGAGGAGTAGGCCCTGGAGTACGTAGTTTTGATGCTACGACAAACGGCAGGACCAAGCAGGTATCTCCCGAATCATTTGTCCGTCGGTATCGGTCGATACATTGAATGGTATCCACGAAGTCTCACGAGACACTCGGGACGTACGATCATGGCCTCGCGCAACAGTAGTTCAACAAGATGTTCACAGAGAATGACTCCGGACACAAACGTCTCGTTTGCGATTGCGTTTGGTTCTGGCGTGATTTGAAACCAGCTAACGTTCAGATAGCTGACTTCTTGAGGAAGCGTTTTCCTGATGAAGATACTCTGGTGTTCAACCTGCGTGGTAAGTGTTTCAGAACTGTTCGATGCAGTGAAATTCGATCGATGAGTAGGAGCAAGGGTTATAAATAGGGCCAGAGAGTTTATGCAAAAACGACTGTAGGTCCCCTGTGTATCCGATCACTGGGTCAGTTTCATAGCAAACCATGAAGAAGTTTGGAGTTTACGCTCAGAACGGACTCTGAAATTGGTTGTACTTTGCCGTTCAACTGACGCAGTTATCAGATACATAGGGGACTTACAGCCGTTTTTGCATAAACTCTATGGCCCTAGTTATAAATATCCCCCTAAAACCCCCCTGATCTACCGAAACTGGATCCCCTCACTGAACGACTCATCTCCCCACGAATTCCATTCATGCGGATTCAGGGGTTGCGTCGTGTCGGTTCCTACGGCATCGGCGGTCAGGTCATAACCCGTCGAAATTGACACGATGGTGAAGAGTGACCCGGTTTCAAGATGATGATTGCTCATTCAACGTACTCTTGAAGCTCTTTTCCAGCTGAGACCGGCCAAACACCCAAATATCAGTTCAAACGCGTCGGTTTTGTTCTTGAAGCTGACCTCTTCCCCGACGCTTTCGCGAAACCCCCAACGGTAGTGTGGCGACACTACCTCTGATAACTTTTTTTTCGAGTTTCGCTCCGGGCGGCACCTCGTGGAAGCACGCCACTGTACGAACGTTGATTTCTCAGCTCGGGAATGGGTTGGTCACATGTCGCATAAACTGGATCTAAGATCTCGCAGTCATAATAAGAACTTTGTAGTCTGGGCATCATTCAAAACTCCATGAATCCCTTGATACATTTCTGGATAACATCGATGACATTCGCCCGCTTGCGATGTTGACTGGCCCTCCAGGCATCATTCATCCATATTCATGGGAGGGATACAGGGTGCTGATGATGCCTTAACCTCCAACCTCTGAACCCAATATATCCCGGAGTGTCCCGTATAAGGTACACATGACGAAAAAGCCCCAGATAAAGGTGTAACCATAATCGGCAATTCATGGGGAGTTGGTCCCAAGGTAGGTTAGGCGTTCGACGTTAGATCATTGGTTACGCATCATGGGCTCGGTCTCAACTTCGAGCGCTCCGTGATTTCTGAAGAGGCGCGCTAACTCTCTTACACAGCTTCCTGGGAGACGCATGCCCCACAGAACGTAGTTTTTCAATTCGCTCTACATCACCCCTCGAAACGGTAACTTCGACATGGTTCATCTATTCTACCCCTCAGAAGGAACAGAAACTTTAATGACATAACGTGGCGAGTCTTTTGCGCTATGCGAATGATGTCATTCATTTCCTTTACCAATCGGGTGTTGCGAGTTCTCGTCCTCAGGGTCTCCACAAAGTGTCGGATCCAGTCAGAAGGACAGCTTGAGCGATCGATTGTTTGATTATCTCCGTCTCGGAGATGATGAATAGAATATCTCGATGAATACTGGCTCTGAGAGGGAGAATTCGAGGACCGTATGATGCGTATTTTTCAATCGCGTGGGGAGTCATCTATGACTTTTTTCCCTCCAGGACGCGTATTCCTCGAGTAAAACCCGATCAACAACCAGCCTATATATGGCGCCCTGATGATTTATTTTGCGACTTGAATAACGATCAAGATCATATTTCCACTCAGTCACTCCTCCATTCGACCATACAATGGAACTCCATTCGGCATGATGCACACACGCGTCATCGATCGACGACCAGATGGGGACGCCCAGCTGGCGTCGTTATAAGCAATCAGTGTGAAGATTGCCGTAGGCTGAATAGGTGATCCCGGTGTCTGCAGCCGTCTTGACGTGCCGCAGTACTCTTTCGCCACTCATCCAATGATTCTTGGACGGGTTGTCTAAGAACTGACAATGAGGAGGCCGGCTGATGATGTAAGACTGTGAGAAATGTCCGCTACAGTGGCGACTGCAGCGTAGGGCAGACAACCGATCAGCTGTCAGTATTGGGCTCGATGAGACTCGAGCGGTTTTCCATAGTCGTCGACGTTCTTTGCGAAGGCTTGGTCAGGGTGCGGGTTGCGAGCCGGCTTACACATCGACATCGAGAATTTTCCCGACACTCTCTTAAAATAGGATTCCTGATAAATATTTATCGATCGCCGCACGCGATTACGGACGATATGAATCCCCAGTAAATAATCCACACTTCCACGCGCTCATCACCCACGCGCTCACTTCCACGCGTCATCTTGAAGACCTTCTACAACTCTTGCGAAAAACCGTCAGTGTTACTTATTTTTGACTCGATGCAAGTCCACCTAAAGGGCGAAATAGAGTTGACAAGAGCTCCTCAAGTAAACACAAGGATCGCTTGCCTTCGGTCGCATTCCCAGCTGTTTCAAGCAACTGCGATTTCCCTATTCCATTGGAGGGACGCTTGCTTGAGACCATACAATGCTTTCTGGAGCTTGCACACACGACCATTCCCATCATCATAGCCTTCGGGAAGAACCTTAAGAATATCTACATCTAGATCTCGATAGAGAAAACTTACGGTCACATCGCATTGAGCCAGTTTGAGATCATTGTCCTCTGCCAGCGACAAGATACAGCGAATGAACGCCATCGCCATTCGTAACCGGGGAACACGTTTTCGAATAGTAAACACTTTCTTTCTGTGAAAACCCCTTGACAACCAAGCGAGCCTTATATCCCGCCACCGAGCCATCAAGCCGATGTTTTACCTGGAAGACCCACTTTGAGTTGATGACATTTGCACCTGGAGGACGGTCAACCAAGACCAACCAAGAACAACACGTTGTTCTAGTTGTTGTGAGTTTTGAGTTGTCATCGTAATCAACCAAGATGCGTCGCTCACTTTTTGCGTCCAGCTTGGTGCGCTTGTGGTCCTCAGCGGAATCGGAGACATGCTCGTGGATGATCACTAGGCATGTCAGCAATTGTCAATTCCGATTAAAAAACCGCGATTGATCACAAATACTTGCGATTTTCAATCGCAAAATAACCGCAATGTATTGCTGTTTATTACCGCGGTACACACCTCTGATGTGTGAATTTCGAGCATCAATAACTTCGATTTCTGTTTCTCACTACAGTAGGGTCTCAAAAACTCGAAAGGTCCATAGCTCGTCATTAGGGATGTAAATAATTCTCGACGTTTTGTGGACCTTAGGGGACCTTTGACTAGGCCGCGACGGAATGCTGCGAATCATTTACATCCCAACTCGGAAAGGTATCCCGAGGCCGCTTGAGTTTGCGCAAGGGAAATCGCTACCTTCGGGTTTCTCTACGGCGAAATATCCGTGTGCGCAGCAACTCATCTCGCGGTTCGCTTTTGTACGGAACTGGTCATCTTAATTTGAATATAAGGGAAATTCGAAGAATCTCCATCGTAAATTGTGTTTTTTAATCGCGGTTAATCGATCAATGGTTTTCGATTATTCGATGACCGCGATTTCTGATATCTGCGGTTATTTGGCCCCAGACATGAAGTATAAGCGCTTGCGCGCTCACTGAGGCCTGGATCGAATCATGAATGCATTGTTAGAAATGTGGGATCGGAGGGAGCTCCGCGAATAGCGCACAATGTTTCGGGGGAGGGAAAGTAGGCGGTTTACTTTGGTGGTGGCGATGAGTAGCGCCATCTAGAGGAAAGTACTTCAGGAGGGTGCAATAGGAGAACGGGGCGGAATTTCGAAGTGGCATGAAGACGGTAGACTCCAGGAGGTGCGACCTTTGCAACGTGCAAGTCTCATGGAAATCCGAGAAACTTCTGGGCGAGACACGCGCTCTTTATGTAGATAATGGAATGGATGGATATGGATGCCTAATGATCTGCTCAAATCAAATCAGGATCGAATTCTCTTTCGTTTGCTTGGCATCATCTAAATTATCCCACGCCGAGATCAAGTGCCTGTACTTGTGATTTTCCCTCGGAATCGCCACGCCTCGGCATCCGAGCTGAGGAGTCTCAGCACTAGTGAAACCTCGCAGAACCGGCCCGTTGGAAACCTGCTCTTCGTGAATATCAATCGCTCCTCGTTGAGCTTGTTAATCCAATGGCGTGCCCGGTGTTCTCGGAGAACTTCAGGCAGGATGAAATTATGTCCTCCACCTCGGCGACGCCGACGTGCCCCGGATTCGGTTTCGGCGGATCGTTCGCTGCTCTCTTGAGCTTCTTCTGTCATCGGCTGCTTTGCTTCCTGCGACGTGGTATCTTCTTACATCGGATATCCCGCCATAACAGTTTATCTTGATCAAGGCACCAAAATGCTGTTTGCAGAGACTGAGAGCTGACTCATAATCTGAACCAACCAAAATGAAGACACGGTGATTAGTGGTTGGCGTAAGGCGCTCATGCGCACCCTGTCTGTCTGTCTGTCTGTCTGTCTGTCGGGCCCCTGAGACAACCGGGCCCCCGAGACAACCGGGCCCCAGCGTCAACCGGGCTCCAGGGTCAACCGGGCCCCCGAGAACTCATGGTCTGATTTCGAGATAGATGGACGAAGGAGGATGTATCGATGGATTTCCGCGATATTCATGCAACTATTCAACTGATCTGAAATCAATTCTTGCTGAGAGTTTTGTGGAGCATACCCTATTTTCTTGAAGAAGCGGGCACCTGAAACTTAAACTTTGAAAGTCTCTCGAATCTCGTGGTTGAGCATTAGCACTACCTGCATGAGTGACACCAATTAGACAGCGCTAAAGCTCAACCAAGAGATTTGAGAGATCTCCAAGGTTCAAGTTTTGGGTGCCTTTTTATTAAAAAAGATACGTATCTACCGGGGTTGTCTAGAAATGCTTTGCCAACTTCTTCTTTTCCTTTGAGCGTAATTGCATGTATCGGTGACCTTCCATACATATAAGAGCAATCGAAACACCTTAGAATTCGCGCATCTACATCTGGGATTTCTCAGCTTACCACGAGGCAAAACTCAAAGATTTGTATTCGATGTGCTTTAGGAAACTTTTACTCGAAATACTGACTCCGGATATTCCTCATGAGTTTGAATAAGTGATACCTGGAACTCGTCGTGAATTATGCGCTATTTTCTCTCAATAGATTAAATACTAAGCATGAATATATAATTCTGATGCGTGCACCCTTTGAAATCACGGCGTCTTCCCTATTTGGAATTGCATGTGGTACCGGAAATGGTTGCACTCCGAAACAAAGCTCTCGGTAGCATGACGCTTCGATGCGAATTCATTTTCCCCTGATCGACTTGTCAATCATCATCTGCATAGAACTCCTCGGAGGTCAAAGATGAGCGCGGGCAAAGCAGCGAGTTGCTTTTGCCATTGATTTTTTGCTTATCCTGAGCTCAGTCATCTGCGGTAACTTTCCGTCTTTCTTGAAATCACGCGCGGCCATGAGCTCTCTTTGGGGCCCGGTTGATTCTGGGGCCCAGTTGACACTGGGGCCCGGCTGACACTGGGGCCTGGTCGTCGCTGGGGCCCGATTGACGCTGGGGCCCGGTTGACGCTGGGGCCCAGTTGACTCCGGGGCCCGGTCGACGCGCTCCGGTCTGTCTGTCTGTTGCAGGCAGAATATTATTTTGTTTTTGAAACGGGACTCGCGGAGTGCGACGCGGATGATTTTCAATAGCTTCAACTGATTCTTGCAACTCGACTTAAGATAATCAACACCCTGTGCCGGCGCGTTCTCGCGGCCTCAAGTCGCCCACAAGCGCATTGCGGGAGGCAATTTAACTACTTCCCTTTCTTTCGCCCAAAATTACCGAATGCGGTAAACATCTGTTAACCTGAACGTCTGAATCCTGAAATCGCATGCATCTTGTTGAATCTCGTTGATTTTGATGGTAGCTGGCTCTGGTCGAATCCGCTTCGCCACAGCTTGCTCGGGACGGATGACGCAGTTCGTTGACATCAGGCCTTGAAATACTGCAGACCTATAAATTACACAGTCCCTTCAACACCGAAATTCAATGGGGACTCCCAATGTTAAGCAAGCCTTTCAAAAAAACTCGAGCCCAATCGATTGATCACCAACGAAGTTTGAGCGCGAATTTGGTTGAGAACTCCCAATAGAAAACATTACTTTGATGATGAAGTACAACTATTCGGCTCCTTGGTCTCAGGAAAGACGTTTTCGTGTCAAAAGAAAGAGTGGATGCAGAAGAGCTGGATGCTTCATTAGAGGATTCCTGTACTACTGTTCATCCAACTGTCTATTTGGGCGAATTCAAGGGGTTCCGCGGCTCCCGGTCGGCCATGAGTTGTCTGCACAGTGTTTCCCGTAAAGCACAGTGATCAAGAAAAAGTAGAGACCCGAATTCGAGATGCTCTCGAATCACCAAGTCGCACTCGATTTCCGGAAACGGATGGGAAAATACGCGTATTTTCAAGAGCCATGCAATAAGTGAAAAATCACTGCAATTAGACGAATACTGACGGAGTTGTGGCTGAAATGACGTTATGGACGTACGGAGAAATTCGCTGCCCCTTTTTGAAGCTTTGTTGTCCCATTTTGGAGTTTTGATTTTTGCTGCCCCAGATCCCAGACCTGGAGCCTTGATGCCCGGAGTGGACCGCCCCCCCCCTCGCTACGCTACTGGGCTACAAGTCACTGCGGATGAACGGACAGAATCGGTTTTATCGCGAGTGAAGGAGTTGGTGACTTTCAAGGCGGAAAAGCGGATGCACGGGCTCGGGCCGTGGGGTTCAACCGCGATAGAAGCGCGGTGCGCATGTCTGTTCGTTTCACCGCAGTGAAAGCCATCAGCTTGTTCATCCGCGGTGGAAGCGGTTCCGTTCGTTCATCCAAAGTGGGCCCATAAAGTGAAACAGCCAGAATTGGCTTTTAGCTTATTAGCCTTCCTGTCTTTCGCCCAGTTGTTAAATTAGCTCCCATTGTTTGATTTACATGGCTTTCCATGTTTTAAATTTTTCGTCCATATATCGACGAAATTTTAGCCGAACGCCAAGCTGGTTTTTACCCGCGGTTTTTCTTTAAAACGCAATTTCTAATCCACGGAGGAGAGGTTGCCATAAACCTCGGGTAGAGGTGACAAAAAGGCGCAAGGATCGCGTTCACCTCGATCACAGGGCGTTGAGGAGAGAGTTGAGGCGATCGAAAACAACGTCAACTTCTTACTTATGCTTCTACATATGTTGAGTCCGACGAGACGCCCACAAATACTTACAGCATCGGGAAGCTCCCTTCTTCTGATGTAATTGGTTTTTTTAGAAGCCCTTTTCAGCTGAACTTTCATATCGATACGCACGGTGGAAGATGATGTCCGAGGGGGTGGCTCTTTTCTATTAGGCGCCACTGCATAAGAGATTGATTATCTTCAAGGTGTTTTACCTTCTGAAATGGAAGGGCTATGACGAGAGTGATAATACATGGGAACCAGTGGAGAATCTCGAGGGCTGTCAGGATCTTCTGAGGTAAGTGCGAGGAAGCACCCCGGAGAGAGCAGATCTCGAATATTCAACGCCGGGACTTAGCTTCAGGCTCCACATCCAATAGAATATTTGTTCCAATTTTTGACTCTTTAATCCGTATTCGCTGAGATTCCTGAGTTTTTCGATTACAAATCTTTTCTTCCGTTGTGCAGGAATTTTGAAGAAAAGCTGAAGCAGGAGTTGCAACCCAGAGTAAATGTGGAAGTCGAGGTAAAGGTTGAGGCTATAGGATAAATCTTACTTCCGGATTTAATCCGATTATGATTGTCAGGGACATTTGTCTCCCAGGACGTCGTTTCGCTGAATGTGGCGGGTTCATTGTGATGGCCTGCTCTCGCGCCGTAGTACCAATGGCAACTTGAAACTAGGGATGGCTTGCCACTGACTTGTAGTTGACTGCCGCCGTGAACGTTGAAGCAGTTGACGATGTACCGCTCGCAGTGGAATGTTCGGAAACTAATTGTCACCATGTAGTGGGGCAAGATAACGCGAGAGATCTCGAAAACATCTCTCATTCTAATTCATAATGATGATAGTAATGGAGGCGAAAACGGAAGTCGCGGCCGGCATTCGTCACGTCACTCATCAGTCATGTTTTATCGGAAGCTCCAAAAGTCCGTTCAGTTGACAATTTGACTGCTTCCCTCTGATCAGGAGAGAAAAATTAAATTTCTCACATTGTTTCTAAAGCCAGCAAACAGCTCAGAAAGACGTCGAGGAAGGAAGCGAGGCAGACGTGCTCATCACCCCGTCGACGACGCCCCAAGGAAGCGAGGGAAAACAGGCTTCGAGCGAGGTAAGTCATTGGATACCACGGCGTCAGTAAGGTTTACAGGTGTTACTGCATTGTTACGTACTTCTCTCGAGATCTGTGAGGTTCGAAGAGCAGTCCGCGGCCCGTGAGGCCTCTAGATCGGGATAACTCAATGAAGCAGCGGATACAGAATATTTTTTCCTTTCCTGATATGTTCGGACAGGGGTGCTCTGGCCCTGAAAAGTACAAATTATCTCGAATCGTTGCAATATGAATATTTCAGGGCTCAAAGCAGAATCTATAATCGGCGTCAAATTGGAGAAGAACGGCCAGAAAATGTTCTTGGTCAAGTGGGAGGGTTGCGCAAAACCGGAACTTGTACCAGCGGAAGTGACGAATCTCGAATGCCCACAGGTCCGTGCCATTGTGACACTTTCTAAAGCTCTCTGTTGATAAAGTTTGTTCTTCCCAAGCCGAACACATCCAATTTCTAAGCTCTGCGAATGAATCACGGCTTCTCTAAATCTGCAGGTGGTCATTCGATTCTACGAGGAACGCATCACTTGGGCGTAGTTTGGATGCTCAATTCGAATTCTCTTTCATTAAAAATAATTAAATGGTTGGTCGCACAACATGATAACAATTATTGGGAATCGATCTCAAGTATACATGGGGAGATCTCTCGGTTTATGATCTTGGAGCAGATTCTTCAAGCGAATGTATTAGGTCAGTGAAAAAGTCCGTGCCAATTTTCGGACGTGATCAAAAATCGAATCTCTTCGCGTTAGCATTCCTTCATGAATCTACATATTATGTACAGGGTGGTCCGCGGGACGGTTTTCGGGGTTTTTCTCATTACGAAGTCTGCTAGAGAAAAAAGTGTGATGGATGAAGTTTCTGGAAATTCGATTTTCCGCCCGATAAGCCTGACAGAATCCATCTGAGACCTGTTTTCGATTTTTCAAAAGACTTCGCATCTCGGAATTCTTCGGAAAATCGAAGAGTGGTCCCAAATAGATTCTGTTAGTCGGACGCTACTTCGGATTTCTAGAAACTTCATCCATCACAATTTTTTCGCTAGGAGGCTCAGTTTTCGGGAAAAAAGCGAGAAACCAAAGTGACCACTCTGTATAGGCTAAGGGTACCAGTTATGGCCCACTTCTCAGTTTTCCTGAGGTTTCGAACAGCACATCGCTGGAACCTTGTCTCTGACATTTTGAGAGTTCGGTTCAGACCTATAGCTATCGATTCGTGCCGATCAGAGACTTTCTCCACTCCGTCCTACCGTTATCGGAAGACTTGAGTGCTCAAGATAATGTCATAGTATGGTAGGTTCGTGGAAAGAGTACGCGTTTACATGAGTCGCGAGTATACGGACCTAGGAGTGGATAGAGCACACTCGTTAACGGCTTCGCCCACGCTCTTCTGGCGTTTCACGCTGGTGATCAACAGATAATAATGCTTACAGAACGTAGCTCTCGATTGAGATAGTTAGAAGTGTCCAATCCATTCTCGAAGTCCATCTCGTCGATGAGAGAACGCGGAGCCGAGGTTGCGGGCTTGGATCGGTGCGCTGGCGAGCGTTGTCATACTACCACAGTTCGGGATCGTGAATATTGCCATCCGTGCATTTCCCTGATTGAGGGTTCCTATGGTAATTAACGGCTCGTCGAGCAATCGAAATCAAAACTCTCCGCGAGCGTAGCGAGCGGCACCCTTATAGCAGAGGCCCGGAAACCAAAAGCGTGGATAGCAGCACTCGGCACGGTGAGCGCCCGGGAGCTCGGAAACCCGTCAGCTCGAAAAACCTCTCCCTCAAATCGGGTTTCGCTCGCATACAGCGAGCCTTCTATGCAGAGCGCTGAGAAGATAATACGAGAACTCCCTCCAATCTCGATACATATTCTCGTTGTTTTCGTTGTTCCCCTTGAAGTTCCATTCGAAAATCCGAGGGAAGATAAACCAAAAGACAGGGAAAAATGTCGCAAGCCCGCACTCAATTCTACGGAACGACCTGTACACGAAGCCTTGACACCAGTGGCGTAACTAGGGGGGGGGGGGCGAAAGGGGGCACGTGCCCCGGGCGCCGCCTCTAGGGGGCGCAAAATCGAGGTCCGGATAGGTATCATAGTAGTATTTCAAACGTGACTTGAAACTTTTCCCTCGAATCGCTGCGGATTCGGGAGATTCCGAATTCCAGCTGATGCAAGATCATATGAGACGAACGCTCGTGATTCTGTGACAAAAGCTGATTCTTTCCCACCTTGGAGCTTCTATGAAACAGGAGAGACTTGTAGACCTCTCTCTTCCAAGTATTGAGAACGATGTGATGGAGGAATGCGATTTTGAAGTTCTTGTGGAAAGCGTCCGGGAAAGCGAGGAAAGTTCGTTTCTAAGCACCAAGCAATTGTGATGCATGGAAGTCATTGTGATAATACATAAGCTAACTAAGTCATAGGAACATATCGATCTGAGTGTCATTTCGCATGCTTGAAAGTGTTTTTCATTGAGGAACTTGAGAAAATCCAGGGTTTGGATAGCGGGTGGGGGGGGGGCGCATTCTCGGGAGCCTGCCCCGGGCGCCATCAACCCTCGTTACGCCACTGCTTGACACGAAGCCGATGTCTCCGAAGGAAGAACATCAGCACGATGAATAATAATCCGTGTGTGCCATGCTGCGCTTAGGATGGATCTCCCAAAATAGCGCGAAAAGACGATGAACTTGCGAGCGAACATACATAAGATAAGGGAACTCGCAGTATTCCGACTTGAAAAATTTCAGCCCTACTGCCCAACGCGGTCACCACGGTTTACGCATGGACCGCCGAGTGTCCACCTTCGAATTTGGAAAAAAACAAACCACAATTCCTAGCCCCTACCTCAGTATCTTCGGTCGGACTCGGAACAATTCAACCCTGATTCTGAACCTAGTTCGTGCGGCTGGATTCCGAAGAATTCGATTCCGAACCCTTCCCAGGTATCTACGGCACTTGACGCGCTCCCAATCGGCGGCGCCACCTGGGGAGCAGGCGCGCGCGATTTAAATCATTGAGGGCTCCTACTGCAGGGATCTGCAGCTTCCAGCTCGAGGCTGGAAGCTGGAATAAGCGGTGGGAAGAAGCAACGTTTGATGATTCAAGTAAAATAAGGTACGGAATAGGAAGCAGCTATGATAGTAATGCGCTCGAAAGCTTCACCAGAGCTCCCACTCGGAAACGCCGAATCGAATCTAAACGGCATTCTAACGCACACTAACACACCCTCCGGCAAAGTTACATGTCGCCGTTGCATCGGGCCTTCGGGGGTTGGCAAAACCTCAAAGTGAGAGTATGAACGGAATCATCCTTTTAAAAGACTCGAATTCGATTAGATGCCATCCGAAAAGAACCTGAGCGACATACTCACATAACCATCGAACAAGGTCTGCTTCCAGAGATTGAGGAAAGAACTCGCAGTTCTGTCAGTCTGAAAGGTACTCAACTGATCATGCTGCAAACCACATGCCTTCTCCTGCTCCTAATTGCACAGGGCAGTGCGTTCTTCAAGATTGATGACTGCGACGAACCTTGCAAGGTGAAGCGACTCAGCTGCATCTTCTCTCAGCTGGCAAATGAATTTTCCGTATGTGATTGCCTCAAAAGTGAACTCTCATGCGGAACGTTGGCATAATCTGTTGTTGTCTGCCTAACATCAAAACAGTGAGAGATGGGCCGCGGCCTGCGGTCATAAGTGGCGTATCCAGGATTGCCGGATGAGGGGGGCGAATCCAAAATCTCCGAGGGATCCCCTGCAGCATATTGACACCGCTCCTCCGTTCAACACGGAAGTTCCTTCCGAATAGAAATTCGTATCTATTCTCAAAACTCTCCAAGTTTGGTGGTCATTCTAAACTTTGTCGAAAAGCATTCTTCAATCCCAACAGGTGACAGATCTCAGGAGAATGTTCATTGTGTACTCCAGCGACAACTCCTTAAACTTGGCGGACACTCTCCGCATATACTCCGACGCTGATTTCGCAGCGTGTAAGGTGACAGGACGCTCCGTTAGCGGTTCTGTGGCTACGCTTGCCGGCGGTGCCATTACTCGGCACTCACAACAACAACGGTCCATTTCTCTCTCCAGCACAGAGAGTGAGTTCTTCGCGCTTACTGACTGCTCCAAGTCAGCACTCTGGCCTCGCACACTATTCCAAGAACTCAGTCTAAACATCCGACCAGTTGTTTTCTTTACGTTCGTCAGCTCGCAGAACGAAAACCGCTATATCCCAAGCGGAGACAATTTGAGCGATACGCTCACGAAGCCGCTTCAACGAGTACAGTTCGAGCGTCTGAGATCTCTGATCGGTTTACAACCATGTCCTCTCGAACAGGCTTACTCCTCACAGTTGTGCTCGTGATTCCACATGTCATGTCCGCTCTTCCTAATTGAACCGTGTAGTTTCAAAAAGGCATAAGTCCATTTTTGACGGGAAAACGTCTTTCCCGAGACCACAGATACAGAAAGGCTGTACTTCGTCATCCATGCAACGTTTTCTAACGAAAGTTCCGGACAAGAATTGCTTCTGTGCGTCATCAGTACTGAGTCAATTAAAGTCCGGTTTCTTCTGAAGGGTCACAAAACGGGAAAATCCCCTTCTCAAATTCAGGCTCGCGGGTATTCCAAGGAGATCAACAGCGGAGCCGTTTACGTACCCTCCCAAAAGCCTCGAAATTCTGCATAAATATACGTTCTATTATGCTGCTGGTTGGCGAAACAGCGGCGGTTCTTCAGGGACTAGTGCATCCATTAGAGGTCGTTCAGAAACGCCCCCGACGTTCTGGGCGAACCGGCCTACGATGGCAAGATTGCCAAAAAACAGACTGTTTTCCGGCATTACATATGAAGAATTCGAATATGATTGACCGAAAGCGTCTCGTCCGGCGAATTTCTACCAACTTCCGAGTTTCTAGGTAATTGTTCTAATCCTGACAAATTGAGATCAAACCAATGCAGAAAGACAAATTGAACATCGCGGGCTTGAAATTGGAATGCGCCCGCCGGCTTAAACTACAAAGCGCCAACACGCCATCGCTGCAGCGATGGCGTGTTGGCGCGCTGTAGCTAGAATGTGTTTTCTGCACGCGTGGTTCCAGGAAACTGCTTGCATATGCCGCTCGCTACGCTCGCGGCTTCAATGATTCCGCCTGCGCCTGCCAGTGCTGTGAATTGCGCCGGCATTATTCTCGCCGCAGTCGCCATTTGCGTGTTTACACCCAAGTCTAACTCGGCGGGCGCTAGCCGAAAGAGAACCGTCGCGTCACAAACAACGAGGTTGTCGTGGAGTCCAGGAGAAACTCCTGTCGGATCGAGGGAAAGAGGTTGAGTGGCGCGGCCGAGACAAAAAAGTCTCAATGAAACTAACACCTCACCGGCCGGCGAAAAAGCCCGGGACGAATGTTGAGCGAGTACAATCGTTTCGGACGCGTCGTCGGGAGGCCGAGTTGGAGACAAGGGGGCGGTCCGCCCCGGGCGGCATCTCTTCCGGGGCGGCGTTTCTGGGGCCTGGCGACTCCGGCATGCCTCTCCGGACCAAGAGATCAAGCGTTCTATTTTTGCGTACCGTTGCAGTTCACTCAATTGCGAAATTTCGTTGCTGAATTATGATTGTCAGATGCGGATCGTAGAATCGAATCGATATAACCCTTATTGACGGATCTACATAGCCACTGGATGCACGTAGTTTCCGAGAAACTCGCAATTAGAATGGAATGAGAGAAAGTAGCATATCGATTGTTTGAATATCCGTTAAATCGCATCAGGGGTGGCTAAATTTCCATACGCCCCGGGCGGCACTTGAACACGGTCCGGCCCTGTGAACTCATCGTCTCTCGTAGTATTTCTATGCGAATTGAACTGATAGGCTGCAAACTCATCGCATCTAGAATGATCCAGAACCGCACCTGATGATATATGATCCGGATTTTTCTCGGGATCGTCGCTATAGTCAGACGTGGAAGCGCTCGGATATCCAATTCCTGCAGATGTTCTTAGAGAGCGATTTCGGGCATGAATGTGAAGTGAGTGATCGCCTGTGGTTTTGAAGGGATTTGAAAGCCATTCATTCGAGGGTGGCGAATTTTCTGGTGGAGTAGTTTCCAGGGAAGAAACTGTTAATTTCAAGTTTTGTTTGAGCTGTTCCAGAGTTTGAATCCTCCGAAGTTCCGAATATGAGCAGGAGCAATGGCTATAGGTATCCGCCGAAACCGATGAATTGACTGGAGTTCGATTCTCTGTGAGTGAACGGCTCATTTCGCCACGAATCCCATTTACGTAAACGGGAAATGGTTACGCTCCACATTCCTTCCCGTAACTAATTGGTGGACATCACTGATCGCCACAAATCCCTCCAAGTTCACGAGGAGAACAAAAATATATTTATGGAAAGGCGGAAATAATTTTAGGCTAGACGTCGACATAGCTGCCGTTCTGCGCGGGATTGAGGCGATCTGCGTCTTAAACGAACTATATGTCGTTCCGGAATAAGAGAATACGACCACGAGCTCGACCTGACTACAAAATGATGATGATTTAGAAGAACATACGACCCCAAGTTCTGTGAGCGCGACAAGACCCAGAAGCAGTCTTTTGAGCAAAGAGGACTCTTGTGCCCTGTTGCGCTAGATGAACTCGGAATAACTGGAGCTCATGTGAGTAACCATACGTGATCTGCTTTTATCGCAGCGGAAACCGATCCAAATATACATAGCAGGCCCAGCGGACAGCGTTAAAACGTTCAAATTGAAAACTCTGATGGAAACATACAATCGTTCCATATCGTACATGATTCCATGAATCATGCCTACAAACAAATGTCTTAAACCATGCCTACAAACGTTTTAGCAAAAGCAACAACTGGTAAAGCAGCGGTCGGGATTAACGGTTTTACCGTTCATTCCGCTCTTCGTCAGACGAAATCAAAACAAACGAAAGAAGTTTCTTGCTACTCGACTCAGGCCGACTGCAACTGAGAAGCATCGACGAAAGCAGTTTCCATGAATACTCCCAAAAATGGAAAAGTAGATGCACTAGATACCTGGATCGATCTTGCTGGGAACTACTTTGCAGTGAGTTTCCAGCCAGAGCCAACGTGCACATATGCACATATTTCACGCCATACCAACCTGCACGGGTGGCACCAACCATCCAAACAACCCTGTTACATCGAACATGGAACACCCTCTTAACACGGAGTCCTGGACCACCGGAGACAGAACCCATCCCCCAAATCTACAGCCACCCATGGGAACACACGACGCTGACGTTTTCCCGCCCAAACCATCGCTAGTACCAGTGGTACTAGCGCGATCGGTTTTTTTCGATGTTCGGATTATTGCAGAAATTGGAAGAGGAAATCGTCCCTCACATTTCTAGCGCGAAATGAAATCTCAAATCGCGTTGGAAACCGACAAAAATCGCATACGTAGTCTGGGATCGGTCGATGTAGTTTCAAAAGGGCCCAAGTCCACCCCATGGCAGTCCTTGGAATCCTCCAAAAATGTGTCTCCAAAGCCGTTCTGAGTCCCGGATCGCGCGACTGATTGCTCGCAACTCCCTTTCACGTCATAAGACACCAAGCATACTACCCAGAGTGTTTTCGCAGAGATTAATCATGAGTCGAATCTAGTCTAGTCGAGTTCGCAGAGCGGAAATCCGATATCGTGGAACAGCTTTCTAACCGAATCGACTCCCAACATCGGCTCTGCGATGAGAAAGTAACACTGAAAAATCATGTTTTTTCAAAAGGGCTTAAGTCCACGGCCTTCAACCAATTTCTATTCCATAATTAGTTGGGTTTCGCGGGATCGCTTTCGTCCTCAGGTAGCCCTTGGGTAGCCCTACAACATGCTATCGGAGTCTTGGGGATCGCAACATTATTCGCGGAGTGGTACGTTTTTCTCGTTTTTCTCGAAACAGGGTCCAGTGGACTTATGCCCTTTTGAAACCACACGGTTCAATTACTCTCGCTATGAAGACTGCGACATTGACTGTCTCTCGCTGAACGTCAGTTGTACCATTCAAAAACATGACACTGCGTTCAGGTGTGACTGCCACATCGTGACATCCATGTGTGAGGATGTCGCGACACCTACAGAGGTGTGCCTGCGTCCCAATCTCCCTCCACTTGGAGGTGAACAAAGGCTTGCGTTCCGGGACGGCCACTATCCCAACTACCCGGCGGTTCCGGAGCATAAACTTTTGCATTGGTTTCTGGCGGGTGGTGCTGCGTCGCTCCCATTGGCTGGGTTTCTGGCGACGACGGTCCTGTGCGTGCTAGCCGACAAGGGTCAAGGCTACACGCGTTATGCGAATCCCTCACCTGGACCGGGCGTTGACATGACCCACCACCGAGCCGATTCCTCAAAACTCTGATGCAATTTTGTTTTCGCATAATCGGATGTCGCCTGTCTTCTTCAGCACGAGTACCACTGGGGCCGCGAAGTCTGAGTGTGACACCGATGAAATTACACCCATTCGTTCCAATCGATCGAGCTCGGCCTCCAGCTTTGGTTGCGTTGCGTACGGAACTGGTCGACTCTTCCTAAACACCGGTGATGCCGCACCTTTGAGCTTGAATTCCGCCTTCAGTTTAGAACACTTTCCCAACCCTTGTGCAAAAACCTGTGGATATCTCGATTTCAAGGTTCCGATCAACGCATCGCCCTCTTTCGTGAGTTGGTCCGGTCGTATAACGTGATTCACTGACCACGTACTTTTGCCGGTCAAAAGTTCCCACAGTCTTTCATTCTTCTGCAGCCAGTCACAACTGAGGAGGTTCAATTCGTGCGTTACTACATGGCACACCGCATCAAACTCTGGTCCATCGGGTTCGCCTCTGCACTCGAAGAATCCTCAGTTAACTAAATCCTCTTGATTGGCTGCCTTTAGCTGGCGATTCGTGCGTTGCAGACTCGGTTGCCCTAGACTGCGCAAATCCGGTCATTGATCATGGTCGCATCCGAGCCCGTATCCAACCTCAGCTTGGCTGTCTGCCCGTTGACTTTCACCTTTTTGTAGAATCTCTCCACGCCTCGGTCTTCCGTGGTCAACCCTGATGGTTATAGCGTAGGCCTTACGTTCTTGCTTTCTGTTCTTTCCAAACGGCCTCGCCCGTTCCTGAAACCGTCTCTGCCTTGCTCTTGTTTAGAAACGCTCTTCTCTTTGTTCTTCTTGCGAAAACATGCTTCTTCGAGGTGACCTTTTTTCCGTAAAAGTGCAGTTCTTGTCCTTGTGCGGGCAAAACTTCCTGAAGTGTGGCTCGTTGCGGTTTCGACATGGTCCGGGCTTGCTCTACGAAGCCACTACGTTGTCTTTTTTTACTTCCTGGAACGTTCACTATATTCTTTGACGCAGCCTGTAGTCGACCGAAATTCTTCACCCGTGTATGGAGTTCTTTGAGCGTCGTGGACGGATTGTCCTCGACAAACTGTAAGGCGATCTGTCGAACCTTGTTGTACTTCTCACTTCTCAACCCTCCGACCAAATACGGCACTTAAGTTGGTCGATGCTTACTTTGGATAATTCAGCTTGTTCAAAACGTTGATTCAGGGTACCTGTGTAATCGTCGAAAGATCCATCAGTGGAAACTTCGCACACTACCTGTAGACATTGGTATCGACGTGCAAACAACGATCCTCGATGCCTGAATAAATCCCTCAGGGAATCTCAGTCAGTCTTTTCGAAGTTCAGCTCAGCGTACTTTTTCGGCAATATCTGAGCAGCGTACTTCTGAAATGCGGTCTGATCTAACTTCTGGGTAAGCAGTCTGACCTTAGCTGCCCCATCCAGAGAATTGGCTTCCTTTTCGAAAATCCTCTCGTAACGGGAGTACCATAATTCAAAAGTCAGCCCTGCATCCGGGTCATATGTGAACGAGGCGATTCTCTTCGTCAGTGAATCCATTGTCCGAACTGTAGCTTGATCCCCACTGTCTAGTTTCGCCGTTTGTTGTAGTGCAGCCCTGACTGCTTCCTGAACTAGCAGTTGAACGTCTTTCACTGCCAACGACATATTTCCAGCTTCTCGTTCGCACTACACGGCACCTAATTCACAAATCCTCGTCGCCACTTGTGGTGACTGCTAAGTGGACAACTCGTTGTTTTCTGGATATCAAAAGCGTAAACGCGTCTCCTCTTTATCAATATCCTCCCGGCCCCGACGAAGAGCACAATAAAATTTTGTGTCTCAAAAACGACGAAGAGTTCAAACAGCGAGTGAGAGACGTCAAAGAGATTGACCGATTGAAACACGAGATGAAGAAGCTGAACACCCAACATTTGTTTCCTCGGGAGACTTCAGCGTAAATAGTGCAGCATCAAGTTATTCCTGCGGTACTAGTCCACTTGGCTCCCACTGTTCGATTGTTGGCGACTTGAGGCCGCGAAATTGTGCCGGCGCAGGGAACGAGCAGGCGCAGGCAGCGGAGAAGGAAAAGCGAAGCGGCGGCGAACCGCGCGTAAATTGAAACGAATCTCGATGATGAACGAAGGCGATGGCGAGTGCATTGAGAATCAGGCCGGCGTAACTTATGAATCTGCGATAGCCGGCGTCGTAGCAGGTGGAATCAAAATGAGCCGCGAGCGTAGCGAGCGGCACGTGGCAGCAGAGGCCTGAAAGCCAACTCACAGAAAGCCAGCAAGAGTCTTGGCTTGAGCAGGCTTTCTGTGCGTTGGCTTTCAGGCATCTGCTGCCCTGTGTCGCTCGCTACGCTCGCGGCTCATTTTGATTCCGACTGCGGCGGCCAAACTCTCCGGACTACTGACAACTGAACGTGAGCCTACGAAATCATAGCTTCAGTCGCAGACTGAAGTCGCTCGTACCCTGTTTACTTCTGGCAGCCCTCTCTCTTCCCCTCTCCACATGCTTTGAGATCCGTTGGCTCGCTGCGTCGCTGGGTAATCCATCACGTAGTCCACTTGACTCCCGATATCCGAGCGGCGGCCTAACAAGCCGCCGTTTTGGCGCGTTTTCAACAGTGGGAGCCAAGTGGACTAGTACCGTTCCATCGGTTATCCAAGTTATATTTCTTCATCACTGAGCCACATTTCGGCCATGACCTGTTTATCTACTTCTTATACATCTGTGCCTTTACGAACTCCGCGATCAATGCTCAGAAACCCAAGAATTTTGAACGGTATCACCTCAATGGGAAAAAAAACGGGGGGAAAGAGTTGAGCCTCGTCCCTGAAATCGCTCTCGGAGGTAGCTGATGTCACTGATGATCTATGCTTCGGGCGGAGTCTGCCTCCGAGCATGCGATCATATGCTTCCGCGGATTCGAAGTTTTGGCGGGCAGCATGGGCGTTCTATGGGCGATACTTGAGAAGTATGAAATGGCTTGATAATTTGCTCGCAGGCCAAGCCCGACCCTATCGCACGCAGCTGGCACCAGCAAGTATGGCCCAGCCAAATTTCAGCAAAATCGCTCGACTCGTTCCTCCCGTTCTTCCCACGTGGAACGGGGGAACGCCGTTCTTGCGAAGGAACGGAGGAACGGTATTCACCCCATGGCAAAAAGAACGGGAGGAACGATTTGAGCGAATCAGCTGAAACGGTGCCGGCCAGTTCCTGAGGTGACCTCCTATTTATGCAAGGGGCGGGGTTAGTCTACGAGGATCCCATCGTGTGCTTTCATTGACTCGAAATTTTGGCCGGCAGCATGGCTTTTCTATAGGCGATATTTGTGGAGCATGGAATCGCTTGCTAATTGGGTCGCAGACCAACCTCGACCCTAGCGTACGCAGCTGGCACCGTCAGGAAGAACCCAGCCGAATTTCAGCCAAATCGCTCGACTCGTTCCCCCCGTTCCTCCAATGCCGGTGATCGGTGATCGTGTGATCGTGTGGTAAAAAGTCCACATGATCACACGATCACAGAATCTTTTCCAGTCTTTGATATTCAATGCATGTGATCGTGCGATCGTGCAGTAAGCAAGTCCACACGATCACAGGATCACACGATCACAGATCACAGGCATCGAATATTAAAGACTGAAAAAGATCCTGTGATCGTGTGATCCTGTGATCGTGTGGACTTTTTACTGCACGATCACACGATCACACGATCACCGATCACCGGCATTGGAGGAACGGGGGGAACGAGTCGAGCGATTTGGCTGAAATTCGGCTGGGTTCTTCCTGACGGTGCCAGCTGCGTACGCTAGGGTCGAGGTTGGTCTGCGACCCAATTAGCAAGCGATTCCATGCTCCACAAATATCGCCTATAGAAAAGCCATGCTGCCGGCCAAAATTTCGAGTCAATGAAAGCACACGATGGGATCCTCGTAGACTAACCCCGCCCCTTGCATAAATAGGAGGTCACCTCAGGAACTGGCCGGCACCGTTTCAGCTGATTCGCTCAAATCGTTCCTCCCGTTCTTTTTGCCATGGGGTGAATACCGTTCCTCCGTTCCTTCGCAAGAACGGCGTTCCCCCGTTCCACGTGGGAAGAACGGGAGGAACGAGTCGAGCGATTTTGCTGAAATTTGGCTGGGCCATACTTGCTGGTGCCAGCTGCGTGCGATAGGGTCGGGCTTGGCCTGCGAGCAAATTATCAAGCCATTTCATACTTCTCAAGTATCGCCCATAGAACGCCCATGCTGCCCGCCAAAACTTCGAATCCGCGTAAGCATATGATCGCATGCTCGGAGGCAGACTCCGCCCGAAGCATAGATCATCAGTGACATCAGCTACCTCCGAGAGCGTTTTCAGGGACGAGGCTCAACTCTTTCCCCCCGTTCTTTTTCCCATTAAGGTGATACCGTTCCTCCGTTCCTCTCCAGGAACGGCGTTCTTCCGTTCCGCACGTTCCAGAAAAGTTCATACCTACTGTCAAGCATTCGAGCCATTCTCGCTTCGAATTGCATTGGCCAAACATTTCCGCTGCAGGAATAACTTGATGCTGCACTATTTACGCTGAAGTTTCCCTAGGAAACAAACGGCTCAGACCACAGAACATCCCTACGTTATTCAGAAACAAGAACCGGCTGGCATTAGAGCCCACGGTACCAGTGTGATCGAACTTTCTTTCTACATGATGATGAGCATGATGTTATCGTACAATCGTTTCGCTCGCAAACATGCTGAAGAGACGATCGATCACGCCACACAAGAATTTGATTCTCTAGAAACTTGGCCATTCGCTCCACTTGTTTACTTCTGAGAAACAAACATGAATTCGTCCGACAATCTACGCTCCTAGCATCAACAATCAACGCTCAGCACCCCAACATTTCAAAAAATCGCGGGCGTCTCTGTCCTCTTTTCCCTCTAATTCACCGGATGGTCGGCCATTTTGTGTGTCCAAATGTCGTATCCAGTGGCGGATCCAGGAATGGCTCGAGGGGGGGGCGATTGCAGATTTTCAGTGTCCCCGAAGTATTTTTTTCCTTTGCGAAGACACGATTGAAAACTGACTCTTTATTCTAATATTCGTTGTGTACAAAGTGTCAACTCTATCCGTGATGACCGATGGAACCCCTTCTGCTGATCTGTATATTCTGCCAGGGAAGCCAGACTCGAGGGGGGGGCGAACGCCCGATCGCCCCCCCCCCCTGGATCCGCCACTGGTCGTATCCCGGACTCCACGGTTCGGTTCGCGTTCGCTGAAGACCTGTTACAGCGATCGTTCACGTGATACGACCTGAGGTAAGGTGGACATTTTGCAAGCATTACTAGCGAATGGAATATTCCTTGATCGTATGCACTTGATAGCGGGTGCATTGCATTGTGCTACGACCAGTCGTAACATTTCAATCCCAGGAAATGGTCAAGTCACGGAAATTCCTCGCGGCTCAAAGCTGAAGAGCATTGAGGATGAAATCCTCGAGAGATCGAGGGTGAGGTCCCCCACGGATTCACAGAATAAATTGATCTAAGCATTGTCATGTGTATCAGCAGGAAATCAACCAATGCTGTCCGCCAAAATTTCGAATCCGCGAAAGCATCTGATCGCATGGTCGGAGGCAGATGCCGCGCGAAGCATAGATCATCAGTGACATCAGCTACCTCTGGGAGCGATTTCAGGGATGAGGCTCAACTCTTTCCTCCCGTTCTTTTTCCCATTGAGGTGATACCGTGCCTCCGTTCCTGTCTAAGAACGGCGTTCTTCCGCTCCGCACGTTCCGAAAAAGTTCATACCTACGCAGCCCGATTTGATATTCCCAGCTTCGCCGTCACGCAGGCAACGAGGGATTTTAGTGTTGGGCTGCTGAGACGGGGGTCTTCAGAGCGAAGGTGTTAAGTGGCGTGCTGGCTGTTTGATACGTATTGCTCGCGTGTCGGCTTCTCTGTGCTTCTCCACGATTTTCATCCCCGGGCCGATGAGAGCTCCAGGGTTGGTTCGTGTTGCCCTGGAAACGTGTCGGACAGCTTGTGGTGTGGACGGCGGCGGTAAGTTCTACACTTTTATGCTGTTACGGATCTCGAGCGTCTTCAGTCGGTGGTAACGTTGTTCCGTTGAAATCCTGCTCTGCGCCTTCATCCAACCACTAGGCTGTCAGGCGATCTTTTACTTCCGTGGGGGACGTGCATGGGGGTACGTGAGAGTCCGCTTCTCCAAGTAGACTTGCGTGTCTACCTGGCGACGGACTACCACTTCGCCCTCCATGCCACCGGACTTGTTTACATGCGACTCCCACAGAGTGAGAGTGATTGTCAATTGTGCGATTGTATTGTCAGCGAACCGAAAGTTTTGCCGGCGTCTTAGTTCCCCCTGGCAATGGACCTCGTTAACTGACCACACTTCGTACACTATAGCTACGAGGTCGACGGAGACATTCGACTTCATCCATAAGAGTTCAGTAGTTCTGACGTTACTGAATGTGAACGGCGGGAGGGCATCATCGACGAAAGTGTTGACTCTCCTTATCTGGAATCGATAGGTTAGGGTCCTCGTCAAATACTTGGTGGAGACAGAGAGCGACCATTTGAATTCAGATGCGAATATGAGTACTCTAGAGAGTTCAAGATCGCACTCATGATTGGTTTGTTTGAAATCCTGTAAAGAAGTCAGCGGCAATGAGCCTCGATCTCAAACTTCTCGTACAGGTCCAGCGCGAGAATTTTCATCGAGTCCTTCGAGTTCACTCTTCCATTGATTAGTCCGCCGGTTCTTGCTGTCGATGTTTGTGCGGTCGATGTCGACGATATTTCCTGTGGAGCGTTTAGGAGAACTTCTTCCGTGTCTCTTGGTGAAAATAGGGATACGGCTAGTTGGGACGGTTGTTTCGGCTTTTTCGGATCTTACCAGTTGTTGGGACCGGAGTTCACTCATGTCAGTCCCACGTCCCACGTCGTTATCTAAGTTGTAAATAAAAAGTGGTCGCCATCTTTGGCTGATGATTCATCCAAGTCGGAACACTGTCCTCGTGTCGTTCTAGTTCCCTTAGCTTTCTCGAACAGGCCCTCAGAAGGACCCAACAATTGGCGCAGCCGACAGGATCAAGTACCTCGGACTGATCGTATCAGAGAAAGGCATCGAGGCCGATCCATAGCGAGTGGCTGTAATCCAGACTCTGGCCTCGCCGACGTCGAAAAAGGAGGTTCGGTCCCTGCTCGGGCTGTTGCTGCAACTTTTTGGCAACTTCGCCCTGCTCATCCCTCTTCTCTTCCAACTGGATGCGGTTCTCAATGCCCAAGATGGTATCAGCCTGCAGAGTCGGGGACTCTCCCTTGAGCGTGAAATGCGGGCTGCAGCCCAACGTGCTACAAAATGAACGGTTATGGTGTTTGATGGCCGCCTCCAAGGTACATTTCCACCCCCCAGGAAACGCGGGATACATGCTCATGAACATTTTTAGGTCCCGAATTAGCCTTTCCGCTAACCCATTGGATTGGGGATGGTAAGGACTGCCTGGCTGGATTTCGATACCTCTTGACGCCGCACACTCTCGAAGATCTTTGCTTTCGAAAACCCTGGCTCTATCAGGGACTACTCGTTTAACACCTTCAAAGCCTTTTTGCGAGAGGAATCAAATGACCTCCTTCGCATTCCTTTTACACACTCGAGCAAAAGCGTACCGAGTGTTCCGATCTATGCCTACGATGAAGGATTTTGTGACGCCAACACCCTCACGCTTCTTTTCAAGCTCTGCAAAATCCAGATGAATAGCGTGCATGGGAGCTGTTGGCGGGAGAACTAGCATCTCGTCCGGCTTCGGACGAAAAGCTTTCTTCCGCTGGCACGTATCGCATGACCTCACATACTTGTCCACGTCCCGCCTCATTACTGGCCAGGTGAAACGCTTCGCAACCTTCAAATATGTTCTCCAGATACCGTCATGCCCTCCTGAATGTGGCGAATCATGATCGAGCTCTAAGACTTTTGCCTTCTCGGTGTCGCTGACTCGAACTCGTTCCTCCACAAGCATCGCCGACGCGATTGCTTCCCCTGAATGACCATGCGGAAGCCGCGATAGAGCGTCTGCATGCTGGATTTTCTGTCCTGGCGTGTGCATCACCACATAATCCAGTTCACTGAGTCTGCTTATCCACCTTCCGAGGCGACCCTTGGGCTGTTTGGACGTTAAGATTTCTTTAAGAGCGCTATGATCCATTCTCAAGATAAATTGACGTTCATCGAGGAAAGAATAGAAATACTCCACAGACTTCAACACCGCTAGGGCCTCCTTTTCCGAGGTCGAATAGTTCCGTTCTGCTGCCGATAGGGTATACGAATGATATCCCACGACGTGCTCCTTCCCGTCGGGTTCGTCGTGATCGCCAACTTCAACTTTTCGAAGATCTCTCCGTGGACCCCGTTCCACTCAAAAGGAACCCCTTTCGCCGTAAGCTCAGTCAGGGGCTTGACGATCTTCGCGTAATCCCTTATGAACGCGCGAAAGTGGCCGCAGAGACCCAAGAGGGTTCGAAGTTGCTGCACGTCGCGTGGAGTTTTGATTTTCCGCACTCGCTCGATCGACTCCTCTTTCGTGTTCTTTGTGGCGCCATCAAGCTTACGCCCCAAGAAGACCACCATTGGCGCAGCCGACAATCGTTCAATCGAGTTCAACAAGATGAGAGGAGCGCTGAAAGACGAGACTACGGGAGACGAATACTTTGCACGGAGTTCACGAGTGCAGGTCCGGCGTGCCGCGACCCTCCGGTGCAAAGCAGTTGTTGACCTGTTCGATAGTTCCACGGAGATCAGTACGTTCACAGTTTTCGGAGAGAAGGCCACATTGATGGAGCTGAAGAGAAGATTGGCGGAGCTTGACGCCGGTTTGGAGGAGTTATTGGCGGCGCCAACTTCGGAAGAGGAAATTCAGGACCGTAACATTTGGTCGGATCGGTGCTTAGAGTACGAACTGATGGTGAATACGTCGTTGGGTAAGCTCGAGTGCTTGGCAACGAGGCTGACAACGCCTACCGGCCAAGGGAAAGAGGCCAAACCACAAGTGTCTCCAGGGGTGAAGGTCCAAGACCGACCGGTGGTTCTCACCAATGTACTGAAATTGGTAGGAACATTCTCCTATGACTCGTCAAAGAGCGCAACGTTCAAATTGTGGTTCAAGCGCAACGCCAAGGTGCTCGAGTCGTATTGCAACTCAGAGGAAGAACGAGCCCAAGTAGTTCTTCGTGCTTTGGGGTACGCGGAGTATCGGCAGCTCGTGGCGCGGATCTCCCCACGCGATCCGGAGGACGTTCCGTTCGACGATCTCAAGATCTTGCTGCAAGACATGTTCGGTCACCGGCAGAGTCTGTTCCGTCGTCGTCATGACACGCTGCTGGTTGAACGGCTTGCGCCGGGTATGCGGTGCCGGGAGCTGATCGACAATGCGAATCTAAAAGGGGATGAGTTCGAAGTTCAAAGTTTTCATTCTCCTTTCGTCAATCCCAGACGCTTCGTATCAGAAATTACGGGCGGTAATCATTCGAGCATTGGACGACAAGCCGGAGATTACCATCAACGAGCTGCGAAAGGTCATGGAACGTTTCGAGACCCGAACCAGCGATTCGAAGATAAACGACAACACGGGCGCACTGGCAAGAGAGGTTGGAATCGCAAAGGTAGCAACTCACCCAAAGCGTGCTGCCCCGGACACGTCTTCATGCAAGCAGCCGGGCCGTCAAACGCAGCAGGTGGCGAAGGCCGGGCCCTGCTGGAACTGTGGCGAAGGACACACCCGGAAGGACTGCCCTCACAAGGAGATCGCGAAGGTCTGTCGTTCGAAGAAAAAGGTTCTGACTAATTCAGTTCAGATTTCATCGGTGCTCTCGGGTCAGGAGCTGGCTGAAAGTCGGAAGATTGTAGAGGTACTTATCGAAAACCGCCCGGTTTCGTTCCGAGCAGCCTGCGGGGCCGACGTCTCAACCATCACGACTTCCACATGTAGAGCGTTGGGTGCCCCGGCGTTACAGCTCTTCGAAGAGGGATGCACGCAGGCCGATGGGAAGAAGTTGGTTCCAAAGGGCTACTTCAGGGCAGAGGTGGAGCATGCAGTTCGACGTTGCAAAGAACCAATCCTTGTGCTTAACTCTGGTTCAAGCAACCTATTATGCGGCCGGGCTCTTGAAAATCTAGGGATTCTCATCTGGACAACCTAGCAGCCGGGTCCGGTGCTCGTCGCGGTCTCCACGTCGGGATACGCACTGGCTCTCCATGCACGGTTCCCCTCGTTGTTCGAGAAGGGGCTCGGATGTTGTTCAAAATTCAAAGTCAATTTGTATCTTCATGAAGGAGTCCAGCCCGTGCATCGATCGCCGTCGCGTTCAAAGATCAAGTAGATCAGGAACTTGATCGGCTGCTGGGGAATGGCACGATACGGCCCGTAGAGCAGTCTATCTGGGCAACTCCAATCGTCGTGATCAAAAAGCCGAATGGGAGTCTCCGGGTCTGCGCTGACTATTCGACAGGCCTCAATGCAGCCCTGAAAGACTTGAACCATCCGCTTCCCAACATGGAGGAAATCATTGCCAAGTTCTCGGGTAATAAGTTGTTCTCTCAGCTCGATCTCGCCGATGCGTATCTACATCTGAAATTGGATGAAGAAAGCCAGCAATACACTACGATCGCCTCCCATCGGGGGCTCTTCCAGTATCTTCGTCTTGTTTTCGGTTTTAAAACGGCACCCGCGATTTTTCAGAAGGCAATCGAACAGACGTTGGCCGGGCTGGAAGGAGCCCTGGTGTACCTCGACGACATTCTCGTCATGGGTCCAGACACCGAAACGCATGACCGTCGTCTCCGGATGAAATCCTCATTCGATCGCCGGTGGCAGCTGTGGGATGGAAGGCGATGCGAGCGGCTCAAGGAGCGGCCTTCTTCGATAGCTTACTGGAGCCAGCCTCGGTAACGTAACCGGGTTGGATAGTCGGGCCGTCTTGATAGAGGGCCTACAGGCGGTGGGCGACCTTCCGCGGTTTAATCCCGATCAACCAGAGAAGTGGGTCCGGAGGATCGAAATGGACGCCGAGGTAAACGGCTGCGACAAGAGAAACCGCGACTCGCGGATCGCACTATGGACGAAGATACGAAAACCTGGTTTGTGAATGAAGCCGATTCGCGATCGACTGGGGCAGTTTTCAAGGTTTGTAGTTTAAGTCGCCGGGTGCATTTCCGCCGAGTACCGGCTTTTCCTCAGAAAGTGGGGATCTCCTCTCAAAACCAAGCAGACATCCGTTTTAACGTAGGACTACGTTCAAGCGATCGCTTCCACGATTTTAAGAGAGGGAAGTTCACACTTCTGTTGCATGGGTATATCTGGAGTGCATGTGGCGTATTTGGAGCGCTTAGCCGGAAGTTGGACCCGCCGGTTTTCGCAGGGTTTGTGCACGTGTCGTCGTCACTGGATTTGCTGCCGTGAAATATTATGAGAGGCTTTTTATGAGGAGGTCAACTATATGTATACCACTTTTTCATCGCAAGCAGAACGCCATGGGAGTTGTGATTCCGTTTGGTGTCTGTTTCGTGAGGGCGCTGCTATCGACCAATTCCTTGGAGTGCTGCTGGAGAGGGTGGAGCGTTGGAGTAGAAGGCGTCTGTGTTTCTGGTCATCGGGACCAACGAGCAGGGTTGGGCATAATTACTTCAAAAAATAATTGAAATTACCAATTACTAATTACCGTCTGAGTAATTGAGCTCAATTACAATTACCAATTGCTTTCACTCGAAGTAATTAACTACTGAGTAACTAAATTACTTTCCAATTACTTTTCAATTACTTCCCGATCTCCCAGAAGGAATCTCTGGACCGACGACGAACTTAGGTGAGGGAGGGGGCATCTGCGTACTTGTTGTCTAGTCTAGAGAAAAGGAGTGTAGCCCATCATCCCGAAAACCATCCCAGATAACCCAACATCCCGAAAACCCATTATCCCGACTACCCTTTCCTTCAATCCGAACCTCGCTCGAAGATAGCGGACCTTCTCTGCGGATTCTATGCTAGAGATGATGCGGCATCTCAAACAATACAAAGAGACGTATCGTTTGCAGAGGCTATTTCTCAACGCAGCAACAGAGAAGCCACCTCCGATGCGGAAAAAATATCGTTCCTTCAATGAACGGCTGGCAAGGTTGACAACTGACTACGAATCCAATGCAACGTTTCTTGCGGATAGCGTCAGACTGGTTGGCTATAATCTGCCGAGGGATCGAAGGACCAGGTCTCCCGCAACATAGTCTATACTGTAGATTTCACCGAGTCCTTGTAGGGATACCAACGTCTGTGATCATGTGAGCTCACTGTGATTATCATAGAGATAAAAATCTACGAATAGCACGGGTGAGAGACACAGACAACGTCACGGTAGACATCATTTGAACTCACGGAAGCCAGCAGTATAAAGTCAGCAGCTCGGTTTCCTCTGTTCTTCTTCTATCTGGATACTCTGAATACCCTATTTGGACCTCACATCCGGCATAGAAGGTTCGCTCTCTTCGAGTGAGATTCGGATTGAGGGAAAGGGTAGTCGGTATAATGGGTTTTCGGGATGCTGGGTTATCTGGGATGGTTGTCGGGATGATGGGTTTTCGGGATAATGGGTGCACACCGAGAAAAGTCTACCTGGCTGTTTCGACAAATGCTGCCAAGTGGCGATGTTTACTCTCAGTTTCAGTTGACAATTAAACCTTCACAAAGTTGGAAAGGAGTGAAACGTTTCGCTGGTCGTTATTATGGTGACACAATTTTGCTTACTGAAATTTATAGTTATTATTGTAATGAAACAAGATCAGCATCTCTAGGTGTGAGTCACTTAGGCGTCCTCTAAGATCACCAAGAGTCAAGCTTCCGACACTAAAGAGGCGTTCGACTGGGGCAGAGGACGGCAAGCCGACGTTATAAGCTCTGAAAACTTTCAAAACGCGTTTGTATTTGAAGAGCGTTTCAAGTTCGCATCGGTCGTCTGTGAGGTACCGCGCAATATCCGCCTCGAGATTGAGTTCCTGAGACTCTTGCCGATTCGTCCATGACTTCCTCAAATCCAAAAAATCTCTCCAGTGGGTTGCGTCGTGACGAGCTTGGCGTTGACTGTCGGGAGGAGTTCATTGGGGCGTCGTCAGAATTTTCACATGACTTTCTGACAATTGCAGTAAATCGAGTCCTTGCATGATCTCGCTCGTGGGGAGCTAAGAATCTGAGTTTGAAGAACGGATGGCTTACGGCGGCTATTAGAGCTCTTTCTCCACGAGTAGATTGAACGTCCAGCAGATCCGCAAAGCGGCTTTCAACGCTTCCGAGAGTTCGGCGGCGTAACGGTTCACAGATTCTAACGGAACCTTTGAGTCGCCGGCGTTGAGAGCAAAGTTTACGGATTGCGGGGAGCAAGCAGCCGTAGGTTATTTTATCATCGCCTTGGAGAACATCGAGTGTCTGAGCTATCGGTTCCAAACAGCCCTTGTAGATTCCGAGAAAGTTGTATTCCTCTATAGACAGTACGGGTAGCTTCAGTTTCGTCATTAAATTGTTGATGTCCTCTCGCTTATCTCTGTGAACATCAGAGTTTGCCTCTTCCGATCGAGCTCAGCCGAAGGGCGGAGGCCGCTTTGGTGAGTTGCACCCAGCATCAGTACTTTTCCAAGGAACTCCAGCGGATTGCCGGCGGCGAGCGCGTCCACGCAACTTCAAAATTATCCGCTTTTCAATTGTTCATCGACGCCTTCGGTATACTGCGAGCGAAAACGCGCTTGACCAAAGGACCGCACTTCACTGAGGAAGAGAAGAACCCAAGAATTCCGAACGATCATGAGCGAGTTAGCGGCAGTGATCAACGACCGACCGATAGCGTTTGTGGGGACGGACATCGACGCCCCGTCGGCGCTCACTCCCGCTCTGTTCCTGAAGGGGGGACCTCAACTACCCTTCCTCGGTCCAAGTATCACCGTTGATCGACTGGGACCGGATGGAGCGCCCCCCGACGACGAGCTGCGAAAACATTTCCATGACCGGACGTCATACTTCAAAAACCTCGCCGTTCGTTGGCAGCGTGAGTATATTCTGCAACTTCGCTCGGCGGCTACTACATACACGAGGACAACCATCGGCTAGCATTTCAATCGAAGACGTTTGTCTGCTCCGAGATGATAATCTGCCGCGAGTGAAGTGGGAGCTTGTTTGTATCCTATAGGCCCATGTAGGTCGGGACGGGAATGTTCGAACCTACTCAGTCTGCTTCAGTAACGGGTCAACCAGAAGGAGAGCTGCACAACTCCTTTGCCCCTTGGAGGTAGCAGTAGCAACTTCGGAGACGCCAGAAGACCCTCAGGCTGACTGACCGCGGGATAACTCATCCTACGGCGCTAAGGATCATGGAAGTTTGAAGCGAGCATCTCGCTTCGGCAGGGTGTGTCAACTCTTTTCGATAAAAATAGCATACAGCGGCCGGCTGAAGTGGTTTCCTCCATTTTCAAATGCACAGTCGGCGCTGCTATCGATTTCCGCCGCAGCGAACTTCCTGTTTTTTGCACTGATGAAAATAAAGTTACCAGAAAACGATTCGGCATCTGAAGCACGCGGAGTCCTTCTTTTCAGGTCCTTTGTTCTAGGCGTTAGAGTGCTCCACTACATCGATCTCACCGAGGTGTGCCAGTTCCTAATACTCCACACATTGAACTAATCCCGTGTTTTTTTTTTGTTTACAAGCTCGTGGTTATTTTCGAAGCGTGTTGGCGTCTCATCAAGTGTGTATCAGCAGTTTTGCACAGCATTTTTATCTAGATTAAGTTCACTCAAAGGAAATTCCTCAAATACCACAAACGAACGGGCTAGCCCAAGGGGATAATCTGAGTCCCCAACTGTTTTCGGTCCTACTCAACGACCTTCCGGATACGATAAGCGAAAAACACGATCTAGTCGAGACTATACTGTTTGCATATGACGCGGTCCTCTACTCTAGATGTCGGTGGCAGCTGCAGAACGCAATGGCGACGTTGCACGAATACTCCCACACGAACCACTTGACGATAAACGCAGCGAAAACCAAGTTCATGAAATTTGGTAGAGGAGGCCTGGCGGCAGCTGATGACCATTTCAGTATCGCAGGGACTCCACTCCAGAAGGTAAACAGTTTCTGTTACCTCGGACTGGAGATCTCTAGGCGAGGCTTCGACTTCTCGAAACACGTCGCACAGAGGGTTAGACGAGCTCGTCGGTCATTCTGGGCGATCCCGAAACCGAGGGAACTCTCCCTGGCCACCGCTCTTTCCCTGTTTGACTTGAAGCTGGCACCGATTGCATCCTACGGAGTTCAACTAATCTGGGACGACCTTACTGAGAACCAGCTGGAAGCGTACGACAAGTTGAAGGCAAACTTCCTCAAAGCAGCACTCTGTCTCCACCGCAGCACCAAGAACAGACTGGCTTATATCATGGCGAACATATCACTGCTGACCGAAGATCTAGTCAAAATATTCGATTTGCCGCCGACCACCGCATACAATCAGCACCTAGAAAAATGGCACACGAAGCTAGCCGAAATCGACCCGGACTTCTATCGAACTCCAGTCATGAAGACGGACGTCTGGAAGAAAGCGAAGTACAAAAACCGTCATCACCTTACCAGAGGCGCAGCCCATGGATTCCATCACCTGCTCTGCAGTAGGAGCGGCTGGCATGAGCCATCGGAAGATTGCGTGTGCTCAAGTTGTGGAATTAAGTGTTCTCTGTATCATATTTACAATTGTAAAAGCTCGAAAGATATGAAACTGGACAAATGTACAAACTAACCTTACTACCGAAGAATTGGTAATAAACTGTTTTCAAATAAAGATTAAGTTCACTAGACTTTTCAGAAGGAGTTAAATGCTCGCGATCTCCTTCTGAAGGTGTTTCGAACCGTCGGCTGATATGGATTATCTGTGGTTTCAATTCTTTGTCTAATGCTTCGAATCCGATTTAGACGTTTGCGTATCTCATTCACAGCCATGTATGTTAGTACCATTGTAGTAAACGCTGATTCTGTCAGCGAATCCGTTTTTCAAAAGATGTACGATTCTTCTTTCTTCGCTTCCGGCTTTGGAGGCTTGATTCGGTTTTTATTTTTAATGGCCACAGGCTCTGACCGCCGACGGTCGCCTGATCTTCGTAAATGCATGGCAGCTCTTCATCGGCCTGGTCTGCACAGGCTGGTTCTTCCACGCACATGACCTAGAATTCTCCAATTGTTTTGATAATCGTATATGGTAAATCCTTTTTTCTGCATTCAAGAGTGCAGTCGTTTTCGTAGGAGAAGTAAGCTCTTGTCGGCACAAGCAATGCGATTAGTATTTTTGCTGAGATTTCTGTCAGACTTTTTCCTCTTGACTCCATGATTCCATTTTCGAGAGGTTTCATTGCCTGTAAAAGACAGTTTTTCCAAGGGTTTTGTCATCCAGTCGGCTCGGTGAGGTTCCGTCGGGGTAAAATTGAGGTCAAAGTCTCCTTTCGCGTAGTGATCTTTAACGAAGAAGTATTTCAATTCGATGTGCTCTGATCTTCTGTAGTGGAGGGAATGTTTGATCAATTGAATGGCAGCGGGACTGTCGAGATTCAATGACACCTTATCATGTACTATATCGAGTTCACTGAGCATTTTCTTGATCCAGAGAGTAGATTTGACGCTCTCAGCAGCGCCATAGAACTCGCTTTCGCCGCTGCTCTGAGCGATGTTGGATTGTTTTCTCTTGTGCCATGTTATGGGAGCTGATTGTCTCATGACAAGCATTCCCGTTGTGGACTTGCGGATCCGAAATCCGCGTCTGAGAACACCACTGTTCTCTCCGTTGAGTCACTTTTGAAAGTGATGCCCAACGATGGGCACGATCTGAGGTAGCGTAGCACCCTCAACAGTGGCGTCGCCAGCAGCCAATTCTAAAAATTGGGAGACTCAGCCTCCCAACATTTCGGGACCTGGCAAGCGCGAGTTATTGGAATAATATCAACCTGCGTTGGAGTTTTCAAGTGACCGAACTAAGATGCTACATAGCCGTACCATGGGCTTTGTTTGAATTCTTGATCGGAAATCATAACTTGCTCAGATTAGCACTTCAATGAGCCTCATGTCTGGCGGTAAGCGAAGAGACCGGTATCGTGTTTCGAATCACGACAAACCGGTTCTTGCGGATTCGAATTTAAAACGAGACGAAATGGACGGAGACTGTTTTGGCCGCGCCCACGACAACCTCTGCTATCTCGTGAACTCGGTACTCGACGAGGTTAGCGGAACTGATCGGCGCGGCGTAGGGAGATGGAGAACAGAGCATGTCCGCTTTCACAGCTCACACTCACACATTTGAGGGACACATTTATTATAATTTGACATCTTCGCGTGAGAGAGGGTGGAGTAAATAGAGAATGCCAACAAACTCACTCTCTCTCTCGCGAAATTGCGCCACCATTGTTGAGAACTTTGCGTTCTCCAAGACTTCAGCCTCCCTAAAAAAAAGCTTCAGCCTCCCAAAAAAAAAGCTGGCGACGCCGCTGACCCTCAATCCAGCCTGATAATGTTCCGCAGGTAGCGGAATAGACAGGCCGTGACAAAACAAATGTCCGGTCGGCTTCCAACAGCCAGCCGCGGTGCTATATAAGTAGAGCGCATTCGAAATAGAGCGCACGCCTGATTGGAGCGCATCTGATTAGCGCGCACATGATTGGAGCGCATTCGATTAGCGCGCACATGATTGAAGCGTATCTGATTGGCGCGCGTATGATTGGAGCGCCGACCTATCAAGAGCGCAGTAACCTCCGAGATCGAATGACCATGCAAATGAATTACACCATCATAGCTCAGTGTCAATTTCTTCACATTATAGTCATTTTTTTTTCGGCAATTCGACAGTCGACACAAGATTGAGTGAGAGTTTAGGTCTGGAACGTTCCTTCGGAAGCTTGCGGGAAAACAAAATTCGGGGTTTATTGTGCGTGTTAAATTTCAGACGGGAAATGATCTACCTTTCGCTTTCTTAACTGGGGAACGCTCTATACCCATGAGTACAACGAAGAAAACAGCGGATTCAGATTCACAATTCGTTGACAGCACTGATCTATTTTCTGGACAGTCGGCTCTCATTAACTTCTTTCGAGATGGCTGCGTCGGTCGCGCGAAGCCGGCATCTACCGGGGACATAGAACGTTAGAAAGGCGCAGTTCTAAGATTATTGTAGAATTGATCTTTCCCGAGCGCAAAACGCTTGTAGCGTCACAATTTGAAGTAATGCACAATATCACAGAGAGAATATTCGACGGTGCGCTCTCATCAGATGCGCTCCGATCATACGCGCGCGAATCACATGCGCTCCAATTATACGCGCGCGAATCAGATGCGCTTCAATCAAATGCGCGCTCGTCAGATGCGCTCTAATGAGCTTTGCGCTCTAGATCGGATGCGCGCTAGTTAACGACCACCGCCAGCCGCATGATTGATCAGAGTAGCTCTCGGTATCTTGGCTGGTCTGATGGGCCATTAGATTGGATTGCATGAAGAGGTTCCTCACAAGGCGAGTCTGACATGTCGAATCTTTCAAGCAATTCCAAAACATAGTGAGTTCGATGCAGGTAATATCATTGTTGGGTTCGGAACCCAGCATAGCCCGCCAACTTCGTTATACAGATATTTTCCATGGCCAATAAATAGCGGCCACCTTGGCCCACGTATTCGCTTTGCCACCTACCACCAGTGTCATCGTACTCCCTTCCCGTAGCCTTCCAATTCCCAAGTTCACGAACCTTAAAATCATTGTTTTGATTTATCTCAATCTGCAAACCAAGGAAGTAAAAAGAGAGGCTGGGAAGTGATGTCTAGTTCCTCTCCTATGGATTCGATGAATTTTAGAACTTTATCTTCGTTGTAACCTGCGCAGACAGCATCATCAACATGAACACAGAACAGGAGACGATTTGGTAGGTGTTCTTAGAAAAGGCAGGGATCAGTTCGGCCCTGAATGAGCCCTCGGCTGACAAAAATTGATGTTGACTTCTGATTGAAAATGAACGGACTTCGCTCAAGGCCGTAGAGGCTTCGAAGCTGTCTTATGACTTTGCGCGATCCGTCGTTGCAGCCTCACGGTTGTTTCATATAGATTTCCTCAGGTAGCTCGGCGTTGAGGAAGGCCGTCTTAACTTCGAATTGGTACAGGTACAGTTTTTCTTCTGCAGCTACATTTGAGACACATATCAGAGATTCTTGACGGGCAACCTGGCCAAATATCTTATCGGGGCTGTAGTCAAGATTTTCCCGTTGTCTGAAACCTCAAGGGCAAATTTTGACTTTGGAAATCCAACGAGAATCAATGGCCTTCCGTCCTTTCGGAAGATCGGCAAGCTCCCAGACATGAAGCTTGTGGAGTGAATCTAGCTCCTCCTGTATGGCAGCCCTCCAGAGGTTTTTCTCTGGGCTGTTCATAGCCTCGTCGAAAGATTTGAGATTGTTCATGTTGGGGTCGGAGGGTTTACGCGTCCGCGCCGGTTTGTGTGGTGGCCAATCCCAAGCCGACACGGATTCTCAATAAACTATAAATGCAGGTCTCGCTTCGCCTGCTACAACGAAATTACGCAGTGTGTAGTCATTCACGTAGACGTCGCGCAATCCCCTTCAGTAGCGCAGCCGATTTCTGGTTTAAGCCCCAAAGTGCAAAACCCCAATTGTCAGATCCATCATACAAGAATCTCCGTGGTGTTATCATGCGAGCCGTCGACGAAAAGCCGACTATTACACTAGAAGAACTTCGCGCAGTCATGAGACGCTACGAAACGCGTACGGTAGACACCCAAGTGGATCAAGACTCCCAGCGTGTGAAAGAGGAACCTACAGTCTTCACCGCGAGTGCTAAGAAAAACTCCCCACAAGGGTCCAGGTCTCGAGGTAGCCGATCCCAGAAACTCACGGCTAGATGTGCGGGGTGCGGAGGCGATCATTCCCGAAAAGCTTGCCCCTACAAGAAAGCAACCTGCGACGCGTGCCGTAATGTGGGACACATCAAAAAATATCAAGATATCAAGATATCAAAATATCAAAATATCAAAATATCAAAATATCAAAATATCAAAATATCAAAATATCAAAATATTAGGATCGTCACCGCTACTCGACGCTCGGAGCTGACTCGCGCTGCGCCCGGAGACAGAGAGAGAGCAAGGCTCAACGCCGCCTTCCATCCGAGCAGCGGAAAATGGCTGTGCGCCCTTCCATCCCCGTCGATTGGCACGATGCTGGACAATAACACCCTCCGCATCGCTGCTGGCCTCCGCCTGGGAGTTCCAATCTGCGCTCCTCACCTTTGCGCAAGATGCACCTCTCAGGTAACGGCTCTCGGGGAACACGGACTAAGCTGCTCGCGCAGCAGCGGCCGCCACCCACGCCATAAGGCGCTAAATTCTCTCATATCGTTCGCTCTTCGCTCCGCTGCCATCGCCAACGAACTCGAGCCGCCGGGATTGTCCAGAAACTCCGCTCTCCGCCCCGATGGCCAGACCTTGACACCGTGGAAGGCGGGCAAATGCTTAGTGTGGGACGCCACGGTGTGGGACACCCTCGCACCATCTCACAGATCCTGCGCGGCACGCGCTGCTGGGGCTGTGGCGAACTCGGCCGAGACATCGAAGCTGGCGAAATACCGCGAGCTCGAGGCGCGCTTCATCGTTCAACCCATCGCGATCGAGACCTTGGGAGTCATCGGGTTATGTTCGGAGGCGTTCCTCCTTGACCTCGGAAAGCGAATTGAGCGCGTCTCAGGCGATAGAAGAGCTTGCGAGTTTCTCCTCCAGAGAATCTCGATCGAGGTGCAACGGGGCAACGCAACGGCGGTTCGAGGGTCGCTTCCGACCGGGGACGCTCTCGCCGGAATCGGCTGAGCCACTATGTAAATACATCCGACCCCGTCGCATGTAAATAAATTTCAGTTAAATATCAAAATATCAAGATATCAAAATATCAAAATATCAAAATATCAAAATATCAAAATATCAAAATATCAAAATATCAAAATATCAAAATATCAAAATATATCCAATTTGCACGTAGTGCCTTTGGCACTACTACGCCCCACTACCATGGATGGTCCGTATTCGACCGTGAGAAGCTCGAATTCATCGTGCTCAAGTACGAGGAGGACATGGCCGACCCGAAGGTGATCTGCAGCTCGTATTACAAAGAGCTGATCGGCGGCCCTGGATACATCGAGGAACGCCATCTGCCCCGAGTCCATGCATTCTATTTCATTCAAAGTCGTCAATTTGGACTTCCAAGACTACACCCGGTATTCAGGACAGGAGAAGAGCAAAAAAGGGAAGAAAAACAAGAGGATGCATCCATGGAGACAACCTTCGAGGAGCAGATGGCTTCAAGGCTTCAGAAGATAAATATATCCATGTTTGCCGAGAAGATAAGGAGCATTCACGCATCGATTAGTGAGTTTTCATTTTCACGATACTGGACTAGAGCAGAGACAGGGCAGCCTCCGATCCCTGTAGTCTTTGATTATTTGATGGATCGGAAACGAGGACGTTAACCGCGGGGTTCGTCGTCTCACTGCTGATTCGCTGGAGCTCATCATTGACCGTCCAGCAGACCTGCAATTGTTGTTTTTCATGGTTTTAGTGATACAGTCTCAAAACACACCAAATATCAAAATTTAGCTCTGCGCGGAACAGATCTCTCTCTCTCTCTCTCTCTCTCTCTCTCTCTCTCTCTCTCTCTCTCTCTCTCTCTGCATGTTCAAGTGTACTTCTGAGATCATGATATCCCCAACGTGGATTCCTTCCAAGGAATATTGGGTTGTGCTGGCAGTCTGAATCTCCCGGACGTGGTTTAGGAGGGGGGTTCCGTTGCGGTGGTAAACCGCCACGCCCCGTGACCGAGTCTCACATGTTTCCTGGTGACACAAGTCAAAACCTTCCAGGATCTTATGTTCGCAGAGGATTTGGCGATAATCTATTTGACCGGGTCGATGATGCTAACCGGGAGAATATGAATAGACAGGAGCGAAGGAGTTCACAGTAAAGTTTATTTAACTGGATTGTATTTATTCGAAATCTCACTCTCTCTCTCGTTCTCTTTGGTTAATTGGATTGGTTAGAGCGATTCTCATTTGTTTATTCTCATAAATTATTGAATGTGGTAATTTTTCAAGCTGTGGTGGAAGGATTATGAGGACGTCAACGGTGGAAATTTAAACGATTGAAAATCGGCCGATGATATGAAAAGTATGACACAAAGGACTTACAGGACAAGTCCAAATGCCTAGAAAAAGTCAGATCGATGCAGGTAGATCCAAGCGTGGTTGGTTCGTTCACATTGTTGTCTAGTTTCAACTGGTAGTGTTCCCACAAGAACTCCTGCAGGAGCGGTCTATTTTCACCCGTTGTGTTGAAATCACCGAGGATGACCAACGGCATTTCCAGATTGCCAGAGGGGTAGAAGTTACCATATTCGGCTAGGGTACGCTTCAGAAAACTTAGTAAGTCGTGAATGGTTTTTTGTTGATGGATGTAAACTGCTACGAGAACAAATTTTGAGGTATTGTTCAAGTGTACTTCTGAGATCCTGATATCCCCAGCGTGTTTTCCTTCCATCGAACATTGGGTTGCGTTGGCAGTCTGAATTTCCCGGTCGTGGTTTAGGAGGTGGGTTCCGTTGCGGCGGTGAACCGCCACGCCCCCTGACCGAGTTTCACATGTTTTCTGGTGACACAAGTCAAAACCTTCCAGGACGACTCCATCTGATTCGGAACGTATCCATGTCTCAGTAAGGATTAAAATATCCGCCCGGGAGAGCATCGTGTCCGTTGAGATATCTTCTGCATGTGCCTTCAAACTTTGTACATTGATGTTCACAATAATGAACGAGTCTAGGTCGTCGTTGGGAGGGGCTAGAAAACGATTGAGGTCTGTTGTTATTGTTCGTAGTTGATGCTTGGCTAACCTGCAATACTCATTCTGAATTTCTTTCACCAAGGGTGCTTCTGATCCCTGAGCATGGTAGAATGTGAAATCGTTTGACACGTTGGTTAGGAACAAACCATTGAGACTAGTTACTCGACTTAGTGCTACGTAGACGAGTTGTTGTTTATGATTCTTGTGATAATCATAAACAATTTCATTGAAAGTCCCACCTTGTGATTTGTGTATTGTCATGGCACAGGCCGGAACCAGGGGGAAGTGGAATCGTCGACATGAAATTTTGGTCGTTTTTAAGGGAATCGTTAGATTTGCCGATCTCAACTCGATAGGGACCCATGGTTTGTCTATTATAGGTATTAGATTTACTTCGCATGTGTGGACCATACTTAACACGTGTGAGTCGACCAACGTGGTCTGAATCGAACTCCAACCAAACTCGCTTCGATTCCTTTTCGGAACATGTCTCCGGGCAATGCTCTATGAGACGTAGTTTCCCGATCTCTCCGTTCACAAGACCTTCATCAACGCTGATATTGGCTGTTAATCGAAGCCTCGAAGCCCAGCTCATGGGCTGTCGTAGTAGGTACCATGCGGCTTCTTGTACTGGCATTTCAACGTTGTTCAGTATTTTCAGTCCAACCTTGGATATGAGTTGGGCTTGGTCGTACTCGGGATTCGTTTCATGGATTTTGATGAGTTCTCGATGTAGACTACTTATTCCACGATCAGCCTTGTTAACATAGTCGATAACATAAGCTGCACAGGAATGTGCATCGAGTATTATTTGTAGATCCATATTCGAATTGAGTACAGATGCAATCCAAGGATTAAATGTATTGATGAAAATCTGAGTCATGTCTCTCTTGAAAATAACCGCAGGACGTTTCAAAGTTGATCTGATCAAATCCAAGTAAGACTTTTTGTCACAATTAATATCGTCTAGAAAGGCCCCGATCGAATCGTATGCTTTCGTTTCTAACTTACTGCGGGCATCTTCCACGGCGCCTTCGAATGACTTACGTCTGCAATCCTCTTTGCTCAGGGGTAAGAGCACGCGGGTTTCATCCATTGGCCAATAGGGGATATTGAACCGACATCGCTTCTCCCCCCTTTTCGTACAGGTGAAGGTATGCGCATGCGTCTGATTTCTAATCATTTCGGGATTTCCAAGATCGTTTTTGTCTACGCTGCATAAATCAGTCAACATCTGAAGGGTTCGCGGCATGTTTTCTGCTATCCCTTCATCCGGAGCATTCTCGAGCCAGAGCAGGATGTGAGCATGTGGACTTCTCCTGCGTTGCCATTCTATACGCAGGCAATAATCGACAACACGGTAACAGCCGAACGGGTTGTACGATTTCTTCGAACTCAATATGTTCATCACGACCCGCACCAATTTATTGATATAAATTGCGCAAACGACAGGATCTTCACTGACGAGGTGCGCCCGCTTGTAACCATCAAGTTTCTCGAATATTTCATCCTCTTCAATATCGGCTCCAAAGGACTTGAATTCGTCAGATAACCGATACAGAATCCTTAACAACCCAGGCCACTGCATTTCATTGGCTGACAACGTCATGAAGGCAGTATTCTTACCGAGTTGACGCATCATGCGGTAGGCTCCATACTGCGTGGGAACTCTCCCCCTGGGGCCCCCTGCCTCCTCCCCGAATTTCCCTTCTATCACTTCCGCCTCCTCGGAGATCCTTGCGCACTTTCCTTCCCTTCGGCCATCCCCCTAGGATGAACCTAAAGGCGCTATCGCGCCAAAAGGTTTGCCGCTCCGTTCAGTCCAACCAGGTTCAAGTCCACCACACGCTTGACCAAGCAACGCTTGAGGAAGGCCGTACATTCGTGACGGTAGCGGTCAATCGCAAAGACGTCAGATTTCGCGCTGACTCGGGAGCGGACATCTCCACAATCGACCGGGCAACCTGTAGAGTTCGTTATACACGAGGTTCTTCATACGGAAACTTCTTCTTACGTGAGGTTCTTGATACGGAAGCTTCTTCTTATGCACCGTTCTTATTACGCGCGAGTTTAGGGTAGTTCAGAAAGATGAATATGGTATTCAGAATCCTGCCGGAATTGTTAGTGGTGGGTAGATACTGCGGTCCAGATGGAAGAGCAAGCTAGAAATCAGAATGTGTCACCAGGTAAATCAAGCAGGCACAAGGCACCACCAAATCGGTTTGGAGAGTGGGTGTAGAGAAGAAGAAAAAAAGAAAGTGTGAAGGGGTGAGTTGTTAGATTCGGTTTCAGCCATGGTATGATCTTGTCAGTAGTTCGGTTCTCGGAGAAGCTGGAGTCATTGGTATCAGAATAAAAAACAACAGTGTTCCCTTCACGCTTACGAATCACCGCTGTGTCTTCACTCCCAGTTCCGAATTCGAACAGAATGTGTGACAGGTCCACAGTCATCATCAGATCATGAAAAGTAGAACCGAAGCGATGAATATTGTGATAACCGCCAGGGTTATCTACAGTACAGAATTGTTCATTACGACTTTAATAAAGAGCGGGGCGACTGTACACGCAGTCAGTTCGTTCCCCACCTGCCTACGATAACGAGGTGTCCCTGCTTTCTCCTCCCGGTGTTTTAGATCTCCAACGAGTCTTATTTCTAGTTATAACATTTGGCGACGTGATAATTAGGAGATTGAGATAATGTGATGATTATAAATTATTCTGAGGAATATCAATATATATAGATTATATAATTTAATGATATTAAATCTTAATATTGGAACATTAAGATGGAATTAATAATTAAGAGACTCGTCATTGTTTCAACATTAAATCGGGTCTCGTCGACCCGGAGAGAATTGGGGCCTAATTTCATGCCGAATTCCGATTCGACCTCGCCTAAGCATATCACCAAATTGAAGTGGCCGAAGAATGCAGGGAGCTGTTGTGCATCAACACGCCAAAGGGGCTGTTTCAATACAATCGCTTAGGGGAAGGTGCCCTAATATGAGATAGCTTTTCTGAAATGAATGCTGCAAACGTCTGTTGTGTGGTATTTGGAAACTGGCGTTATATTCTGATTCCTAATACTGTTCCCTACAAACGATGGGTCGTGGATCCCAGGAACCCCTTTTATTTTCCGAGTAAAACTAATTTAGGTGATTGTGCCGGAAAAAAGAAGGGTTCCCAATATGGGATACCAAGGGTGCCTAATATGGGACACTGTCTTATATTAGGAACCCCCCGGAAAACAACGATGAAGTAACTTCTGAAGATGGGAAAGCAAGAAATAGATGAATCAGTGACGTGACGGCTCAGAATCGCAGGCTTCATTTTTAGGAACTGAATTTTCGTGGCTAGACTTGAGAGCCGTCATTCGACACGACGACACAGAGCAAACCTGCATATCAAATGGAAGACTCAGTGATGCTCTCTGATTTCATGAGCTGTGTGAGCCCCAGGTCTCGGATGCTTCGACTCGACGTCGAGATACGACAGAATTCGCGAATATTCGTATCATCTGATTCGCGAACGAAATTCGACAGATGGCGTATCAACAAGCGAGCTTCGCCGACTACCATCACTGGTCGTTCGTTAAACAAACCTATCACAGGATAGCTTTCTCAGCCAGAATCGGTAGAAGGGATTTCAAAACTACGTTCATCAACTATTCAGAACGCAAAATCGGAGCTATAGGGTAAAGGTACCAGTTTTGGGACACTGACCAGTTATGGGACACTTTGCACGATGACGCAAATTTGTGAATCAAGAAGTTGTCGTTTTGTTTCTAAACTTTACTCACAGGACGCTCACATCCCCAGCTTCCGAAACATGAAGCGATAACATGAATTGAACATTCTCTTTCCGCGTCCCAATATCTTGAAAACGAGGATTCGGCAGATTGAGGATGATGCTTAATTTTTTTCTAAGCCGTCTCCCCCGATTCCACCGTCTCTAAAACATGGAAGACCCCTGCCATGGGGATGGACCTTTTTCTGCCTTCTTCCTTCAGGATCCAGCTTACCATTTCCGATGATAATGACGAAAAATTAGAACCGATTGATGATGATTGATGATGTCCCAAAACTGGTCAGCTATTCTCATGAGCTGACCAGTTTTGGGACAGAATAAGATCAGGTGAGTAATTGAGTTTGTGAGCTCGGGATTTTGGCGCGCAGTTGGAGAACAGTGAGTGCGGCGCGGTAGAATCGCTTGACCGCGGTCATTGTTTGATTTTTGAATTATGACCCCTCTCCGCTTTGGAGTAACGGTTTTTCATGCAACTTCGTCGTGCGTCTTGAACTCGGTGTCGTAGTTTTTGGCGGTGCTTCCCTGTCTGTCTGTTCTTCCCTGCCATCACATGTGAGCAGTTTCAACATGCCTAAGGTAAGCTGCTCTCATCCCCATCTATACGAACGCTCGCCATTCTTCCTCATCCTTACTTGGACGGGTCTCACAATGATCTAAGAGCCGCGGCGTTTCAGGGCGTCCTCTACACGGACGATGATCTCAACAAGGCTGCAGAACTCGTGAACAAAGGCATGGGCGTAAGAGCCGCCGCTGCAAGATTCGGAGTTCCGAAATCGACACTGTCAAGAAAGCTGTCGACGGGCACTTTGGAAAAGAAGAAACGTGGTCCGGAACCAATTCTAGGAGAGGTAGAAGCTAAGATCGTCGACTGGGTGAAGACTATGGCGCGAATGGGATTCCCTGTCTCCCGTCACGCTCTGCAAGCTGTGGGCTCCAAGCTCGCGAAGGCTTCGATGAAAGGCGGGAATAAGAGAGCAGAAGATATGACATCTGCTGAGAGATGGATACGGCTCTTCTGCGCCCGACACCCTTACCTCGCTCTCCGTACACCAGAGCACCTGTCTTGTGGACAGGCGAGCTTGACTGAGAACGACATACGGAACCATTTCAAGAAAGTTGAATCTCGGCTCAGTGAGGAAAGTCTCTTGGCAATCCTGGAACAACCAGATAGAGTGTTCAACACAGATGAGTCGGGGTTCGCCCTGAATCCTCAAGGAGGACGCGTGCTAGCTGAGAGGGGGAGTCGAAACGTCGTATCCCGAGGCGGTTCCGAGAAAGATAATGTCACCGTGCTGGTCACCGGCTCAGCCGAAGGCGTCCTCGCTCCGACAGCGATACTTCTTCGTCGAAAACGCGTCCCGCCGTCTTTCATCGAGTCTCTCACGGAGGGATTCTGCCTTTTGAAGTCCGACTCAGGTTGGATGAAGGGTCCAGTCTTCCTTCAGTATTTGGAGGAACATTTCTATCCCTTCTTGATCAAGAGAGGAGTCACGCTGCCCGTTTTACTGTTCCTTGACAACCATCGCTCGCACTTGATCATGGAAGTCTCTTCTTTTTGTGAAGAGAAAGGCATCATTTTGGTTCCTCTTCTGCCAAATGCGACGCATATGATGCAGCCGCTTGATGTCGCTGTATTCAGACCGTTGAAGAATTCGTGGTATCAGACAGCGACTAAGTGGCGACTGAGAAACGGGGGCCGATCCATGAGGATAGAGGAGTTCATCAGTCTCCTGCAAGAAGCTTTCGATGAGTATGACCCAGTTTGGCTCGTGAACGGTTTCAAACGATGCGGGATCTCACCGTGGGATCCGAACGCGATCGAGTACACCAAGCTCTGTTCGGCGGGATAACCCTCAGAGTCAGCTGAGAGGACTTCGGAGGGCTCTTTGGATCAGCCAGAGGATTCGGCACACAGGAGCTTACCATTTGTCTTGGAGCTTGAGGAAAGGATGTCGAGCGAACAGCTAGAGTTCATCAGAGAACAGGACGGTGATTGGCACGGTCCCGAAAGCATGAGAGCCTTGTACGATCTTTGGTCGAAGGCTGACGCCGAAGCTCGACGTCGATTCTCGAACGACCCTTCCTCCGGAACCTCTGCGGACGAGACACCGGAAAGCATCCTCAAACTTCCTACCCCGTACCAACCGCGGCGTCGTCGCACAAATTAATAGGATCAAGATTGTTTCCAAGATTCTTCCAGAACCGTGTTACTAGATGAGAGGCCATCATAAGAGTGTGTTATCAGAAATATCATGTTAATAAGTCAATAAATTAATTTCCCTCGAGTATCATTATAATTCCCGCTCTGTTGTATAACTCAAACAAAATTTGTCGTCCGTCGGTGATTCCTTTGCGATATTCTGAAATTCCGCGCTTGAATGTCCGTTGCGTATCTGGCTCCACGCTTGCGAAACCAATGGATTCAAACGTTCGCTGAGGTCGATTCCGAAGATATTCCACTGATCCCAAACTGTCCCAAAACTGGTCTTAGTCTGTCCCATAACTGGTCTCGCCGTGTCCCATAACTGGTCAACTCCGATTTTTTCGCAATTTTCTCAATATTCCGGAACACCGAACTTTTTTCGAGACTTGATAACCGAGGCCTTTAAGCCACTTCTTTGGGCGATATTTAAAAAAAAAAAGAGATCCCTAGCGTCATCGACAGCTGAGTTATACGCGCATGGGTATCGGAGGGGCCACTAAGTGTCCCAAAACTGGTACCTTTACCCTACAAGCGTTAAAGTCGACACCTACCTGTCTCTGTGGTGTCTCATATTGGGACACCCAGACTATCCCATATTAGGCGCAGGGGAGAATTTTCGGAAGATCGCTCCGAAACTGGATCCACTCAGTGTATATTGGAGTTTCAAGCATCTATCTCCTACTTCGTATTTACAAGGCTCTTTTCGAACCGGTACTCACTTATGGAATCGCCCTGTGGGGGAGTTCTTATGAGAGTTCCACTAAGGTCGCTCGGGTCCTCCAAAACTCCGCCATGCGCGCAATCAAGGGACTCCGCCGTGTTGACCCAAGGTCCAGGCACTACTCGAGCCTCAAAATACTCAAAATCCGGGACATCGCTACCCATCGTCTGGGTATACCTGCGTTTAAGGTCGTCAGAGGAATCATAGCTCCTTTTGGTCCATTCGAGTTCGTTGGCAGACCCGTCCGGTCGAGAATGAGAAAGTCGAAGTTTGTCAAGCCCTCACACAAGAGTACTATCGCGAGACACGCCGCCTCCCAGCTGTATGGAATAAATTCCCGACTGAACTACAGAACAGCCTCACGGTAGACTATTCCAGCTCCAGTCTTACGCAAATACTCCTTACAGGAGCGATTAATTTCCAAACATCGGCCGTCGACCAGTGTTTCAACAGAAATCCAGGTGCAATAAGTTTGTGAATCCGAATTAAGAATTTCAGAAACTGTGTATATTTTTCTTTTCAACGTTGTGTGCATTTTCAAACAATCGGACCTACATCCTCCTTGGATACGTCTCGGAATAAACAAACATTCATCCATTCATTCCCTTGGCGTGGCGGAGTTCCTTGATTGCGCGCATGGCATAGTTTTGGAGGACCTGAGCGAACTTAGTCGAGCTCTCATAAGAACTCCCCCACAGGGCGATTCCATAAGTGAGTACCGGTTCGAAAAGAGCCTTGTAGATACGAAGAAAGAGATAGATGCTTGAAACACCGATATACAATGAGTGGATCCAGTTTGGGAGCAATCTTCCGAAAACTCTGGGTGTACCAATATGAGCAACTTGAAAATCTCTCTTCCTGGAGATGCTCTCACTCAGCTCTCACTACCAACATCTCACGGCGGAATGGGCATCCCAACACCGTCTCGAATGGCGTTGCCAGCTTTCGGGGCGTCCACGTATGCGGCTGAGGCCGAGGCTCTTAGCATATTGGGCTCCGGCATGGACCAAGTCCACCTCCGCTCGGAGGCCCTAAGAGAATTCATAGAGACGTACGACGAGGCTGCGAGCGATGATGACCGGTTGAGACAGGCAAAATGTACCGCCTTGGCAAGTGAACGGATCAGAATGGCTGACTCGGAACAGGACTCAATTGGCTGGCTGCCGCTGCGCTCCCTGACTCTTTATGGTGGCTGCAGGCCCTCCCGTCCGCGAACCTTGGCGCACTGTTTTCGGACGTTGACTTCATTTGCGCCGCAGGGCTTCGACTCGGCCTTCCGATCATCGAAGAGAGCACTTGCCCGTGCGGGACGCAGATAGATCGGCTAGGTCTTCATCGCCTCAGTTGCTACAATTTGGCGTCAGGACGGCTGGCACGCCACGCGGCGGTCAACGAGCTCCTGCCTCGCGCATTCCGCCAGGCTGGCACACCGTGCTCAAAGGAGCCTCGCCACCTTTCAACCGACGACGGGGGGGGACAAGAGAGCGAAGTACGAGTCGCTGCGGAACAAATTCACCATGGTGCCGTTCGTGATCGAGTCAACCGGCGTGTGGGGAGAGGCGGCTCTTGGGCTCGTCAAGGAGATCGGCAAGAGGATCACCGCGAGGGACGGGGACAGCAGAGCGGCGTCTTTCATTCGCCAACGTATCGCCGTTGAGGTGCAACGAGGGAATTCAAGACTCATCGCAGGTGGCGTGGTCCAGAGTGGAGCCCTCGGGGAGCTTAGCTCTCTGGGCTGATTTGACCTTAAAATAGCTTACGGGTAACGCGCAACACTCCCACTAATAAACCAAAGTCAATTCATTCATTTGAGTCAGCGCAGATTTGGGAGGTCGCTGTCACACGCAGATATCATATCATATATTTAATAATTTTCATTTTGAAGAAGAATAAAAGCTCAGCCGGAGAACGATTAGCTATGCCAGAGAGGGCGACGAGGAGGGCTCGGCTTATAAGCAATCCGAGTCCGCTTCGTCGCCACTCGTTCCGATATCGCTGGAGCGGGCAGTCGTCGCCGGCAGTTAACACATCGAAACCTTACTGTACGAGAACTTCAGAAGTAAAAGACGAGTCTCTCGGGAAAAACTCAAGTCGCCTTCTAATTCTAAAAATTAACTCGAAGCCGCTCTAACTTGGGAAATCGAATTTTATCAGAAACCTACCTCTGACCCTGCCATAACGAGGCAAGGCGCATCTAATCACGCGAGCTTTTACTCAAAACTTTCACAACCGAGATCTCGAAGTGACTCATATGTATTAGGAGACTGTCTCATATTAGGGCGCCTTCCCCCACCGTTCGGAGTTGAAATGGCGCCAGTCATATATCAACAGGTGATCGACACAATGATTAATGATTACCGGGCTATCGAACTTAGCCGCCTACTTGAACGATATCGTGGTGATGGGAAATACCCTTCATGAACACAATGAGGCGATTCGGCACTTGTTTGGGAAAATCCAAGAGTACGGATTGCGAGTGCGGCTAGAAAAACGCAATTTCTTGAAGACCTAGATCAAGTTGCTCGGGCAAGTCATTACTAGAGACGGCAGGAGGCCCGTAAAGGAAATGATCGCTGCAATCGTCGAAATGCCGGTTCCTTCAAATGTAAACGAGTTACGCGCGTTCCTCGGCATGGTGACCTATTACACCGCGTTCATGCCAAAGATGCGAGAACTCCCCGCTGGATCAACTACTGAAGAAAGAATCCAAGTTCGACTGGTCCGCCGAATGCCAGTCTTCGTTCGAGAAAGTGAAAACTATCCTGCAGTCGGACCTATTTCTCACCCATTTTAATCCAGAATTGCCGTTGATTGTGGCCGCAGATGCTAGCAACTACGGCATCGGCGCTGTTTTGTCTCACCGGTTCCCTGAGGGGAAGGAGAAGGCGGTGTTCCATGCTTGCCGGACGCTGACAAAGCCGGGGAAAAACTACGCACAGATCGAGAAGGAAGCCTCGCCTTGATTTTCACACGTAAGAAGTTCCACAAGTTTATCTTTGGACGTAAATTCTTGCTACTCACTGACCATCGACCACTCCTCGCAATTTTCGGAAGTAATTTTCGGTTTACAGCGCAAACCGGCTGCAAAGATGTGCAACCATTCTTTTGGGCTATGATTCCGACATTGAATATCGCCAAACTACGAAATTTGGGCAAGCGGACGCGCTTTCCAGGCTGATCGCGCAACAACAGAGTGGCAGAGTATCGGAGGACGTTGTTATAGGATCAATCGAAGCTGATGTTGCTGCCGTCTTCGATAATTGCATACAGATCATTCCAGTCACGCTTAAGCAGATCCAGACGTCCATTGCGGCAGATGAAACTCTCCAAAAGGTCTTGGACTACATTCAGACAGCATGGCCGAAGAAGATGCACAGAGACAGTCCTGTTTGGAACTTCTTCAACCGGAGAGACTCGCTGTCGGTGGTCCAAGGCTGCCTCATGTCGGATGAGCGGATCGTGATTCCGAAGATTCTCCAAAAGCAAGTACTGAGTGAACTCCATGCTGGCCATCCAAGCGTTTCAAGAATGAAGCGGCTGGCGAGAAGCTACGTTTATTGGCCGAGAATCGATGCTGAGATTGAAGGGTTTGTTCGAAATCGCGCTGCGTGCGCCGAGCTCAACAAAGACGCTGTGAAGTCCCCTCCGCATCTCTGGGAGCCGCCGCCGTCGCAACCATGGGAACGCGTACACGCTGATTTTGCCGGTCCACTGGAAGGAAGCTTGTATTTGATCGTCGTCGACTCCTACTCCAAGTGGCCCGAAATTTTCGAGATGAAACCGGCCACGGCGAGCGCCACAGTCGACAAGTTCCTTGAAATGTGTGCGCGGTTTTGGTATCCCAGAACCCTTGTGACAGATAATGGCACGCAATTCAAGTGTCAGCTGTTCCGAGACTTCTGCAGGCAACGAGACATCTCCCAGCTTAACTCCCCCCTGTTCCACCCGCAATCAAGGGGAGGAGTGATAACCGCCAGGGTTATCTACAGTCCAGAATAGTTCGTTACGACTTTAATAAAGAGCGGGGCGACTGTACACGTAGTCAGTGCGTTCCCCGCCTTCCTACGATAACGAGGTGTCCCTGCTTTCTCCTCCCGGTGTTTTAGATCTCCAAAGAGTCTTATTTCGAGTTATAACAAATATCCAACAACATCTATATCAATATATAAGCATTGATGCTGCTATCACCCGCAACGACGCCCTCCTCAAAACCAAGGCTCCTGAACTGCATTCACCAAACATGCCGATGTTGAATTCTCTGTCTTCATCAATCCCGAAAGATTTCACTCCCACTCGAATGATCAGCCAGCGCTCATTGCTTACACTTCTGCCACAAGTTTAATCGGGTGCTTAGTCCGCGCAGTGGATCCGAAAAAGAAAAAATCAGTGAGGCCTCCTTCTTGCCGTTTCAAATTCATATCAGCCTCCAACTAACAATCCTTGCGACTTCAGAGCGGTTTTGAGCCGTCGACCTTGGATATAACCATGAAAGCCATGGATTTAATCGTGTCCGGTCGCACTGAAAGAGCTGCTCAAGAGTTCATAGCAACTCCATCTTGGAGTTTGTCGCATCGCGATGCTCCGCTCCACGGAGAGACTTTTCCACTAGCATCCGTTTTCTAAGAATAATAAGAATCTGATGCTGCGCGCGGACTGACACGCGACATCAACGAAATCTGGCATTCTTGTAAGCTTTCAGATGCCGATGACGATTCACTTTCGGTCTAGCGGGTCGGTCCTCGTTCGGAGTCATTCGCAGGCGGTTCGTCAAACTCATTCCGTGTGTGCTTACTCGGGTCCACGGACCAGCCTGCGTCAGAGTGTTCTTCTCCCGCTACGAAATGAGATCAGGTGTCTTCGAATCGGCCTCGCCACGATTTTATATGTCGGGTATGAATCTGGGAATAGCGATACACCGATGGACAAGGTATTCTATTTTTCGACCATTTCGGCATTTTGATCCGACTGCTAGTCACCGCCCGGAAATACCGCCCCAGATGATAGCTTCCCAAAATGTTGTCGCTCGACGCTGCACGCTCAGTAGTTTTTGAGTGATGACGATTTTTAGCTCTTCAAAGTCGAAACGTTTTCAAATAATTGAAACGCGGTACGGAAAAAGTGCCTAAGTCGCAATTTTGAGAAACCGCTGGAAACGATCGGGAACGAAACAGTATGCCAAGGAGAATATATCGTAATTGCGAAACCTGGAGGATTTGTGTTTTTTGAGTTATTGCTGTTCAGCAGCATCTTCGGCAAAAATGGTTTGCGGTACGGAAAAAGTGCCTAAGAGCGATTTTTCGCAGCAGGAGCCTCCGATTTCATTTCGGAAGATACCGGGTATATCTACGCGTACATTCAAACCCAGTTTCGGGTTGAGAAGCTGAGAAGTGAACTCGTTGGAGAGCTATTGAAACTCGTGAACGGCTCATAGTAAAAAAAAATCAGAGTTAGTCGGTAAACTCTGATGGGAAGAAACAGCTTTCGAAAGTCTCGCATGAGTCTCCAGTCCGACTCAGTCAGCGCTTTTCGGAACAACTGGGCGTCTCGTATTGATATACGATGGGACGTATCTTCNTGGAGATCGCTCTCCAAGATATGGATGCTCTTGGCGGCTTCTTGACAACCGGTGACGTCTGCTTCGTTGATCGGGGATTCCGGGATGTTGTACCTCTTCTAGAGCAACGACAGTTGACCGTTTTCATGCCATCATTGAAGGGTCACGATCCACAGTTGACCACTATAGCGGCCAACCATTCCCGATACGTAACCAAAGTCAGATGGGCTGTTGAAGCAGTACACGGGATCATCAAGCAGAAGTACCGGGTTCTCGATCATAGGATTGACAATGACCTGCTGCCGAAAGTCGGGACTCCAACAAAAATCGCTTGCTTCCTCGACAACACTTTTGGAAAGCGTCTCAAATCCGATCAAGGGATGTTTGACGAAGTTGTCGACCGCATGCTCCAAATGCGAGACGTCGAAAATACGTTGGCTCAACAAGTCGCCGAGAATGGTTGGAACAGAGTGAAGAGATCGTGGTCCACCGTGAATTCTGATTCGGTTCCTGATTTTCCAGAAATGACAGAAGAGGATCTGAAGATCTTTTTCACGGGGACTTATCAACTTTCTCAGGCGGTTTCATATCTCGCCGAAATGCTGAATGATGACAACACTCTTACCTTGAGATATCATAACGACCTCACTCATATTCTCAAGGTAGAAGTTCAGTCTCGACATATCAAGAGGAAGCAGTACAGGTGTTACGTCGACTATGTACCGGACTCAATCGGTGTTTCTGGGATCCGTCGTCATTATTGCGAGTGTGCGAACGGAGCTCGCACTGTGGGCTGCTGCTCACATGTTGCGGCCGTTGTGTATTATCTGTCTCATGCTCGGTATCTCTCCAAAGTAGTCCGGCCAGCCGAGATTTTGGACACGCTTTTCCAGGATCGTGCCGTCGTTCCAGTCATCGAAGAAGACAGTGACGAAGACTGATCAAATGATAACGATGTGATGATGATGATAGTGATGACGACTGACGACCCCTGATTTCATCAATAAACGAGTCCAACAAGAGATGTTCGCACACGTTGAAGTTCCATAGGCAAAATAGGGGTTTGGTATAGAAAAAAAAATATTTCGACTAGAAGGACCGATCCGATCGGGATGGAAATTCTCATGCGTATATTGGGGTGGGAGGTCCTTGTAACTACAACATAAAATCCGAGGGCAACGTATCTGAACCTTGTTTACGAGACAGATGAATGATAAAATCCAATGTATTTTGCTTCGGGATGTGATTTGCCTATACGGAGAGGCCATGATTTTGTAGGTTTTTTCCGCAGCTTTCCAACGCGACAACGCGCGAGTCTCTACGATTCTTCGTTTTGGAGATATGAGCGTTTTAAGATTTTTGAGGTTTCGTGAAATACTCGAAAATACGGGGGAATTGAAGCGAACTGTATACCTCAGAATGTTCCTCTAGCTGGGGGCTATCAACCCACATAACCCGTTTCTGAAAATCGCCAAGGCCCACCACCACCCCTTGTTCGGCTGTACCCTTTGTATCGTTCGATTCGAGGCGCAGATGAAACCGATTATCTAGTTATCACCAACCACCGTTATCTCATTCATGTTGGGAAGATGGTCTTGAGATCATCCGCACAGCTTGTACTGTGTTTTGCAGCCGACTTTGGCATCCGGATGTTAAGAAGAAGTCGCGGTACTGAAGAAGTGCCTAAGTACACTAAGCTGTTTTCCCTCCGTGCTCCAAGCAGATCCACATTATTTCAACAACCAATGTTCTCACTGAATCTGCACAGGATAAGGATCGAGATGGGGCAAGGGTTAACGAGTGCAGCTCGCTCCCCTGATACCAATACGAGGTACGAGCAATTGCAAAGCGTGCGAGAAAGATTTTCACGCCAATTCTGCTATCGCCGACTGCCGAGAATCCCGAGACTGAATTCGCATTCATCAAAAGGTGAAGCCCTAGTCGAAGCCCCGGAGGAGAGGACCGTGTCAATGAGCAGCGTCCCGCTAAATAAGACAGGAGGACCGATCTTCGGAAGAGTACTCACCAAGGGTACATTCAAGACGCCCAAGAAAGGAAGCGGCCAAGGCAGCCTGTTTAGCTTCATCATCAAGGATGCTAGTGCCAAGATCAGCCTCGTCGCCTTCGACCAATAAGCGATAGAGCTGTTTTATAGCATTGAGATTGGTTGAAAGCTCGCCTCTTGAATCTTTCCATATTAAACTTCCATCTAAACTGTCGAATAAAGGAATGGCGCCCTCCGGACTGGCCCCACTGTCCGGCACCGTCAATGGCCAGTAACGAACTATACACATATCACTGTCGTCACAAGCCTACATACTTGTCTCCGTTCCACCGCCCAGTACGGTGCCTAGGTCGTTACGATTCGCGGGCTCCGAATTAAAGTCTCAATCAACGCAGTTCTGATTCTGGTTGGGTAGCTGCGACAGATGCTACCGCTTCACTACCTACAGGACGAAGTCCTGGAATCCGCAGAGTCGACAGACATCGCATGAATGCGAACTGCAATTGAAGAAGGTGAGCGTCCTCCCCGTACACCCAACCTCGGCATCCAAAACTGATGAGTCTTTCCAGGTCAGCAAGCTCACCATTGTTGACGGCGCGGATGTCCCCCAGCTATGCTCCGAAAAAATCTCCTACAGAATTGTTACGGCAGGAATCCACGACATGAGTCGACATCGCCCACAATCGTCCATGGAGTCGAGTTCCCTCAACATTTAACCTGTGAAGACAGACAGGTGCGACGCAGACAAAACGTGCGATTGGTCGATGACTCCCTTCGCATCGTAACGCTCGCCCTCTGGGAGACTTATGTTGGAAAATTAGACGACCAAGAGGGCCAAGCCGTAATTATCCGAGGAGTTCACCTTGAACTGTTCAAGTACGAGAGTGCGCCGGTAGGAAAACTGTCGCATCGACCCACGGCGCCGTCAAAGACATGGAGAACCCACAAACAGTCGAAGAGAGGGACCGCCTAGCATTGTGGTGGCTCCATCAACAAACGTGAGAGGACTTCGGGGAACTCGACCTCCCCGTCCAATAAATGCTAATTGATGACCACTTCTCTCAAATGCGATACCTTCTCATTCTGTCGAACAAAAATTCGATTCCAACCGCAATAATATTCATCATCTTACCCTCTCCAGTCCAATAGATCAATTTACGCTCATCTCGTACACGTATTCACTCATGCCCTCGGAATTAAATCCGATCCTGGCTTCGATAATATAATTTCCATCACCACACGCAACACCACTGCTACACGTCGACATTCAATATAGTTACCGTCGAAGCACACAATACACGGTTACCTCCGATTTGAGAGTCTGGCAAAATGAGCGCGAGGGCGATTTGCGCGTCCAATATGGTAACTCAGAATCAGCCGAGTGGTTAGAACCCGGGAATCAGGAATCATTCGCCGAACGCCGCTACGTTCGATTTGAACTACGTTCTGAGTGGGAGTGGTGACTGACCTTCCTCTCTGCATCGGGGGTAGAAAAATCGCCAAAAACTAAATGTGCCTTTGTTCAATTCTCTGTGGATCGTCTGATTTGATATTTTCCACGGGTGGTCCCTGAGAAGAGCTTTCCAGAAAATTGTCGTTCGACTCTGCAGCTCAAACCGTTCTCGAGTTATGCGCGTTTTTGGTTCTTCGGTCTCCAGCGATTTACAGTAGGGTCCCGGTTAACGGACAGCTCGGTTAACGAACGATCCGCTTAACGAACCGTTGATCCGGTTAACGAACCACTTGAGAAATATGATGAATGAGGAATGAATATGAATACACTTCCATTACACAGAGAATTCATGTGCGCAAAAAAAAACTTTAACGAAGCGGAGTCAATCGTGGTTGTGGTTGACGAGAAGGTGTTCATCTTGACTGCCTGAAGCGGATTCTTTTTCTCCTCATAGGAATCAATGGTGAAGCGTGTTCCGGTTAACGAACGATCCGGATAACGAACCTTCCGCCGGAACAAATTAAGTTCGTTAAGCGGGACCCGATTGTACTCGAAACATGAGGGGAGTGGGGAACTAAAAATTGGGCCGAAGCTCTCTCTTGGGATGGGAAACGAAATCATGCACTCAAATCGAGAATCGGAGAGGGGGAGCGATTTTGGCCGTTTCTGACCAGATCCTTTTCACCACATGTACAACACTCAACAGTCGTTAAACTTCGCGCAAGTTCAGTGTGTATGATTAGGGGTCGCAATACCCGGTTCCTGGACCCGGGTCCGGACCCGGGTAGTTGGACCCGAGAGCAGATTTGGACCCGGTTCCGGAATTCTCAGAACCGGGTCCGCGATTTCTGGACCCGGGTACGAGATTTGGACCCGGGTCCACTTTCATTACCCGGGTCCGGAAATCTAGGAACCGGGTCCAATGGCTCCGGAACCGGGTATCGAGCTCGGACCCGGGTCCAAATCTATTACCCGGGTCCGGAAATCTCGGAACCGGGTCCAAATCTATTACCCGGGTCCGGAAATCTCGGAACCGGGTCCGAATTTCACGGACCCGGGTATCGAATTCAGACCCGGGTCCAAATCCATTACCCGAGTCCGGAAATCTCGGACCCGATCCTGGACTTTTGGACTAGAGGTCGCAATACCCGGTTCCTGGATCCGGGTCCGGACCCGGGTAGTGGGACCCCTAGAGCGAAAGTCCAGGCTCGGGTCCGAGATTTCCGGACCCGGGTAATGGATTTGGACCCGGGTCTGAATTCGATACCCGGGTCCGTAAAACTTGGACCCGGTTCCGAGATTTCCGGACTCGGGTAATAGATTTGGATTCGGGTCCGAGCTCGATACCCGGTTCCGGATCTATTGGACCCGGGTCTGGAAACTCCGGACCCGGGTAATGAAACAAGACCCGGGTCCAAATTTCGTACCCGGGTCCAGAAATTTCGTACCCGGGTCCAGAAATTGCGGACCCGGGTATCGTACTCGGTCCCGGGTCCGGACCCGGGTCCTATTACCCGGGTAATTGCGACCCCTATGTATGATCTGAGCGCTGCTGCACGACGAGTACATCGTCGAAAAACTTTCTTCACAATTCTCAGTCATCTCCACGTGTAATGGATAAATTGAACAAGAATTCTCCTCATTAAATGATATCTTGCGAAAAACAATGCACAATTATATTTTGCGTACTTGCACGCATATTCACGAGTTTTCACTGCATAAAGGTAAGAGCTCTGATGATTCGCGGTAATTAGAAACTGGCTACTTGTATGGTCAATTGCTCGACTCCGAAGCTCCCGAAAACTACGACTCCTTCTCGCTCCTAAGCCTGGAATTCACTTCCCCTCACCATACGCGAGATTAACTTCTCCGAAGTTTCTACTCAGACTCATTGACAGAGGCTTATGTTGGGATTCTAGATCCTTCTAGTCTTGCTTCGTTATCCAGTGATTCAATCTAAACCTATAAATCCGAATATCCGCACCGGTCTCTGTCAGGTTAAAACTCGCGAACAACAAGGCCGGTAATGAGGAAACGCATGGATCGATGTTGATAACCGATGGGTGGTGCCGTATTCACCAATACTGTCGAAAACATTCAAAGCTCACATCAACGTCGAATACTGCCATTCGGTGAAATCTATCAAATACATTTGTAAGTATGTAACCAAAGGGAGTGACATGGCCGTGTTTGGGATCGGGAAGAGTGCTCACATCGATGAAATCGAACAGTACCGGCTTGGATGCTACATCAGCTGCAGTGAGGCTACTTGGCGAATCTTTTCTTTCCCATAACATGAAAGATATCCAACGGTAGTACTTTTGGCGGTCCACTTGGAAAATGGACAAGGGGTGTATTTCCCTGCGGGGAATATTCGAAGGAAAGCGGCATCGCCACCACAAACGACACTGACAGCCAACTTCTTATTGTGTTCAACTGATCCGTTCGCGAGAACGCTTCTCTACTCAGAAGTGCCCAAATTTTACACTTGGAATACAACTGAAAAGAAGTTTCAAAGACGGAAACAAGGAAGACCAGTCGAGAAGCAACCTGACCTGTTTTCTTCCGATGCTTTAGGACGGGTTTATACTGTTCATACGAACAACCAAGAGTGTTTCTACCTTCGCTTACTATTGATTAATGTTCGCGGACCAAGGTCTTTTCAGGACCTACAAACGGTGGATGGGATTTTATGCGACACTTACCGAGAAGCGTATCAGAAGCTCAGTCTTCTGGAAAACGATACACACTGGGACGCAACATTGACTCATGCATCGAATACAGCTCATCCACGACAGATACGGACGCTGTTTGCAATGATATTAACGACATGCTCTCCATCGAATCCAAATGAATTGTGGGATAAGCACAGAGACTCTATAAGTGAAGATGTTTTACATCGCCTGCGACTATCGAATCATGAGCCAAGCATGCAATTTGATACGGATGATGAGGCGTTGATACTGATTGAAGACGTTTGCTTAAACATCGGCAACAAGAGTTTAAGTCAAGTAGGGATGCCAGGTCCAAATCGCTCGACTACCTGCGTTCTAGACCGAGATTTAAGTCGTGAAACAGAATGCAGCACAGAGGCTCAAGCGCGGATCGTCCAAAAAAATTTCAGGAAACTGGTCCCTGATCAACGTACGATATATAACGAGATAATGTCAAGACTCGAAACTAAGGATGGTGGTTTGTATTTCATCGACGCACCCGGTGGCACGGGGAAAACTTTCTTGATTACACTCATTCTTGCCAAGATCCGATCTCAGGGAAAAATTGCATTAGCCATCGCATCGTCTGGGATTGCGGCAACGCTGTTGGATGGAGGCCGAACGGCGATTTCTGCATTAAAATTACCGCTGAATATACAATCATGTGACACGCCCATATGCAACATCAAGAAAGGATCAGGCATGGCCAGGGTTCTCCGCTCCTGTGAGATGATCATCTGGGACGAATACACCATGACCCATAAAAAGGCGTTAGAAGCATTTGATCGGACTCTAAGAGACCTGAGAGGCGATGCCCGCCTCTTCGGTGGAGCATTTATTTTACCTTCAGGAGACTTCCGACAAACTGTGCTGGTAGTGCCTCGAGGAGCCCCCGAAAAACCCGGCACTGTAGTAGGCTTGTACGGGATTGTGAACGGGGTTTCGGAAGTGAAGAATCTTACGAGGAAGTCTGATGGAAAGCCGCTTCGAAAAAGAAAAGGGTGCTTAATGGACGAAAAGGAAACCACAACAGTCACGGCGTAGAAAGATGCTGAGATACGTTTCATGGAACCGATGGCAGTATTGTATACATTTTTAACGTTCGGGTAACTAAATTTCGGGAGACCTTAAGCGTAACGCTAACCGAATTGTCCGAGGTGGAGATCAATCCCGAAGGAGAGCGGGCGAGAATGCTGATGGTGTGGTGGAGAGAGCGGAAGGGAAAGTCACAGGCCGAGAGAGTGGAAAAGGGCACGGATCGGGGATCTTTCCTCGGGTCTTGGCTGCTCGGCTTCGCCTGTGCTCCTACGTCGTCGCTCCTCTCCTCCGAGGCGAAAACGTCAATCCGCAGTCAAGACCGTTTGAGCCGACTTCAAGTGAAATCAGGGGGTCCCGACATTAAAATGACCGGATCTGTGTACAGCGAGAAATACAGCGGATAGACGCGAAACTCACCAAGAAGATGTAAAACATTCTTATTAATCGATTGGCTTCGTTTCCCGAGCAATCGGAAGCGTCAATCCTTCAAAGCAGACGTCAACTTCCCAGATTTCCCTACTTTCTCTCAGACTTTCACCTTCGTTTCTTAAACCACCCGCACCTTGGAGGTCCCGTGCACAGATCTTCCCATAACTCTCCCATCATCACTTTAGTTTCACTTCCCTACCCCAAACATTCCCGAACTCATCTTCCAGTCGGGGCGAAAACCCGGCCGGGCCCGCTAGTGAAGTATATAAGCGGTGCAACCGTCTGCAAGTCAGTCGCCGGTCAGACATCCCGCAGTATGCACTAGCCGTCTCTTCAGTCCGGTTCCGAACAACTTGTTATTTTATTTTTCTAAATCAAAATGCTTTCTAGTAAGGTACGTCGGATGCTGTCCGTACTACTCATGCACCGTAAATAAATGGAGTGAAAATGAAGGCATTCACACAAGCGCCGTTTTTCGCGAATGAGAAGCAGAGAGTGAGACCCATACCGAATCATATTCGCCCACTAAAATGCTACTCTTAGATGGAGCGTTTCCCAGACGAGGTTTCGACATGAGTCTCTACGTTCTTCCCTCTTTCGCAGTTACGGGCGTCCTATGAGCTCGAGCACCGATCTTAGAAGTCTAAGCTTTCCGTGAATTTATTTATTCAGGTTCCATAAATACAATCTCGGGTCGAAGAGCATTGTCTCGAACGTGTGGATAACTTGTTTCTAGGGCAGATTTGAGATGAAAGCGCACAAGACTTCTTATGGGATTTGAGATAACAACTTGACGACAAATGATCAAATGATGGTCTCAGCCTCGTCTTTGGGTTAGAAGTTTGCCTCCCACTTCCAAGGACGGCATGGATGGCACAGAACTTCATTCTTGAGTTGTTTCTGCGACGAGGTGTCGAATCTGGTGAGTCAAATCAAAATTTGACCGGTAGCTAATATTCCACCCGGAGAGATTCTCTAGACTGTGGAGTCTTCCGGTTGTCTCAGAGCAGTGTCAATCTCCTGGTTGTCAACGCTTTCCGATGTCGTCTCGGGCACATGTGTAGTCGTTACGTTATGGTACCTGCGCTTACTCCGTCGCACGAGGAACAATGCGATCACAGCGACCAATGCAAGGATGACTACGCCGCCCACAGTTCCGACGATGATATGAGGTGTCTTAGAGTTACCAGATTGACGGTCTCCTGAAAAAAAAATTTCCGGTCTGTGAGAAAGCGCCACCGAGAGCCGCTGTACGACTGCATCACGAATATTTTCACAGCACTCGACAACAGAAGGTGAGTTAACATGTGGGAACAAGCGACGGAAATCTCGCCTGGGATGAACTCACCACCCCTGGCAATTTCCTTATTCGGACTCAAGGACGTTACGGTTGTGGTGGACGTGGTCGTAGGTTCAGTCGTGGTCGTACCAATGCAATCTGTTTCGTCCGATCCATCTCTGCAGTTCGCGATCCGGTCACATCGAAGGAAGTTGGGGATACACAAGTTGTCGCTTTCACACCTGAAGTCTTCGATGGCGCTGTTCGCTCTCGCCAGATGTGGGCACGAGCCGTTCACATCTGCGTTTGGGTTTTCTCTCTTACTGATGTTTCTTCGTTGAGTTACGTTTTGATCTTGATCTTAGAGTCTCATTCAAGGGCTTACCGGCAAACGCAACGTTCGATACAGTCAGCACGATGGTATAATTCTGCTCAAGAGGAATCGTACGGGAGTAGTAGAACGTGTTGTCGAGCGCTTTCTCGGCGCTGAACAGGAAGTGGTTCAAACTCTCCAATGGCGGGCGATCGCATACGCGGTGATCTTGGTTTTCGTCCGCCAGACCTCCAATCTGAAAAATAATGGTCCGTCATCGCTTGATACATTTGCTAGAACCACAAATGACATGAGTATCATGGAAGTCAGTGAATTCCGAAACTCACCCTCAGAAAATGCTGCAAGCAAACTCTGGGGTCCGCCGCTGCAGCCAACTGGAAGTCCGAGAAGCTGGCAAACAGCTGAGCGTTGTCCTTGGGGTGCAAAATTATTTGGGTTCTACAACTTTCTTCACCAATGTGGCCATTCCGAGCTAAACGAAGTGTTACTGTATCTTCAATTTTCAGATTGAAGATCTTGTCACAATGATCCTCGAGGTAAACTGAAATCACAATAAGAGCGATGATCCGGTGATCAGAGCTAAGTCATGGATTAGATGTCGTTTCTCAGCGGTTTACACGGTGAGAGTCTTTCAATGTGGATTAGATTGAAAGCTCGCAGTGACTGGAGGGAATCGATATTCCGCGTCACACGTACGGGTTTTCAGTGAGCCGACCCGCGACCATTGGCCGAGTGGAATGCTCTCATTGCACTCCCCGAACTTTCTTCGAGAACAACAATTGTTTGTGGAGATCCGCTGAGGCAATTCTTCATCCCAATCGTTTCCTTGGAAAGCACTCCTCTTACATCCCTAGTCGAGAGCGTTGCTTGGTTCTCGTGCAGAACAAAGCGTCTTCGAAGCTTGGCATGGAAGTAGCACTCGAGTTGAAGGGTTTTCTTGGTTCTTTTGTAGTGATCGTCGCTCTCATTGTTGTCCGGACATAAGAGGTACTTTCCATGAAATTCCAGAGCAGCTTGGAAAACTCCAAGAGAGGATGATAAACAGAACATGTACTCAATCGCCAATCCACAATCAAGGAGGCAGCATTGAAGTTCCTCGTTCTTTTTCGGGATGACTCCACTCTCGTCGGTGAATGCTAAACTTCCCAGCCCGAATGTATTCCCATGGAACGATTCTCGAAGAATTTCTGCAAAGCCGGATAGTCCGGAGTGTAGCTGTTCAAATTCGAAGTCGAACAGCTCGCGGAGCTTGATTGAGAGGAACTTGGAAACATCCACAATTGCACTCGGAATGCCCAATGTCCGAAAGCGAATTCGTCGCATTCCTTCGCTCTCGAACTGATTTTGGGTACGCCACCGATAGGCTTTCACGATTGTTGCCTCGTTCCGAACCTAGCAGTCTGAAACCGCGGAAATAAAGGATAAAGTTTCCATGTAATGTTTTCCCAGCAAAGTCGCCCAACCCAAGCTCCACTAGTGGCTCGGATTCGCCCGCGGCGAGAGAAAAGATTGTGAAACTCAGGAAAACAGTAAACACTCGTTACAACGACTCACTTAACATCGAAACGCTCACTACAACGGAAAATTTTCAAGTTTCCATTCGGCCGTCTTGCCAGAGAGGCGTTGTCGGAAAATTCTCTTCGCTGGAAACTTTCACCAAAAGGAGCCGAATTCGCCGGCACCGGCATTTCCGCTGCAGGAGAAACTACTTACCAGTGACATTCTCGGCAAGAACAAGCGACAACCCGAAAACCGCTAGGAACGAAACGTTTCGCAGCATCTCTCCTGCACACCACGGTAGTGCTGGACGTTGAATGCTTCGAGTGCGCGAGGCAAGACGTTTGGTCCGTAAGCGACACGCCTTCCAACTCAAGCTACCAGGGACAATTGGATGCCAAGATATCGGTTAGAGTGACTCATTTGGCTAAGCTTGCCATTCTAGACGCACAGAAAGTCCAGATACTCTTGAAATAATAGATAGCGTTCCGAATCGATGTGTCGCGAACGAGACTCTTTCCATATCTTCTTCTTGCCGAGCACCTAGCGTGTGAGATAACTCCCCGAAAGCTGCTAAGCAGGATATCCACGATTTTTAGTCGATGGATCGTCGAGACAACTAGGGCCAAGTTCCACGGGATTGCGTTCGACCGCGATAGCAAAACCAAGCATTTGGTCGTTCGGAGGAGTCAGACCAGATCTCCGATGATGGCTGATGTGCGGAGAAGTTTCTTCGAAAGAAAATGCTTCCTTTGGGGGAGACTGCTACCGTCCAAAGCACAAATACTGATCGATCATCAACACGTCCGCGCCGAAAACCCGTTTCGGAAACAATCGGAATCAACGCCCAAACATATGAGATACAATATGTCCTCAAGTTGACGAGCTCTGTGGCAAAATCAATGACATCAACACCACGGGTTCTGACGCCGGGTTTGCAAGGAAGCGCTGTTTACTGAAAAAATATAGGGACCCTGCCACGCGTTGATTGTAAGATCTTCTTATGAGAGACGCCTCTGATCATAGTCTTCGAGAAAGAGAGAGTTCAAAGCTTTGAGGAGCTCCGAAGTAAAGTAGGACCCCCGAGGGATTAATGAACCTTGAAAGCAACGTGAGCATTCCAAATGAGCGCGTGATGTCCCCGTTCTTCGAATTCTAAAATCTCAAGACTGAGAAGACAGCTTCCCGAAGGATCCCGAAATGAGTGCTTCGCAGTTTTTCGAGCCAGTCCGGTCCGCTCTCCGAACCTGGATTGCTCGAATTCATTGCAGCTAGCGTCAAGATGACACGAGCAGAGAGCAAAACTGTGGATTGGATCTAGATAAAGAACAAATGATGCCACTGAATCGTATGGGTAATCTCCCCAACTTCGAACATCGGATCGATCTCTGGTTTAGAATTTGGGTCATATTTCAAGAGACAACCGCGGCTCGGGATTACAGTTATCGGCTATCATACGCGGGGAAGACTTCTCTGTGCACGTTCCATCTGCTTTGCGCTGCGGGTTCTTTGTTGGAAAATGGAGACAGAGGTACATATCTCGTCGGTGCGATCGCTGTAAATAGCGAATGCAGTGGGAAAACTTGCTTTCCAATCTTGTAACGAAGCAGATTTCATCAACGCATTCCATAATTGTTCTCTCTATTATGAAGTGCACCGCATGAGGATGCCGCTTGAATTGAATCAACCGATTGAGCCCTCAATCTCTGTGAAACGTAGTAATTCACCAGACGTTGTAATCCTTGGAGCCCCTTGAGTGCCGTCATTGAGCAATTTTCGAAAAGATGGGCTGGGCAAACCGAGCTACTTGAAATGCCACACCCTTCCCAGTGATAGCTTGCCAAAACCTGACCTAATAGATTGAAAGAAACCAGAACTAGTCTGTGAGCCACCAATGACGTGATTTCGCGTCGACCTATCACGATGAATCTCAGCGTTGAGACTGCTGCTTCCATTCTTCGAGACTAAGAATACGGGAGGGGGAGTTACGGTCATATCGATAGGAAATCTCTTCTTTCGGAACTCTGCTTCAGAAAAAATCAAGAGTACTAGATTGCAAAGGGTTGAGGAAGGAGAACGAGAACGGAACTCGAGCCTGGCTCGGAGAGAATGCATCAGCGTGGCAAAGCGAGCTGCGCCAATCGACCGAGGAATAGAAGGGCGGGTGTGGTTTTGCGCTGATACACTAATGTGTCATGCACAACAGTCATCTCTCTGTCACGCGTTTCCGCATTGTTGCGGGAAATGAATTCCCAACAAGAAATGCCTTCGGAATGGTGAGTAATCGACTCCCGAGCGATCAACTTCCCATGAGTCCATTTACAAGGTTGGCTAATTCCCATTCCTCCTCGGATGGCGTGCCATGCTCTTATGTTCGGAAGTACTGAAAGTTCAGCTCTCGTTTACTAACAAGGAGAATCGTCAACTCAAATCGACGGTCAGACAAGCGAGGTACGGCGGGCGGGAGAAATTATCCTCCTTCATCTAGGTACGTACGATAATGCATGAAGGTAGAGTCGGAAAAAAAAGTTTTGGAAGGGTAGCGCTTCATAGAGTACGAACTCAGGATTTTATTCGGTAGTCAAGTTCATCTACTCAAATGTAGAATGAACACTTCCGACTCACACGTTCTGAGTCTAAAACTCCGAGTGAATTCGATGCCGACGGTCTGAGTCTCCCACAACGTTCGTTCATCGATGGTTTTCCACATCTTCTCAGAGTAAATCTATTCATAAGACTACTTCACAATTCTCAAGTTTTCAACTTTGTCCGGGTGCCGATGATTCTGCGCTAAATGTCACGAGGCAGCGCCGTCAGAGTCTTTTATGAGTTCGGATCATAGGGATATTCACACAAAGTACAGCGTTTTCATATTCTTGCCGCTCTTTTCACGAGACTCAACTGAAGCTTTATGTGTCGTTCTCCTTTCAATAAAGGAAGCGGTAGGTCAACCTCAGGAAGTCTCATCAACCCAGATTCACCTCGCTCCGAGCGACTGCTTCTCACACTTTTCTCGGTAGAGTGCAAACTAAGCGTCAAACGCCGTCTCGTCCGCTCTGCGATCCGTCAATTCAAGTCGAATAGTGCTCAATAGTGCTTCTTCGATACAGTACAGTTGCTTTCGACGTCTGCGTTGAACACCATATATATACACAAGCCTCTCTATTTAGAGCTGTACAGCAGCGTCATGATAACCATCGTCATTATCAGTCGAGTTGACATTTTCACGTCGCTGAAATTCAAACAAACTTGGGTTACGGGGTCACAAACGTCTCTACACGGCCCCGAAAGAGAAATAATCTCGTGACTTCTGAGTTTCAGGACAATAGATGGCAAAACTGGTGAGAATTTCATCAGGGCAAATCATCGAAAAGACAGCTGTCCTGAGAGCAAGAACCGCTGCGGTTCCAACGAATTTCACGAAGCTCAAACGATCGTTTCAATTGCCATGAGAATGATGGGCTAGAAAGAAAACATGGTCACGCCTAAATAACTTAATGATCAAGCTATTCTCGCTCGCTCTCCGCCAGAAACGAAGATCCTGCCACCAAACCAGGTTTGAGGTTTAAACCAGAAAGTGATGGCTCTTTGAAAAAATTCTAATGTAAGAGCAGCCTTTCTGTGCAATTTCAAACGTCGCTTCGGGCCTATCCAGAGAATTATTTCCTTGAATCTCCTATTCCTAACGATTTCCATCGTGTCCGTGACCGGGGCGTTCGAATTGGTTCCTACTCGACTGAAAATCTCTCTGCGTAACGTTTGTATCTCATGTCGTAATGCTTCTTGAGATGAGGGTTCAATGATACAAGTTGTTTGATGACGCTGTCCAGAACGTAAGACCTGAAATTGTTGGAAAAGTTCCGCTGTTACGAAATACACGTTTTCCCGCTTGTGGATCAAGCCTCAAACACTTAACACCGAGATACGATGATGACTCGGAACAAAACTCACCGAATCTCCTGCAAGATCGGCGAGTTGCACATGGGACAAGTATCTTTCTTCCTCCGCCAACTCCGTATGCACATTTGACAAAAGTTGTGACCGCAGGGGAGAGTCACCTGAGAATATTAAATTCCTATGAATAAACGGAAGGAGATCTCCCTGGATCGCGCTATTATAAGCATCCGTTGGAGATCTTAATCGCAGAAACGAAGAGAACTTAGATGACAGACGAGTTCAAGAAACACAAGAACCGTTTGGAAGTCGCTTACCGCGCTCATAAATAATTCGGAACAGATTGAACAAGTCAGCTCCTCCTCCATAATGCTTTCTACACGTTTGACGACATCTTGTTGAGAAGTCCCCTCTTGAACCAATCCCACGGTTGTACCTTGAAATTAGGCATTGGAAATTCAGCTGGTGACTTCGAGGTCTCAGTTTGTAATATTGAAATCGAAGAGTGGCTGAATAATCTTTCGAGGAATGCGCAATTTTCTTAATTCACCTTGGAGCAGACTCGCCGCTGACCGCGAAGATGACGGCGCCGATGGAATTGGTGGCGATACTTGTTCTGTATGTGGCTCTTCTTCTAGGAGCAATAACGGCGTTACGATGGTGCTTTGCATGGTGCTTCGAAAAGGCGAGAGACTGTTTATATTGTATCGAAAAGTCAAGTAATTTCATAAAGGGAACTACCGTTTTCTTCGTTGTTCGTTTCCAGCATTGCTGGTTCCCTAGGCTTTGTTTTTCCGTGGGAGGGCACTCCGGCGGGTGTGTAAATTAGCTTGTTAGCTGCAGTGGACAACCAGAAAACAGTATTCAAAGACACCTGGAAGCACCAAATATTCTAGTTTCGCATCCAAATTGATAACTCCTCTATCCCGTTCTCGAGACATCGCAATGGCGTTCGATGAATGTCACACTCACCAGCTTGGCGTCGGGATCATCTAGAACTTGGATGAATTGAAAAGCCATATTCGTTCGATGGATCGGTCCTAATGAGATCAGGTCCTGGAATTTAGAAGATGGTCTAGAGTTTCGAACATATTTGTCACTCACCGGTCATCAATTCATAGATATCCGAATGAGTTGGGTATCATGGGTATATATCATACGAATGGAGGATAGATTGATGAATAATTCCCAACAACCCCAAGAGTAGAGAATCGCACGCATTATTGATCTATCTATTCGTTTATCTTTATAGAGAGCGTTTGAATAATGATTGAAGTCTGGAATCCATTACCAACGGTAATTCGAAGATAACAATGAGAAGGCCGGTTTGGACCAGCTCTCATTTTACATCGTGATTTTCTTCAACACTTCAAGTAATTTTCGGAACATTATTTCGCTTATCCGTTCTCATCGGGAGACTTTCATGGCGCGTCCAGAGAGGAGTTTTGGTCGTTTCTCGATGATTTGAGATCAGTTTCTTTGGCACGACGCGCAGAGTCAGTGATGTATGAGCCCAAATGCTTCCGAATTGACTACCTCCAACTGTCCATAATGAATCTCAAGTCTCACGTTTGCGGCACAAGGATGAATCGAGAGACAAGATCTGCACGTTCATAGTATAGTTCAAAAAATATTCTAAAGCCATGAGGAACACACCGACGCAATGCCTAGGAAACACGTTCGCTGTCGGGTCATTTGTCAGTCGCAAGTCTCATACACAACGAGATCAAGCCCGGAGAAGCTCGTCCCTTCACCAATCTCAGTAGATAACGCCGATACCCGTGCTTCTGTTGTCACTCGATGAAGATTTACAGTTCGTAGATAGCCAACGACGTTGCGTAGCGTATAGAACTAACACCCTTGATCATTATTTAATCAGCTCACCTCAGACTTCAACTTGCACGAATGGGGTGGATCAATTTTCTTGTGGTTCACGTACACACCGTTCACCGAGTCAAGATCTCGCACAGTCCAGACGCCGGAGTTACGTCGGAACTCCGCATGTCTGCGAGAAACTATCACAGAATGTATTGAAACTGAGCAGTTGCCAGATCTGCCCAGAATCTCTTCGTCCAAGTTAAGCGGAATCTCACGGGTGGAATCGGCCTGCAGTACCAGGTTAGCCATCCTGTTCGATTGCGAGCCAACTACACCAACACGTCAGATTCTCGGTACCAGAAGAGGAGGCTGACAGAAGCGGAACGACTCGAGGCCCTTATGTGTGTATGCGATGTCCAACAAAAGCGAACGGAGGAACAACAGGCAGTAGCTAGCCTCAGGCCCTCGCCCCTTTCCGCTTAACCGCATAACCGCACTTTAAACTCCGAAGACGCCGGACTCATGGGAGGTCATCCAATGGTAGAGTATGGGAACGAGCACTAAGCGATCTCGGACCTGGACCGTACTGCGGAAACTTCCTCTTTTCAGCCGGAATCCTAGTTATTTCCCGAAGATCCCCACGGATACAAGACCCTGCCCATATTCGTTTAGTCGGGGCGCCGCTCGGAGCCGATCTGTGCCTGCATACTGTTTTGTTTTGTTCTCAAGATGTAAATAGTGGGCCGATGTGCAGCCGGACGGATCGCTGTAGCCGCTGGAGAGACTGTCGATGATAACATTGATGCTTGGTGTAGGATAAGGAAACGAAATGCAGGAATGATGTGAGTGAGGTTCCTTCATGTGGTTCAGCTTCTGTGTCACCGTTGTTGCGGTGATCTCAGGACGCGTGCCTCTTTCATTTGCCCCCGTTGACAGAGCCGGAAACTCGGTCTGCCGTAACCGGAATCCTGGTTCGGAAGGGACATGATTCGCTTTCAGATCATATGTCCACCCGAATGTCAAAATGTCAATTTTTGCTTTCCTCCGACACGCGCCAATTTGCCACATTGTGCATAGGAATTGAGAGAAAGCGGTCAACATGGAGGTCTTTCCGGCGACCGGGTACAACATGAAGATTTGAACATCCCCATGAATGCCATTACAGGTGTTCGCTCAATACAACATTTGTAGAGTTCACATGAAGTCGACGGTTTGAGTACTCGTTGACCGTGATCACACGGATTCATGATGGAACGGAAGATCAAATTGAAGACGCTCAACGTGTTCATTACCTGTCGAATTTGTAAAGGTTACTTGATAGATGCAACTACCGTGACAGAATGTCTGCATACATGTGAGTTCCGTTCCATTTTCTCCAATTGTCGCATTATGCCTTCCTCCGAATGTTACTTGTTGACACAGGAACGTCGCTACGACTGACCGTGACGGGCACTGTTTTCTCTTACAGTTTGCAAAAGCTGTCTCGTAAAGCACTTGGAGGAAAAAAACACTTGTCCGAAATGCGAAACACTGATCCATCAAAGTCACCCGCTCAATTATGTCGCATACGACAGGACCATGCAAGATGTTGTGTATAGATTAGTTCCGGAGCTTCAGAAAAGTACGGGCGAAATTTATTTTGTTCAGTACTGCTGGTCGGGATGATTCCCGGCAGATTGCACTCTTTTCGAGCCACTCAAACATTTGGAGTGAATTTTACAGAGGAACTGCGACGGGAACACGACTTTTATAAAAGTAAAGGATTGCCATTCCCGAGGAACCTCCCTCCAAATCTCCAAGCTCTGCTGAAGGATGTCGATTCCGTGAGTTCTGTTCTTCCATTCTCTAGTTTTGAGGTATTTTAAGGAGAGAAGGGGCTTCGGGAAAAACGCTTTGGAAGGCACTAGGCGCTACGAATCCTGAAAATCGGCGGAAATGTAATACAGTGTTCGCTCCATCGGCGACATTTTCGTGATGCATGTTCGAAAACACGAAATTTCACCGTGATCCTGTCAACATGACAAGGATGCACTTGCGTGGTTCTAGAATGACGAATGTAGCGCTGAACTTTGAAATCGCATGTGTGTGTATCAATAAACATGATGCGTTGCTCATTGCAGAATACAAAAGATGTGGAGCCACAACCTGGGCCGTCGCATCAGAAAGACTTCGCTGGACGTACTGGGGATGACGAAAATCAAGAAGCCAACCACGGCGATTGCCACAGAATGGACGAGCAGGTGAGACCCAATGGTCAAGCGATTCGGATCCGTTTTTCCGGTTTCGCCACTCTCATTTGGAGACGAACAATCAGGAGAGAAACTTACACTTTCCGTGCCGTTGACAGGTTAACCTCTGTTTGGAGTCCGAGAATCCAGCTTCGATGTCACGTCTGGCGCGGAAGTTCGTTCGCGTTTCTGCTCAGGCCACTGTTACCCACTTGAAAAAATTCCTATCCAAACAAATTTACAACACGACTGCAAAATATAATGAAGTAAGCGAGCCATCACAAAATGATTGTCGTCATTGAATAATGGCTTATCGTTTCATAGCCGGAACTTGAGAGCCTCGAGGGTTACGCAGGACCGTGATTATAGCTTTTATTCGTTTCTGATTTCGCAGGTGGAAATCCTCTGTAACGAAGAACTCTTGGGGAAAGACCATACCCTCAAGTTCGTGTCGGTCACTCGATGGAGATTCAAGGAGCCGCCCATGCGGCTGAAATATCGGCCTAAGATGGAGCTTTAGCATCATCTTAGGCTGACTTACACCGTTACATAGTTTAATCTAGGAGAAAGGAAATAATTTTTGATTGTAAAGAGGATGCAGAGCCGTTTATTTATGATCACGGACTAGAGCGGCGGCTGAGCTATATGTGACATGTGTAATGTACTTTGTCAAGCAACAAAACGCTCCTTGTAAATATTTAAGTTAAGCGTGATAGGCTTCGAGATGACGAGGCTTGCTCACAACTAAATGACGAAGTAATAAATTCGTGGTTCAAGCTCACTCGGTGAAAACGTGAGTCAGGCTTCTCATTCTCGCACTGAGGTAATCTATGCCAAGCGGTACGAATCACCATTTCTGGCCGTATTTGAATTGATTGAGATCGTTCTCGGCCGGCGCAGGGAACCTAACCGGGATACAGATTTCACCGGGAAGTTCAAGAATAGAAATAACGATCGCCGCCCTCGGAATGCATGGATACCAGCCAGGAGCAGTTCATGGACGAAGAACCCAAGTTTCGGAAAGCCATGTGATGGATATCTTCCTGCATGATGTTGCCACTAACTCGACTTCGCTTGCGTCTTCTCTTCCAGTAACACCGAGTGTGAAATAGCAGGTTTACAGAGAGGAATCGGGTGACCAGGTCAGAGTTCAAACTCCAGAAGCAGAGATTGACATTCTCGCAACCATTATTAAGACGTCGGCCAGTAATCATGGTTTTGGGAAGAATTTTTGATTATGATTACGTGTGTCCATAATCAAAATCATTTGAAAATCATAGGCATGTCCTTAATCGTATCGAAAATCGAAAATGAGAAGAGGTGACCATTTAATTTTGTATTCGTTCCCGTTTCATTGGTCACACTCGTGAATCCATGAATATGTCCCGGATCGCATTCGGAATCGACTGCGACCAACCGGGATACTTTTCTCTTACTGCCAAGCCGGTCGTGGAGAATTTCCGTGTAGCCCGCTAAAATTGCAAAGACGATATAATCATTTTTATGGGAGTCAAACAAACTTAGATACAGTCAGGCACACCCGGCGTCGTTATATCAATAGATTTTGCGTCAACGAGGAGTCCTGGGTGAAAATAATAGCTGACGCTTACTCAGCGACCGCGAAAACCCCTGATTACTCTGTAGCCCTTATTGCTCTGTAGTCGCTCATTGTCATATTTTGACATGATAACGAAATGATTATGATTACGGCAAAATCACAATCATCTCGTTTTTTTATTGATTATTATCGTAATCAAAAAAAATTCCTCTCAGAAGCCAAACCAGCACACAATGCTCAGAGAACAGCGTCCAAGAATACTGACATTTCCGAAGAACCAAGTTCCTCTCCGTCATTCCTGGAGGCTTCGATCGCGCCTTCGACAACAACATTTCACTTCCTAATCCGTTTTCTTTCCAGCTCTCGAAAATCATGTACAGAAGAGAACTCCCATGCTGGAAACATTGATGAGTCCTTCGGCGAGCTGCTGGGCAGATGAGCAGGCGCGGCGCCAGGGTCTAATTTTCACGAAGCTGAAATTTCCTTCGCCCCCTACCCTCAAGCGGGAAAAATCAGCTGTGATCAGCTTCTGACGGTATGTGCCCAGTTGACCGAAAATATTTTACCGAACCCAGAAACGACAGACTCGAGCTCCGATGAGTATAACAAGGCACACTTCGAATGATACTGATTGTGAGTCTTTTGCCGAAACTGATCTCACAATCAGAACTTTTACGAAGCTAGCTTCGTAAGTTCTGCGATCTACGACGCTTTTAGCGTGGTGAATTCGTGCTGGCGCCGCCACTGCAGATGAGCCCATTAATTCAGAAGGAGTCGGCTAGCGAATCAGATGGGGATTCAGTCGAAAAAATATGATTTTCAGGTTTCACGGAACTTGTTGCATAGGGTTGTCGGCCAGCTTCACTAGAGACGACACATCGTGGTGAATGAAACCATGTTTGATTGTGAGTTTCTTAAGGAACAAGCGTGCGTGCATATATGGATTCGAATCGATGCTCGGTGTGATTAACCATGGCAATCAACAAACAGGTGAGATCATACGAACCGATCAAACAAGGACAGAAAGTAGAAAAGAAATCAGATCGAGTTTTGAGTTGATATATTTCAGACCGAACAGGATAATAGGAGCCGGCAAGTTGGCCGTCGGAAGCGCTCGCAAAGTAATAAATTGAATATTTTGTTGTTCCCTAAATCTATTTGTACAGAAACATTATCATCGCGCGTTGGTCACTACACCGTTTATAAAACTGCTGCTTATTTTCCATAGAAAACACGTCGAGTTTTCCTCTCTGCTGATATCTGCTTTATAGCTCCTCTTGCCCTTACAACCTATATAGCTAATATTATACAATTCCGAGGAGCGTTCAACGAGGTTTTCCTTTATCAGCCGTAATGCTCCGAGTGCTCGCTCATCAGCCAACATAATCCTTGTATGTTTCAACGCTTCTTCCTCGATCGCGTATCGCTTCCACGGGGTTTATCGCTCAACTTGTTTTTTTTTCTCGTTTTTATTTTTCAAGAGTTCGTAAATGGTGATTCTCCCGATCCTTCTCCTTTCAGTATTGTTCTCCTCTATCTCATCTGTCCTCCTTTCTGAGGTTGAAACGACGCCACCTCGTGTGCCTAATTCTTGGCGAGGTCTGTGAATGAAGAAAAAAACGGCTTTAAGCCTCTCTCTTTTTAATTTATTATCTTCGAGCTGTCGATTGATCTCCCTCCCGTCTCATTCACTTCTTCTTGAACTTTCTTGAACTTCATACGGACTGCGACCATTGATTGTTTGAGAGTCGATGGAGATTCTTTTCGGCATTTCGCTCGAGCTTGCTTTTCATTGAGAGCCAAGAAGAATTCCTTCGTTGAGGAGAAAATTTTACTCTTACTCTCCAATTTCTCTTGGGATCGGAAACTTTCGTTTCCCTCATCCAAATTTCAAATTCCAATGCATTGAAGCACCTTCCATTCCATCCACACAGGCAGCTTTGTATTTTATTAAGCAGACGTTCACTCATTTCTCAGCCGTACTAGCCCCACCTCGTTATCACATATTTTTCATGTTCCCTCAGTATCCTCTGCATAGTTTGTTTTTCAGTCTCCATTTTCTCAGGTTGCATTCTCTCATTTTTCTTCTTATTCCGTTTCGATTTTGAACGGAACGTTGACTTACCCTGATTGGTAACGCCAACGCCGCTGGCGCCAGCTGCAGCGTTCTGACCCGTTTGTGAGGAAGACGGGCCACCGAGCTGTGCACCTTGCGACGAACCTACGCCGGATCCTCCACCAGTTTTCTGCTTCAGCATTGTCCAGTCGAAAGTGTAGTCGTACTGGTGGTTGAGTGTGCGGAAGAGGATCCTGAAAAGCTGGCGGAGATACATATAGTCGGGAGCTTCTTCAAAACGAAGGCCTCGGCAGTAGTTTAGATACATTGCAAACTCGGCCGGGTATCCCTGAAAAGCAATTGAACATTTGGTGAGAAGTCCGATTTGGTAACGAACTTGCCTAACAGCTTTTCTCGCGAGCTGTGTCGGGGCCGAGGTTCGTAATCTCGTTTCGATTCGAGACGTTTTCAGTCCGTCAGCCGTAAAGCGAACGAATTTTCATGCTTTGAAAATTTGGGCTCTCCGAGTTCCAGCAGACGCTTGCCCTAAGAACGAATTCGCACTGTTCTCTTTGATTTGGGACAGAAACGTTGTGCGAATCACCCAAATTGAAGTGACTGACAACAAGAGTCATTGCCAGAGATCCTGGACTCTTAATACCATTTTGTTCTATTGATGCGTAATATTGGCTATGGTCTCATTCCACGGGACAACCGGGGCTCAATTCCTCAATCAGTCTTACATCAGCCTCGGAGTAATGCTAATGATAGAGCATCACAATGTTTCAAGACGCCATTTCAAACAATCTCTCACGGAGTCTTCAGCCCCCTCATGAATCTACGGGGGTGCTCTGCTGAAGCATCTTCCTACTCCTTAACTCCAAACTCCTAAATGATGGTGCCGTACGCTGGTAGACATACGCACCTTGGTTAGGAGCTCAATCGGGGTTCCCATCTTTTTTTCGGAGATCTTCTCATACTTTTGTTTTTTCGTTGCCGCTTTCAGGCCTTGCCACGGCAGAGATCCTCTGTAAAGCAGAATAGATGAGATTCTACGCTCCAATCTTTGCACGACCAGACTTCGTCGGCGAAAATCCCTAAAAGGTCAGTTGCGAACTAACCTGTTGAAGTACATGAGGACGTAACCGAGAGATTCCATGTCATCTCGCCGGCTCTGCTCTATTCCGAGATGGGCGTTTATCGAGGCGTAACGCGCAGTGCCCGTAAGATTCTTGTCCTCTCTGCGGACAAGTTACCCTTTTTATAAACGAAAATCGCGAGGTGATCAAAATGGCCAACAGGGACTAGACACGAAATTGACAACAGAGCTTTCTTGCAAAAGTGAGGCTAGGATTATGCGCGGAATATACTGAGCATGAATGTGTGTCAGCTTCGCTTGGCATAGAGAGCGTGAGAAGTGAAAGTAGAGCACGAAAAGAGGTCTTACCTGTAGGGAATATGCTGCCTGCTTTTGTTGTCCCGGTATTTTTTAGAGAGACCAAAATCTATGAGGAAGAGCTTATTGCAGTGACGCCCGATTCCCATCAGAAAATTATCTGGTTTGATATCTCTGTAAAGGAGCAAGAGGGTGATGAAATTTCACAAGGACTTCAAATTAAATCTTCCGGAACGCGAACTCGAAGAGCGACGAGTACATGAGAGAATTGCTCGACGATCCTTACCTGTGGATGAAGTTTTTGGAGTGGACAAACTCAATGCGTCCAATCATCTGATCTGCGAGCATCAGCACAGTCTTCATGGTGAAGCGGCGCGAGCAAAAATTAAATAAGTCCTCCAGACTTGGACCCAGGAGGTCCATAACAAGAAGGTTGTATTCCTTTTCACTACCATACCAGCTGGAAAGAAGAAAGCATCGATTTGAGCATCACACGACACGGAATCAGGTTTTCGCGATCGTTTTCATGTGATTAGGTGGAACAAGCGAACTACACTCCTCCGATAACTCACCGGATGTGTGGAATTCCGATACCTCCCTGGAGGAGCTTGTAGAGCTTGGACTCATAGAGCAGCTGTGGGTGGCGAGCTTTCACGGATTCCAATTTCACGGCGACTTCCTGAAATCGGGAGAGAAACAGAGTTAGTGAAACGTGCGAATAACTTTGGCTCAAGACTAGCCATCGCAAAGATTTCGTTTCGATTGGTCGGTGAGCGACATCGCGACAACGACTAAGATGCTGACGATTATTCAAAAATAGATGACGGAAAGTGATGCTTGACGAATGATGCCGCCGCCGTTGACGACGACTACGGTTATGGGAAAGCTCCTGCCCCGACTACGGTTCAATCGAATTATTGTTGCTTTGCAGTGGCAAATACAACCGGCGTAGGCGTCGCCTGCCGCGATGGAATCGGAGTTCTACTTTTGAAGAATCGAGTAACGACAACGACGATGATGGCGACGACGACGACCGACAGTGGTCGCGGCTAAGTGTGCCACGCCGATTTAGATTTCGGCCAATCAAAAAACAACTTCGCTTGGCGGAAAAACTCCTTAGATACGTCCACCGAGCAGGAAGGAGCGTTCTGAGATACATTCCCAGAGGGAACACTGTCAATTGCACCACGAGCCACGGAAACCTGAGGCAACGAAGGCGACTATAATTCAGAGTGATAAACGAGGTGTTTGCGAATCACCTTGTAGGGACACTTGAACTCGAGAATGGATACCTTAGTTGGCCGATCCGAGTCAGAATTGGACTCCCTACATATGTTGTCCGATGTTTCTATTTGTTTCCGAAGGAATCAAGGCAAGTTCCGACTTGACTCGAGCCTACTCGAGAGTTATAAGTTCACTTCGGGAAGGGTGAGTGGAAAATCTCACAAATAATTGACCTCAAGGGACGGCTGTGGTAGAAAAGCAGCGAAATCATCGCTGAGCTCAACGGAAAGCTTGTTCATAGACGGTTTACCCGACAGAGCACCGTGTCATACCGACACAATCTGACGCAGTCTTGCTAGGGATACAAAGCACGCTTTTAAAGCTTGAGATTGACGCTTCAAATCTCGATAATAAATTCGTTTTGTTGATAAACATTTGAAGAGGAAACGCTCTGAAATCAGAGCCCGGAAACTGGCGATATTCATAGGTGACACATGAATCCGAGCGCTCGTCTCAACGATCCGGGACTTTGAGAGAACGCGACGGAGTCGAGATCATCGATGTGCTTCAACGAGACGCATTCGCCTGACCTGCCGATTGTATACAGGGTATCGAAATAGACTCGTCTCCGGTCTTCGAACTTACGACGGAGAAGTATGATTCAACAAAGAGAGCGAACACTGCCCGTCGCGGAGCCAAGCAAGCCACTGAGTTACGAAACAAGAGAAGAACTGGCTGCTGCTGTTGTTTTGAGCAAACAGCATCAGTCTCAAGGATGCTGCCGTGGTATCATTACGAAACTTTCAGAAACTGCATCTCGTCGTTGTCATCGTCGCTATTGCATCGGTCACAACAGAATGGAGACGCGTCGTTCAGAACCTTGCAAGCGGCAAGTTAATGTGGATGAACATCCTAACAAATATTCGTGTGCGCATCCTCATGGCAGAGTTGCCTTGCTCCTGAACGACGAGTGACCCGAGGCTCAAACACAAACAAACGGGCAAACGTCAGGAATTGGAACTCTACGATTCCTGCTCAGGGAATATAGCTTACTCGAAGTTTGCCAATCTGGCGAAACCGTCAACGATAACTGCAACGAAAGGAGCAGCAACACTAGAAGCAGCCCTCAATGGCGGCGGTGCAACAACAATGACTTCGCCATTTTTCCATCGTACCAGCTCGGATTTTGTTGCAGTCATCTGAGCTAACGGAGTCGAGATATCCCCCGCAACCGACTGGGCATACTCTGAGAATCCGATAGCTCGGAAATCACATATCTGGGACGATGCTACATAGCCCAAGGCCTAACTGCAGCAACTGGCTGGCTGCTGGCGCTGTGTTGTAGCCATGGCCTTCGAGCAGCAGCAGCCACTAGCACTGAATTGCTAACTGGGACCTAACAGAACTAGCCCACGAGCAAACACCTCGCTGAGTTCGGTCACAGAATATTGTCGAATCACAGTTGAAGTACAGGCACGAGTTGACTAACCTCTCCGTTGGTGATGTTGAGTCCGAGGTAAATGTCCCCGAAGGATCCGCTGCCGATTTTTCGGATGAGGCGATACTTTCCACCGACGATGAATTCTATTCTGCCCGTGGTCGAGCTTCCTGTGGCCGACATCTCGGCACTCTAAAAAGATGGGGTCTCTGGCCGACGACCACCTGGCGTTCTTTGCGAGGCAACGGCTGAGAGCAACGCACGACCAACGCACGATTCAGTCTGTGGTCACCACCACCACAGCACCAGCAGCAGCAGCAGCAGCTTTGATTGCTTGACTGCGGAACGACGGTAGCGCCACCTCCAGTCCAGCAGATCCAAGGGCGAATGTAACGCTGAGAGAAGCGCGCGGGAATTCGAATTTCGAATTCCTCGGGGCGCCGCCGGGAACAAAATCCTAAACTAGAGCCACAGTTCCCCGATTGATGATGCTCACCATCCGTCTTCTCGTACTCGGCAATGAGCGAGGCTCGATTGTGCGCTCGCTTTTGACGGCGCCTTCCTAGGTTCTGAACTTTACACCGATACTCCGCTAACACGGAAAGAGAGCCACCCTTTCTCTAACAAGACACGGAGCGCCTTTCGAATCGAGATACGGGAATGATTCCTGCGGATGCGCCGCTCGGGGTATTTCATCGTTCGGCATCACCGCAGGTTTTGTGGCGAACCTTGCTCTGAGTCGGTAGAAGAAAGGAGATTTGGGAAGGAGAACATGAGAATCGAGTCAGCGGTTGTATTCCGCTTCCGTGAATTGCCCAGGCCGCCTGGTCGCAGAGAAAGCAACGAGGATTGTAATCTCTCCACATGGACTTGCGGTTGCGAGTGGTTCTCACAGACTACGGGACTTTCAAAGAGTATTAGTTTGGAGGATAACACAGTTGTGATTCCAGAACTCACCGCACGCACCGCAGCTCTGCGAAGTACTTTTTTATGTTTCATCAGTACCAGCACACGAGTTGCGGATGTCTGTGCCCCACATGATATACTCTGGTGTAGATTTAGAGCTCGCAGACGAGGGGAACACCTGAATCCTCTGGCCGAGGAACTTGGGATTCTCGATCATAAAACAAACACTCTTCAGGAGCTTCTCAAATTGAATTTCGTTTCGCTTCTCCGAAAATTGTCTGTGAGTTATGATCATAGTACTGGGGTGAAATGAATCGATTTTCTGAAATGAAAATAACGCTTGGTTGAGGGAACTCAAATTGGGAGGCCAGCTAGAAATCGGGATCGCACTATATCGATGTGAAGCGACCGCCTTGCGGGTTTCTCACCTTTGACGGCCTCGGATTCCGAAACAGTGAATATTCGGAATCGAGCTCTCCGAGGATCGCCAGTCGATATTAGTGTTTGTTTCGCGGCCCTCATCGGCGTCTTGCGGGGTGGGGGACATCGCCTTCGGCTGCATACAAGATGTCTGCCTTCTCGGAATCGGTGTCGTAACCTGTTGCATTATCTTTCACCGCCATTACATACTCTCATGACTTCGCGAGTTCCTCACGAAATGGTTCACCCTCGAGCTCGACACCACGCTGTATTCTTGAATAACGGAAGTAAAGGTCTCAATTACGCTGAGACTAGTTCCACGTGAAGCGATCGATCAATGGATCGCCTGATCCGATGGCACAGAAATAGAATGCAAGCTCTTAGAGGGATGACCATAACTCGGGAGGTCAGGTATGAATAATAATTCGCTCTATGTATTCTCTCTCACTCTATGTAAATGGACGAATGAGATGCTCAAAGATAGATCAAGATCATCAGCAGAAGTCAAGCATACTTCTTTCATCCGAGTGCGTTCAGATGGATTAACGGTGATTGTTGAGGCCCAAACTTTTGATACGAAATCTTGATTCGGAGTTCGCGACACGCTCGATTTTGGCCATCGATATTTTCTCTGATACAATGTCATTAGTGAGGCGCGGCGCACTTCATTATGGAGCTTCAAGGCTGCCGAGGCTCGATTGTTCGCCGCTCACTAAAGGATGGTGTTCATACACAGGAACCATTTTGGAAGTAGCTACTCGAAACCTCGTTCTTCGACAATAGATCCCTCGAACAGATGAGTTCGCTCCTCGCAGAGTCTCTTAGCGACCGTTCGCTGCCAGAAGGGTGAACTGCGCTCTGGTAGTTTCCTGGAAATTAAGAGTTTTCTCCGGTATGTGTTCGGACCCTGGTCCGCATTCCGGGCTACCGTGTATGTATCGCTCACACTTCTAGTCTCCGCTCGATCGAAAACTCCACCGGAAATGTATTCCGATCGAGCCAATGCTCGTCGACTCGAGATGCGACCGACGAAGATACAAGTTCGAGAGGGTCAACGACACTACGCGAAAACGAAACTCCGCTACGATCGACACCGGCGTGGTCCGCCCGCGCTGCTTGGAACGAACCCCATTCGAGTTGCGACGGCAGAGGCGAGTCGGACTTGGTATCGAATGTTTTCTCGTATTTCATTGCTAAAATATCGAATTCCGCATGCCTCCTTTGCATAAGCGCTCTTTCGGCGGGGGGTCTGTGATCTAGCCGACTATTACGGAGCGAGCATACCTGGGGTCGAGTATGGATTATTTAAGAGAGGGCGACCCTTGGTATGGGGGCTTTTGATATTTGATGCGGCGGCACGGGAATTCAACATTTAGGGATAAAACAGGGGGTGCGGGGGCGCTCGCTCATTAGGTCGTTGGGGTGTTGAGACCTCGACTTCGAACATGGCTGAGATCTCTCGATCTTGAGATTCTCCTCGAAGTTCGAGAGGTATTTCCATGAAATGCTAGCCGGCCCGGGGCTTGCGTCAGCTCTGTATTCCTGGAAAAGTCCTCAGCGACCTTGAGGCGACATCAGGAAATCTATCTGGCACCATAACGGGGAAGTCGGCCTCATCGGGACATTCTTCGAGAAATTCAGAGTGCGCCGAGAATCGAAAACAGAAAACATTGCTCGAATCGGCACCAACAATGTGGAAACATTGGCCGCCGGTATCAGAGTTCACTGACTAAGAGATGGGAAATCACACGCATTCTCGACTCGGCGTACAACGAGAAAAGGAACTGAAACGAGATTGAGCTCGGAAAAACGATCAACGATCGGAGAAAAAGTTAGGAAGTCATGGATGAAAGGTGGTAGAAAATCGGAAGGATTTCAATTCCAAAACGTATGATCGGTATTCTCATATATCCTCCATCCTGAAGATAGAATCGTTGAGGCGAGATCTTCCGCTGATAAGACTGGGATTCCGTTGACGGTTCGGATTCAGCCGGAAGCTGTATAGGGGTTGCCTTTCGGAAGCCAAAACTCTTGAGTCTCGATCACGGTTTCGACAACGTGAGAGAGCAACGCAATGATAATGATCTCCGCACTCGACCTCTCTTCGGTGCGGAGACACATCATCCATTGGCTCGAAGCACTAGCGTGATTTCTGCTCTGATTCATCTTTCGCGGAATAAGGAACCAAGCTGCGACAAAACTCACTGAAGAAAAGAGGATAGAAAACTGCCTCGCAAGCATGTGACGGAATCGGATGCAGGAGTCAAATAACCGCGTCAAATGGCATGGAAATCCTCATCTGCTCTTTCATGGCATGAACACACATATGCTCAAATATTCTACCTAGAATCAGCTGTAGTGTACTCATCTCTGCCTTCGTGCATTCTCCTCGGCTTCTCCGAGTCAAAGTCTAAAAGCATCGCGCAGTTGAATATCATCAAAAGATGAAGGGGAAGGTGGCACGGAGGACGTAGCATCGAATCGTCTGCCGAGGTGACACAAAATGGAGTGGACAAACCTCAACCGTTCAGAATCTAATCAATTCCAGCCAATTTACAATTGTGCGCGTGATTTTCCGGATTGAAAATCATGATTAGGCATGATAGGAACGTGACCGACTGACCACGCCATAAATTTCAAAGTAATGTTCCGTCGTTTCCATCCGTCAGCCTGCTGGTCCTTGCCAAATGTAGTTGTTCGGAGAAACTAGCTCGCGATGAAATACATATCGAGATTGGACTTCCTCACATCTCTGTCGAAACTTGTCCTTCCAGCCTCCATCGTCTGAAATTTTTGTGGCCGGCGGCGGGTTGCATTCGCCTGATCGCTGTCGTGTGAAAGTTCCAACTCATTCGTCGAGTCATCGCCCGTTGTCACAGAATGTAAATCCACGCTAGCGATGTGGATGACGCCCATATCAGAAACAGAAAACCTGATGAAATAGAGAATGAAACAGTGCTCGATTAAGAGTCATCAACGATTTCAGAGTTACGAGTGCACTTGAAACTGAAGAGAAAGCCAAGAGGTGCAGTTGCGTCGTGGACGATCTGGCAGATTATGATTCGATAAGTTGCACGCGTGGTGCGAAGTCTGCAGACCTGTCCGGAGCTCACTACAGTCGGTCTTCCTGGATTCTTCTCTCCATGAAGATCTTCGCATAGGTTTCTAATCTCGGACTCGCAGCTCGACTGAACACGCATAATTATTCTATCAATCCTTGGGATATCGGTCACAGTTAAGTTGGGGAATAGTTTATGAGTATGTGTTTTCTACTTATCGTGTAAGCCTTTGGATGAGGACACTGGCACTGACGTCAAGGACAAGGAGGAAAATGAACTTGCTGCGTCTGGAAGAGATCTATCGAACTCTTTAGACATCGTGCACTTCCTGTGGAGGACGATGGTGGAAATCAGTATTCTGCTCCGGGATGAGCCTCCGCATCTACAGGACGGCATTCTCGAAATCCGATGCGCGGAGGTGCTCTGAGTCCTCAGTGAACACGCAGCGGGAAGGTCGGTGCAAAGTGTTTATGGAAGAAAAGTAACAATCCCTTCAAGGACGAGATTCGTGAATCAGTTTATTACTTCATTACTGTCGCGACTAAATTATCACTGTATCGACCCACTCTTCCCAAAATGGTCGGTTCTGCCACAGCAGAAAGATAACNGAGCCAGTCGAAGCAGTTCGAAGCAAGACGGCAGAAGTGAGCTGTCTCAAACTCTGGGAGGACCCGAAAGCCTGCTCATGTTTCACAACCGTTGGAGTTGTCGGAATTGTCGGAGGAATTGTCGGAAAACGTCAGTATCACAGGTAAAAAATCGAATACGAAGCTTTCGAGAGCTTCTCTGAGCCTTTCTAGCCCTGATTTGGAGGTTCAGTGATGTTCTTGATCCCAAATTAGACACCCCCGAGATCCCGCGAAAAGCCGCGAAATCCCGCGAAAAGCCGCGAAATCGTGCGACAAGCCGCGAAATGCCCTCGCGCAGGCCTCCCGCGACAGGCCCGCGACAAGCCCGCGAAATTTCCCCCGCGAAAAATTTACATCCCTAATCATTTGATTTGAATGTCAGGCTCCCCTGGCGAACAGAAGAACGAGACACAAAACCCACTCAATGGGGTAAGAAATTCCGATACCTTGGGACATGTCTTAGTGCAGTTCATGATCGTGTGACATCTGTAGACGCTAAAAGGATCCTGGAGTCGCTTGAGGCGCTCCGCAGCGTTCTCATCCCTGGAGTCGATGACCCATCGGTAGGCCTGCATGAGAACAGCTGGACCCAGATACTTGTCGGGGTTCCACCAGTACGAAGGGCAGGAAGTAGTACATCAAGCGCATAGGATGCACTCGTATAGGCCGTCTAGCTTGGATCGGTCCTGGAACGAAACGAGAAACAAAGATCAGAGAAAGAGCCGTACTTTCTTTTGCTCAGGATCACAATTCAGGATTTCGGCTTAGAATTTGAAATATTTGATGAAATGCGAACCTTGACGCTCTGAAGATTTTGTTTTTCTCCGTATTCGCCCTGGTTTTTCTTCTGGAGCCACGGCTGGATGGATCGATATTGTTCGTAGAACAGACTCATGTCCGGCACCAAATCCTTGACCACGTACCTGTATGATAGAAACATTTTTATCTTTTAACCTCATAAATGAGAGTTTTCCGCTTGTTTTAACGTTGGCGTTATCACGAAATGGGAATATGACAAGTTGCTCACATGTGGGGGAGAGGGTAGATTTTCAAGTCCGCAGAGTCTCTGTCGATTTTACAGATGCAGGCCAGTGTATTCGTTCCACCGATGTTCATCGCGCACGAGCCGCAGATGCCTGTTTCAACATGGGAATTGTTACCATTCGGAGATTCAGAAGTAAGATCGACTCACTGAATCAGCTTTGAATTCATGAAGCGGCAATCTTTTCTCCGAATCATTTGCTCGACAATTACCTTCACGGCAGCTCCTGCGAAACGTCAGCGTAGGATCCATTTCATTCTTGATCTTGATGAGGGCATCCAAGACCATAGGTCCGCACTGGTTCAAATCCACGGTGTACGTTTGCATTCGCGGCTTGTCACCTTTCTTCTCAGGGTCGTAACGGTACACGGTAAAGGTTTTCTCCAGCGAGGCTTTCTCTTGAACTGCAGCTGCGGCTACAGCCCTCGTCGCAACGCCCGTCTGCGGAAAACGGCAAAATCATTTGAACTGATTCAGGAGGTCAGCTCTCTGGAGCTTCTTTTACGTCGGACGTAGTTCAATGTTTTGGTTCCAGTAGTGACAGTATGTATTCTGCTCATCTGCCGAGTTCATCACACTTACCGTTACCGTGCGTGCTTGTGAAACGCCGAGCTGCACCGAACGCAACATCAGTGCCATTGCGTGAACTGAGCGAGCCCTTTGGGCCGGATTCGGGATGAAAAAAATTCAGGAGTTGCACCTCCGGAACCAAAACACTGACCCCTTGAAGTAAGCAAAGTCAACCTGTCGGCTGCGTGTTTGTAAACAGACGCGAGAATTCGGCGCGGCTTCACTGACTCGGACTAGAAACGAAATTCGTAGAGGGGAACGATTGTAATGGAACGAATCCGCTCTGGAAGATCTTCTGGAAAGTTTCGAGTCCAGCTCATAATCTGTCACAGACTTCCGATCTCTATCTTAGATTCGTCGTGCACGAGATCGCCCTGCTCATATGGACGAGACCCTGCGTATCTAGCCACGAGCCTTGAAAACCCATATCGGCTGAAACGAAATGATCAACATTAGATCTTTCTTCCTCGACCGGTGCCTCTTCCTTCCAATTTTAAAAAACATGTTCATCGCCGGCCCTATTTCCCTGGTGTTCTCATCGTTCGGGACGACGTTTACCCATCCCTGACACTTTGGAAGCCGCTTCCGCACTGTCCGACAACCGATCGAGGGCTCTTCCTTAACTCGTAAGTTGAAGAACAGCTCTGATCTTACGAATCTTACGAGAACGTTGACGGCTCTCGGACTTATTATCGCTTTCCGAGCCGTCACGACGTTCGGGGCTCCGATAGCTCCGTATAAAGAGACTGCTGCGTTCAGTGAAGGATCTCAGCGTTGAGAGCTCGCAGATCACGGTTTAATCGAGAGTTCCTTCACGTTCACGCGAAATCAACAAAAAGTATGATTTTGTAACTGCATCTCGTCTCGCGATAAGTAAGAATACCCCGACAAAACCTCGAACATTCTGATTGTGGTGGGATTTCTGTTTCGAGAATCGAGCAAAAGATTCACCCCCGAGTTCAAATCGAGAGAGTCTATCCGTCTACTCTATCCGAGCCTATCCCGGCTGGTGTAGAGAAGATAGGTATCGGAACTCTCCGTGAGTGCCCCCGGATCAGAGAAAGAAGAGACTTTCTCTGAAACAGTGTCAAGATGGCCAAAAGCCAAGAAGAGCTCCGGCGACTGATGCGCGAAAAGATGTCCGACTCCGGATCCGAACAAAAAAGTCCTTTCGCGAAGGTTTCGTCAAGCGGAAAGATCATTTGCACCATCTGTCCTGGGGTATCGATAAAGAGTTGGTCAGTTCATCAAATCAGCGCGCAGCATAAACGCAATGTGAACGCTCAGAGAGCGGCGAAAGCCATGCCGCCGCCACCTCCAACTTTGAAGAAACCCGAACCGCCGAAAAAACTACCGGACCTTCCAAAAGTAGCTCCAAAATCAATCTTGAAGAACCCCTTGAAAGCTCCAATGGTTCAAGCCGCTGGTGAGCCGAGCGAGAAGGCCACATCAAGCGAAACTTTGAAGCGGCCTGCAGCTCCATCAGAGGAAGAACCAGAAGCTAGGCGGGCAAGAGTGGCTGAAGACGGCTCGAAAAGTGCAAATGTTCCCGGACCTGAAGACAATTCGAAAGCTGAAAACGGTTCATTGCTTCCGGAGGGCTTTTTCGATGATCCTAAACTGGACGCTAGAGCTCGGAACATCGAGTACATAGACCCACAAGAAGTTGAGTGGGAAATGTTCCAGAAGGAGCTCCGGGAAGAAGGCTCAAAAAGTGAACAAGTAAGCGCTCCCTCGAGGCTATGCTCCAATATTCAATTCTCTGCGATCATTTCGACTGATTTTTCGTTAAAATTGAATAATTTTTCTCATTCCATCCCATCATAGGTAGTCGAAATCGACGAAGAAAACGACCTGCGCGAGCGAGAACTACAAGAAGCCGATGAGATGATTTCTAAATGGGAGAGGATTCGAGAACTCGAAATTCGGAAGGATCAGCTAAAGAAAGTGGAAGACAACAACCAGGGATCTCAAATGGAAGAAGATGATGAAGCAGAATTCGCTGAATTTCTGGATTGGAGACAGAAAGCTGTCGATTGAGAACGTTCATTCGAATTGCTCGGCGATTCCAGAAAAGATGTAAACCAAGCTCATTGTACACAGAAATAAACATTCATTGCCAATAATGATTGTGTCATCGACTTCGCTCTGTGGAGATGAAATGACACAGAGACGAAGATTCACAATGAGTAGAAGATTCCCTTGTTTGGTGCCTGGAATGATTGACTGTAAGTTTTTATTCTCGACTCTCGGTTAGTCGGATCGAGCTTCTTTTGACAACACCCAAAGAATGATTGTGATTGGTATTTTGTCGCGTGAGTAGCGGCCGTTCGAGACCAAGCTGTCGACAACTGGGCTGGAATTCGGCCTTCTCGGGTGGGAACGGGAGATTAAACTTTATCTCTTTCGAAAGACTCCCCGGCGTGTGTGGGAAATTCATTTTTGGAGCGATTCTTAGTGCAATCAGGTCTCGCTCAAGTCTAAATTCCGGCAGTGACGATCTGGACTTTTTCATAAGTTATAAGTTAGGAGAGGGTCAATTTGAACTCGACCTCCGCGAGGTAAATGAGCTCCGATCAGCATGCGTTGATTCCATGAAGTTTGTAGTCGCGCTATTTGTGAGATTCTTCGGGTGAATACGTAGAACAATACAATCATCATGCCAAGCGCCAAGCTAACAATCGGCTCCTCTAATCTCAATTTCGTTCGGCCACTGTGTGCAGTTCCTTCGTTCGTCAACGATTTCCCTGCTTGTGAATTGTCACGTTTCGGCTGTGGTTGCAAGGGAGCAGGATGACAGCCAGTAAGATGTTTTCCTCCGACGAGGAGCAACCAAGAACTCTCAAGAACTTCAACTCTGTACTTCACGCTCGAGTTCGTGCATTCCGGCACTTGATTAGTTTTGGTGGGAATGCGGGGAATTCTCTGGAAGCATAATCACGACATTTGAAGATAAGGATTCTTGAAGAGCGTCCGATTCTCCGCGCTCATTCGATGATTCGAACTGTCGAAGGATTCCAAAGGGCGAGCAGTTATCGAGGTCGAAAACTTCAAGTTCAGGCTTAGGTTCACTCCAAGTTGGCAGGGAAAAATCGTTTAAGGTTATAAGTTTAGGAGGTTCCATTAGGTATGAGAGATAATTAACATTGAACCTATGATCCAGGTTACAGAGAAGTAGACCGATTTTGTTTGAAGACAAAAGTTACAGAGAGTTAACAAGTTATGAGTGTTTCCAGATAGTGAGACTTGAATTTAGGTAGCAATCGGTTCACTCGAGGAACGACGATGCCCGTGTTTCGAATAGACAGGTGCCCCTAGGCTCTTTCTGTGGCGCCCTAATGCCAAGTTTTGCGAGGTCAGATCAGTAGTTGCAAAACAAAAAGAAAAACAATCGAAACTCAAGTTTATAGTCAGCTTCACTTCTCTAGGTTTTCATTGATCCGGTGAGGTCTCCGATGAATTCCTCAATTCTCGTTATTGGTGCCGGAGCAGCAGGCCTCTCAGCTGCCAGTAAACTCCTACGCGACGGATTTCGCAATGTCAAAGTCTACGAGGCCCGTGATCGATTGGGAGGGAGGATCTTCACTAAACGACGGCACAGCGATTGTAGGAATTCCGGGAAACCCCTATTTCTGTATTCAAAATAATATCTGTCGGATGACGAATGAAATCCGGGAAAAAAACATCCTTTGAGAAAAACTCTTGCTAACCGTGCCACGTTTCTTGAAGCACCGATCCTCGAATTCGGAGCACAGTGGATTCACGGACAGGACGATAACCAAGTGTACGAGATTTGCCAGAAAGAAGGCCTACTCAGCAATGCGGAAGATCCGTTATACTCAAAGTTCTACAACTGGCAACAACTCGATGGAGCTCAAAACGGTCTATCTCCACATATAATGGAATAATTGTTTTAAAATATTGCCAAAACCAGATCTCTCACGATAGCTGTGCTCTTCTTTTCCAGAATTCGCGAAGAAACTTGTGAACTATTGCGCAGCCCTAGTTGACGGGTGCAGTGATTCATCTTCAAAGGTGACTAATTTCCATGAATCACTGAAACTATCAGTGGCGACTGAAGCAGAAAACATCCTGATTCTCCGGGTTTTGAATTAACAAAACTCGAATGCTCCCAGGATTTTCGAGCGTCGGGGGAGCTCTCCGCGACTTCATTATTCGAATACTTACGAACGAGAATCGAAGCCGATTGGCTGAACAAGGAACAGGACAACGACAAGAAAGAGGTAAATAGGATCTGTCAATTCAATGTATTGATGCTACCCTCGTTTCGATTGGCTCACAATCATGATTATAAAACTCACAGCTGATCGGAGTGGTTTTCGATTGGTTCATTCGACTTCAAAATGAACTCAATGGTGGCGAAGCTTAGATTGTATCCGCACGATATTTTGGTGAGTTCTTACTCTGATAACTTTGTCCTTAAGTTTTCGTCTCGCAATATCTTTACAACAGAACGTGATCCCTCTCCGAGAACTAATCAGCTTGTTCAATTCAGGGGAGTACAAAGAATGCGAAGGGGACCCCGTCGTAGCACTCGGTCCCGAAGGTTATCTTGGATTCCTCTCGGTTCTTTTAAATGATATCTCTCCGGAAAAGATAAGCTTGTGTGTCGAAGTCAAGGACGTCAACTACAGTACTTCATCTATTAAGGTTTTATGAAGACGGTGTCTTATTATGAATACAATCGATATTCATCAAAACTCTCGGCGAACGTTTTATTAAGATGATCTCATTTTCCGGTCAGGTCACCTCAAGCCTTGGAGAGGAAACTTTCGATTTTGTTGTATGCACGGTTCCTTTGGGTGTTCTCAAAGAACGTAAACTCGAGATGTTCACGCCGCAGCTCCCTGACGACAAACTTCAAGCCATGGACGCTCTCGGTTTCGGATTATGCAACAAAATCTACCTCGAATTCGATAGCAAGGACGTGTTCTGGCAGCACGGAGATTGCCTTCAAATCCTCTGGAGAGACGGAGTAGCACCATCGGAGAGAAGTTGGTCAGTGGGAATTCAAGCTGACGTTGTCACCAGAGTTCTTATGTCCTTCCAAATCCATCAGATTCTTCTTTACCAAGCTAACATTGTGCTTATTCAAGGAGAGAATTCATCAAACGATACCCTGGAGGAAAGCGAGTTCGACAATTTTTCCTAATGATCAAATCTTTCAGGGTACACTGTTTGTCGCGCTTCAATTCCGTTGATCGTCACCCGAACCTGCTAGTTGCTTGGGCTGCGGGCGAGAGCTCGAAGGCTATGGAGACCGAATCCGATGAAGAAGTACTCCGGAAATGTCATGAAGTTTTGGGCATGGTCCTCGGAGGAGATGCGCCCTATCCTGTCGGCATTCGGAGGTACGAATCAGCTGTCGAGCTTATCGAAGACCCGCTCAAACTCATCTCGTACGAACATGAACATATAGCGTGGAGTAATCCGTAGAAACTCTTAGTGAATTCAAGCATAGTCTATAACCAAAGAACTAATTCCACAGATCTAACTGGTGGTCGGACGAGTTTTCGCGCGGTTCCTACTCATATATTTCCACGGACTGTGATAAAGGTGACGGTTGCGCGCTTCTGCCATCAACGTTGGCAGAGCCGCTCGAGGTCGATGGGAAGCCGGTGATCTGCTTCGCGGGAGAAGCAACTTCAGAGCACTTCTTTTCAACCGTTCATGGCGCATTTGAGAGCGGGCAACGAGAAGCCTCACGAATCTTGAAGTATATCAAGAATCATCCGATCGAGTCGTCTACCTGTAAGTGAGCACGGAACTGCTCTCACGTTGCAGGTGGAACAGCGTTACTTGCTCAAATATTGCCGGAGTATGTTAAGCAATCGAAATAAAACCTACAGAGGGTTGCAAAAGTAGTTGATGGCCCCCACAAGGAGTCGGTTCGAGAACATCTGCAATCAAAGACCGTGTTCCGCGAGGTTCCAGCGCCGTCAGTCGCCTCAAAGAACGTTTCGATTCGAATCGTTAAACTCAAATAACTCGTCATTGATTGGCCTAAGAAAGTTCACAACAAAGCAGTATAAAATGCATCTTGAATAGTTCTAGAGCATCTTCAGAAAATCTATCGAAGTCAAAGTTCAGTTTGGTGCACACGATACCATGTCGCGAGACCTTCCTCTTCGAAAACCAAAAATCCATAGGAAGAGCACTAAAAGAACAGCAACAATGGGAAAAATGAGGAGATGGATTCACCAAGACCCACGGCATCTACAAACTTTCTCGAGAACCTTCGTACTTTCAGAAGAAAAAAACAGATATCAAATACAGGTCGACATTATTTTCATTTCATTCATGATTTTTGAGCTCCAATGGAATTGTCGATTGTGTTTCGGAGGAAACATTTAAGAATACCCTGGGGGGACCACAGTGAGACGTGAAAGCTGGTCGAATCCGAAAAGAATGGTATCGTCGACTGTATGATTTTCAATAATGAAGAATCACTGTATTCAAACCGTCTCTTATAGTGTGGCCATGAGGACAAATAAGTTTCTCGTTGCATTCCGTAGAGGCTCGTACATTTCTATGTAGTTCTAACTGCCATACCGGGAAAGCTCGGAGCAATCCGTGGTCTCATCACTGAATATTGAGTACAAATTCTGGCTGACGGAAGTAAGACGTCTCGCCGGCTGTGATTTCCGACGAAAAGGAGTCAATCATCTTGTCTGCATTCAACTTTGGAATTGAGCCCCGCGCGGAAGCATATTGGATAAAGACCGATAAGCTCCAAACTTTTCAAGCACATGACTCCCCTGAGTTTGGAACACCATACGATTGTTTACGAACCGACGATGACGCTTATACGGCATTATATTCACCTCTGCTATCCCTCACCGATTTCCTCAGTCTCTATTTATGCACTTTTCGTGGATCTCACCACTCGAAGCTTACGCGCAACATGCTCTGTAGGACGACAATTTCAGAGCTCGGTTTCTGTACATCGAGAAACGGCGAGATTTCGGGAGCTACTTTCCTGAGAAAGTTCCGAGCTATCGACGTACTTTCACGAGATCATATTCATCGCTTCTCAGCCAGCTCAGGCGAGGCGGAAACCTCCGCCACTCCCTCATCCACTGGAGCTACGCACTCAACAGAGCCACGATGTTTAGCGATTGATAACTGTGGTCAATGAGAGAGTCTAACAATGGTCCTGGGTGGCGATGGTGGAAGAAGCTGCCACTCGTATCAAAACAAAGAGAACCCTCAGCAACCAGACGCACGCTGTTTCCATCGAGACAAAGAGATCGTCGTGATCGCGTTGTGAACCCCGTCTGGAAACACGTTACGTAGCGTCCTGCGAATCCGCAATTTGTGCCAAACCCCAGAGAGTGTACGTCGGACAAATGGGTAAATCTCAAATGCGGTCACGTGAACCGGCGAGATCAGCTGCAGCTCCTCCGCCCGGAATCAGTGGTTATTGTAGTGTGCGACCGTTTCTTCGAACTCGATTTGATGTGCTTTTCTCATCCAGTATTCGTGATCCACCCAGACCGAAGCTGTAAACGGAAGCGCTCTTCGACCTCGGAGTTCTGATGAGCCCTTTCTCACATAGTTCTTTGATCTCGCGCGGATTCGTATTACAGATCGTCTAACCGAGTCTTCTCCGGCTAGTTCCGACCATGTTGTTCAATGAAACGGTTGAGACCGAGGAATCTTTTGGGCATCGCATGACAAGAAGGATAGAGAACCGCATCGCTTTAAATTTTTGTTTCGAGAGCTTGTAGCTCTGCGAACTCCATCTTACGACAACTCTTGATAATCGAATTTGGAGAATATGCTCTGCATGATATTCGAGAAAAAAGTCGAAAGCCACTCACTTTCCGCCGGAAATTCCCTCGCAGGGAACGAGAAATTTCATCTCGAGTTCCGACAACGCTGGCTCCGGCAGCTGACTTTGTCTTATGGTTTCGAATGGCGAAAAAAACTATTCGACGATGTCGATCCGATCGAAGAGCATTCTCGAAAAGGACGTGAGACGATCTTCTTAAGATAAAATTAAACACGAGTCCAGGAGGGAACACCCGGAGAATTTTCGATATACTTTGAGCTCAAGCGAAAGTAGAGTAGAGCCTTGAGAAGAGCCGCATTTTCGGCCCCTTGTATCACTGAAATTGAGCGGAAATCGTGAAAAAGCTCGTTGCGTTCTTCAGGTGCAGATGGATTTCGCGAATGATCCGTGATGATGGCGACTAATCACTGGTGAAGCTCGGTCTTCCCCGAAAGAACTCAGGAACTAGACCATGTCGATCTATCTTCCAGATGAGAAACCTGGAGCCGGGTTGAAGCCGGCCCCAGATCTCGTTCAGAACTCAATGTCCGAGCCAGCGCAATCTCGTGTTCACCATGATGTTGTTGTGGTCGGTGCAGGAGCTGCTGGCTTGGGTGCAGCTCTACGATTGGCTGAAGCCGGCATCGATTTCGTAGTCCTGGAAGCACAACATGAGCCGGGAGGCCGCATTAAAACACATCATTCCGGTGGGTTAATTCCCTTCTCGCGTTACCACACATTAAAACTTACTGACAGAATAATGATTTCCCATCATTTCGAGTGAACTTCTTATGATCGTCTTCGCAGAGAGCGGATGCTTGGAATTGGGCGCTCAGTGGGTGCACGGCGAAGAGGGCAACCCCCTGCACAAGTTCTGCGATGAAAATGATTTGCTGACAGATCCCAAGGTCGATTTCTCGATCGAAGGCAAAGGTACGGAGAATGCACCAATTGAGCATTTGTCGCTAGCTTCTCTGATTCAAGAAATCCGAATAATCCGAGGAAAGGAAGGAAATTTCTGAAAGGCACCGAGTATTCACAATTTCAGGCTTATTCCTTCTTCCGGATGGGAGTGAAGTGCCAAAACAAATCGTAGAACCCGCGGTCGGGATTTTGGACAGCGTGAAAGAGGAGTTGGCGTCAATCAAGAGCAGATCCTCGAATGAATGTGAGTGAGTTAGGTGTCTCGAGACGGAAATGTCTCGCTCGCAGCTCATACAGTGGTGGACATTAAGATAAGGCCACCCAGTTTTTTCGAAATTTCCACGCGAAAAAACGTCTGGAGCGTCTCCCGCGTCCTCCCAAGGAATAGTTGAGGCATGAAATCAGTCACCCACTGTTCTCAACTCGATTGTGCACGATTAGAATTGATTTTTGAAGGAAATTGAGATTTCAGCATGGACATTGAAATAAGGCCAATCCCGAATTATCCCTAAAGTGAGCCGTTCTTCGTTTCATTGCTCGAGTTCAATCGTTTTTGTGATCATGGGAAGGAAGAAGGCTCTTAGTGGCGTCGAGAAAGCCTCAATCCTCAGCCATCAACAAAATGAATATATCATAATAAGTCAGATATCGCCTTTCTTTTTGGTTGGCAGAAGTCTGAAGATTATCTATCGGCCCTAGAGAGCTTCCTCGTACCCTTCGGAGATCGCTGTCATGGAGGAGAATTCATTTTCATGTAGGATGATGCTTCAATCCACAAGTCAGCCTCGACGAATCGGTGGTTTGAGAGCAAGCGAATGCCACAATTGGACCACCCCGCCCTGAGCCCGGACTTGAATCCGATAGAGAACTGTTGGGGTATACTTGCAAGTTGATCAGTTTACGCCAATGGGAAACAATATAATTCGATTTCGGAACTGAAGGAGTTGATAGAAGAGTGTTGGCGACAAATAGAGCTTCCCACCATTCAAGCCCTCATAAATTCGATGCCTGCGCGTCTTAGGGATGTCTTGTTAGGCCAAGGGTGTTTTATTAAATATTGAACAATACAAATATTCAACGATCTGCCGCGCAATCCTGAGTTTCCAATCAGAATCCATGGCCGGCCTTATCTCAATGTCCAGGCCAAGAATTAGTTTTTCGTGAGTAACTTCCTGGAACCGACTTCTTTCTCTCTCCAATTTTTCTCACGGTCGAGACATTGTGGAATACATATTCCGGCATAGTCTCTGGGCTCCAGTTATTATCACCGTCGAGAAATCGACGAGAATATGGGTGGCCTTATTCCAATGTCCACCACTGTAGTAGGGTAGATTCGGAAGTTCATCTGTTCAAATGAACCCGGCATCCTTCTAAGTGGATTCCTTCCAAAATCAGGCAAGTCGTTAGGTTTCAAGTCGGTCGGCGAAATGTATCGAGCCCGCTTCGAAGAAACTAGACCGAAAGGTCCTGCGTTCGATTCCACGATGAAAGCCGTAATGGATTGGTACACCAAGTTCGAAATTGTCGACAATGCTTGCGAAAACATCGACAATCTATCCCTGAGGTAGGACGACGGCAATTCGTTGAAGTCATAGCGCTGAGTCATGCTGCAACGCCGTCCCTTTTGACATTTTTCTGCTCAACTCAGTCATCGCAGCCATACGTTGCTGACCGAAACTCAGAGAAGATTTCGCTGCTCTTTTGGGGATTCAAGCTGGGACGAATAGCTACAAAAGCAGATGCTAGTGAGCTCCGAGCATCAATGTCCGGTCGAGGAGCGCGACAATGAGTAGTTGTCGTCATTAGCTGGTTTCAAACGAAATTGAGGCAGAAAAGGGTTTTCTTTTCGGCTCTATCCGCTGAAATTGAACTTGACTCCACAGTGGATTCGGCAATTACGTTGAATGTCCGGGAGTGTATTACATCAATTTCAAAGACGGTTATGACTCGTTCGTGAAGACAATGCTCCGGAACCTGCCCAGAGACAGCGTACAACTATCGACCCCTGTAAATCACGTCAAATGGTCGATGCATTCCAAGGTCGGTCTCTAAATGCTAAACTCCAGGAAGGCAATCAGCTCAACATTCAGTCCATGCTGCCGCTTCTCAATTCTACATATTTGAGCCCGTGGATATTCCGCTCTCATTATTGGTAATATCTCATTTTTCACTTTCCAGATCGTCGAAGTTGTGACGAAAAATGGTGAGATTCACACGAGCAACCACGTCATCTTGACGCCCTCAGTTAAGATACTTAGAACTTTCGAGTTTCAACCTCCTCTGCCCTCGTACAAATTGGAGGTGAGAGGAAGCTGTTGAATGATGGAATGTCAAGGATTCGGAAGATTGAATCGAGAAGCAGGCGTTCACATATTCAGATAATCAAGCTTCACATAACGTACCGGTGCGAGGCAACTTTCAGGCTCTCTGCTGTTTCGGTTTCGACACAATCGACAAGATTTTCCTCCATTGGGACGAGCCGTTCTGGACGCCGGATGTCCTCGGGTTCCAGATCCTCTGGCCGGAATACGACGACGACTTTTTCAAGGTAAGTACACGACGCACATTTTGGAATTCAGAGCTTATCTAGCCCACAGGATCCGACACAAAAAGCTCCTGATGTTCCCCATAGGTTCATGGCGAGTTTCTTCGAGGCATCTATGGTTTCGAGAAACTCAACCATACCCGCAAATATCTCCTCACTTGGATTGGCGGTAAAGAAGCGAAAGTAATGGAGACTCTTCCGGACGACACCGTTCTCGATGGCTGCTATGCTCTTTTGAAAAGGTTCCGTCGTGATCTTGTTGCGATTGCCCTCAGTATCCAAGCGACGTTTGTCGCTCAAATATTCTGATTCCAATTTGGTACTTTTGCAGATTCGCCGGCCGACGTTTCGACGTAACGCGGCCATCTAAATTGGTCCGTTCATCATGGGGGACAAACCCCCATGTTCGGGGCGCATACAGTCATAGGGTTCTGAAATTCGATGAAGTTCCTGATCCTGTGGAGAAACTCCAGAGACCTGTTTGTGATGTGACAGAGCAGGTGATTCTCGACGCCTCTTCCTCGTTTCAGGATATGAGACATTTATCATAGATTGAAAATGGAGTCGGAAATTCTTCCTCGGATCGCGAGAGGTTGAATGATTTAATTGTTCTTCCAGACACCGCTCTTTTTGTTCGCTGGAGAGGCAACTGATGCAGACTTTTTTTCAACGGTGCACGGAGCTCTTCGTTCGGGATATCGGGAAGCCCAACGTGTGATAGACCATCGCAAAAGGTGCAAGCAAACGGAGCAATCCGCCGCCTGACGTCGAGAATAATCATATTCGCCATGAAGGATCTGGCACTGGTCTCGGACGCTTGTATTGAGCAAAGTCATGACTCACGTCTCTGTCGCTGCGTTATATTGATTTCTCAGGGATCGCAAATTTAAGATGTAGGTGCGCAATTTCTTTCCGAATTTTCGTCCGAACTTTCCTGGGCTGTAGTACAAACTTGTGGCGAACAGAAACGACGCGGATCCACGACAGACGTTATCTGTGACAGCTTGGGACATGCACGACATCGAATCCCGAACGATCGTCTTGACGAATATCTAGATTTTGGAAAGATGGAATCCACGACTGACAATCTTCAATCGGGCAGCTGCCTCTTGTCTGGAAGCTGTGTAGAATCAAGTTTTATCCAATAAAGATACCTCATCGGAGATCGACATTTTCTTCGGTATAAGGTTATTTGAACTTCAAAACTCAGAAGGGACGGTTGGTGGGAACTAACAAACCAAAAAAACAGAAGTCGAGAGAAGAACGTCGATTCTGTAAAGTTTAAGATTCATGAGATCCTGAATCGTGTTCTGTAAATCACTGGAATGCTCTTGAAAATTTAGTTCGACAACTTCACGGATCCGAACTCCCCTGACTAGCTTCGGAACGGTGCAGAAGTCGAGCATCAAACCTTGCACCACTCCCAGACCGTGAAGAGCAGAGCGTCGAAGTCGAAGATGTGAATCTTGGCGACGAGACATTAGCGCAGAACTCTCAGCTCTTGTTTTGATGCTCTTTGCAGACATTTGAGTAGAAGTCTTACCCTCCGCGGCCGGGCTGCCCTACCCTTGCCCAGTCCTGAGCGGTTTCCGTAGCAACCCGCGTGAATCACGAAGTTACTGTAGCAGCCACCAACAGGCAGAGAGCTCGACTGGTAGTTCAACAACGGCTGGAGCTCCGTGAACACAAAACGACTCTTGCCATTCCTCGCGATGGATGAAATCAGAGCGATTTCGAGCTCAGTTCACCCTGAACGCTCTCTTTAGTGATTCCATCGAGTAGTGTTTGTTTTCTGGTGGTTCTGAAGTGATTTTCTGATTGTGTGGACGGCACATGTAAGAGCGGAGCAGCCGGCATTCCACTTGTTGACAATTCTGGAGTTTCAAACGGTTCACTGCCGTAGCATCTGACTGACAACGGCTGTTCGCGCGAGAAAGCGACGGTGAGTCTCTCTCGGAGAAAATAATGCACGGAACGATATAATCAACCTACATTTCTATGAGTTCTCCGACATTCTTGCCTCCGTGTGTTATCGAGGCTTGAAGGGCTGACCTGTCATCGATTCCCGAGCATGCGAGAGAGAAGTGAGCTTTGTCTTCTGAATGAGCTCGGGCAGATCTCGCTTGACGGTGGGAAAGTTTGAACGAATTGGTAGGGATCGGTTCCCAAATAATAATGTTTGTCAAATCCGAACTGGAGTTCTCTTCACGCGCGCGTTGGCAAGCAATAAAAAAAGAAAGCGAAAATGGATTAAGTGCAGCGGGGTGTTCCATGAGTTATCGAGTGAATTATCCTCATCCAGTGTTCATAAACAGGAAAGTGGCTTAGCGAAGCGCCGCGCACCAGTAAATTCTCGAATTGTACGCGTATTTCCGTGAATTCTAACTGTCAACATTTCGGTCAAGGTTGTGACAGCTTTGCGTTGACATGCGCCACAATGAGAAACTTGACGCGCTATTGCTGAGCATGAGCTGATGCAGAACCTGAACACCAGTTCGCTCCTTCAGGTCCATGATCTACCATTGGGGCCAATAAATGTGTCAGAGCTCGCGCTGATGCTGATCTCGCGGCCGTGGCGTACAGCTCTCATCTTACAAGGAATGGAACAACGAGGTGATTCTAGAATTCGATGCCCAGATGTGCGATAACCTACTCCTTGGAGTCCTCTGGCCGCCTGAATGTTCGATGTTTTCTCTGACGTATGACAGGAAACGGTATCGGCAGGAATGACACAGAGGACGGGGTCTTAACGAGAACGGAGGCCGTAAATTTTATTCTAGAAAATATAAACATGTTCGCTCGGGTTATCGCTTCATGTATCCGGAAATCCCGGAATTACGAATTCGACAGCTTCGTCAATCTCTGTCAGAGGTCGACTGCAGACACGACGCTTCTCCTGCTCTTGCACTCGTATGGAGCTGAGCGCAAAAAAGTTGAAAATCCGAAGTCCGTTCCGTTTCGCAAATTGAATGAGCAGTCAGCCGCCGAGTTTACTCCGTCTGCCTGCATTGTGCCGGTGAGCAATCGCTCACATTTGAAAGTCAGTTGCCTCGTAACGCCTCCGTTAAGTCCAAATTCGAGCCCGTGCAGTGCTCCTCTGTGAATCTCGGCAGCGAAATACCGGGCTTCTCGATTCTTGATCCATCCATGTGAAAACTGGCGGCTCCCTCGGTGTTCCGCGCGGAAGTAGTAGCCAATTGAAAAAGAAATGCCTCGTTTGGGAGGACGATCGTAACGAACTTTCTCCGAGCCGCGAACAGATGGTGCGCTCCCTTGCCGAAATAGAATCGCTCCATCCGAAACTCTCACGCAGAAGTACGCATTGTGTTATCGTTCGGAGCCTTGGTAAAACATCCGTAGTTCGATTTTGCTTGCCGATGCTCAGGGTCAAGGCGGCAGGACGTCGATTCGCCGCAGCTTGGATAGCTCTCGCCAGCGCGACTCCATATCGCCGGAAGGGCCTCGTTCGGGCCGAGATTGATTCTGAGAGAATTCAATTAGAATTCCGAGATTCTTCTCATTCCTGCAGACATCGTGGAATACTATCAGACTAACATCGTACTGGAGCACTTGTGATTTCCGAGAATAATTTATCGCGCTCTTCCGATCCGCGCGCAGTTTCTTCGCGACTCATTGGATTACCTTGTGAAGGAGGAGAGCATGAATTGGATCTTTATCCATTAAAGTTACGGGACCAATAGGCCGTGAAATTTATTCCATTTCGTTGAGTTGCGCACGCCGTCGGCAACTATCGATACAATCCGCGCGAGCAAGTTGGCAACCCAATGACCTCCAGAGCTCGCCAGTCTGAGGACGGGAAGTTTTGAATCTTCAAAGCAGAGGATCCGCGATTTGAAGTTCGATACAAATGAATCTGTGACTTCTCGTTGGTTCATGACCGCTTGACCTTCATGCTCGATTTCGGTTCTTTACTTTACAGACTTCCTGTCAAACATCGCTGATCGATTTCGTATTGTAAAAAAAACCACGATGATTCGCCGCCGGGCTCCGGCTGGACTCTATGATTGTTGCTCCGAAGATAGAGTTTCCGGACTACTGACTCAGCGATTGTTGAGCTGACCGGAGTGCAGTCCATTCGAGCGAAATATTTCCAACAAGAATTCGTGTCGATGAGCGAACTATCAGCTGTCCCAATTACGGAGTTATGGATTGAACTGAGTGAGCCTTAGTTGTCTGCATGTAACAAGTGACATGAAAAATCGAATTGCTCTCCCAGAAGACCGACTCTAGCATTCACAGTGAAGACCTTCTGCAGATGACGCAGGTAATAAAAAAGTCCGATCGAAACAACAGAAACAGCGGTAGTTTGAAGTCGACTCGATACTTCCGAAGTGAAATCCCACATTGTCATTTTCCGAAATGTTTACCGATCGTCTTGTCTGGATTCAATTATGCGCGAAACTTGTCTACAGTCTGCAAAAACAGAAATCGTTCGCCTCGAGCGCTTTCGCTGCGATGATGCTTTTTCGTGTGCATTTTTAATGCGTACGTGTTTTCTCTTTTCTCTAGCGTCGAGCTCTTTCGGGATGATCGCCTGTCATGCAAACTTCACTGCTGGCATTGTTGAAAGCCGTCTCAGCTCACGCTCGTGCGGAACTCTCACTGTTGCCTCAACATCAAGTGGCGAGCCGATAAATGCGACCGAGATTACATTTTCCAAACTCAGAACTTGCGTTTCTCGACTCTCCTCATGATGAACCAGTATTCTTTGCTCATTCGGCTTCAGATTAAATCAGAAATCAATTCGAAAAATGAAAGAACAGAATCATATTATCATCGTTCGTGAAAAACAGAGAATCCCGAAGGGCACTGTCGTTTGAGAGCATTCCCTGACGTCGTATGAGGTGTGATTCATGGTGTTCCACGGATCGATGAGGTTAATTCGTTGAGGTTACTAAGGCACAACAAATGAACGCATTGTGAACCCAGATCACGTACTACGGTCCCGGAAAGAGAACTATGAGTCGCGCCGTCGGCTCGTCAACTGGTTGATGTGGTGCAAACTCGAAATGGCAGATAGAGCCCTATTCATACGATGTATCTCTGCTTCTTACGGGAATTTTTCCGAAAAGAAAACCACTATCAGGACGATGAGACCTCGGATTCAGTGAGTTTCAACGCCTCCCACTTACAACGTAAAGTGGGGAATCATTCAAGAACTGCAGAGGCTTAAATCGAGAATGCGAGCTAATATCGGGTCTCTTTGAGGTGATGGCAGTAAGAGCTCTGTAAGGCAATGTAAACAATATCTCGAGTTAGCGAAATATTTGAAAAGATAAAAGCCGACTAAGTATTAACGCTTCAGCCTTGGAGGCGGCTCGTGGCGCGTTTTACCTACACCAACGACGGCGATGACGACGACGCCGATGGCGGTGACTCCCAGCGAGCTCGACAACGACAATAGGACCAAGCAACCCTTGCGAAACGTCATCTCACGAATTCTCTCTCTTTCTCGCCCTTGTTTGCAGGATGTGACTCCGGCAGGCCCAGGATACCTCGGCTCGTCAGAGCTCGAACAGACGTCGCGTCAAAGAGATATACTTCGCCTAAATCGTACTCACAGGCCGCTCCCGTTGAAAGGTGGTCGCGGAGTTGACCCTCGCTCTTCGGATGCTTCATTTCGTGGACCTCGTGCCTCAGTGCCTCAGTCGTTCACAGTGTTGTGCAGGGAAGTGTCTCCAAGGGCTATGATCGCAGCCCTCAAAATCCATCGTTCACCTCAATGGTCTACGGGATTCCAAGACGGACCAGCCGGGATATTCCCAACGATCTCCAGAACGATTCAAACGGCGGAACCATCGACAGAGAATCGCAGGGAGTTTTCTATCACAAGAAAAGCCAGCAGGTACGTAATCCGCTGTGACCGTCAGGGTCTATGAAATATTCCGCGGGCTAGACGTGTCATGAAACGAAATTTACGAGACAACGCCACGCCCGGAAAATATGTCGCTTTGGATGAATGTCCAAAGAAGCATCCGAATTCGATTCGACGGAATGAATAAGTTTTCTCACCAGTTTACCTTGCAAAGATACGATTCTTCATCTAGGTCTCCACCTCGGCTCGGCAGAGCCCCGGCGTTGACAGCAACACGCAAACTTCGACCAAGTCGTGGACGGCAAGACTTCAGACGGCATTGGGAATACGAGACAAGCAAAAACCTCCCGGTAAGTTATCGAGAATCTTCTTCTGACGTCATCGCATGACCTCTTCGGACCTCTTTCTCTGTGAATGTAAATCGTCACATTCGAAATGTTTTCAACACACGCGACTTCAAGCAATCATTACCGCGTTCTCCACGAGCTGGAATGATATTAGTTCCATTCAAGTTACCGTGGAACTAATGCCAGAAATTTAAGGCTAGCGGCACTCACTAGAGTAGCATTCAATAGATTTGTTAAGCGATTATGTTGTCGTCGCCAGCGCAAGGCGAACAAATTCATTTCTCGTCCATTGTGGGTTTCCCGTACATGCTAGCACACACTCTCGATGTAGGAATATCGTTTCGCAGGGCTCGACTAGCCGTCGAACGATGATTGTCAGAACGAAGCGCGCGAAGCACCGTAGAAGAAGCACTTCTCGTATATTTCATGAAAATGGAACTCTGCAGCAAGTAAACAGTGAACATCTTGATTAACTTTACGGGAGACGAAAATGGTCTGGATCACACGGAGGCGCTCAGTTCACGCGAGAAAAGAACATGGCGTCGGAAAGTACGAGTATCGATCCGGTTCTTGGGAATTCGTCAGCTCGCGCTACCGCCACCGTCGTACCTGCTACGCGGACAACATCGTAAAGGCCACGCCGTATCGATCTGTTTGGCGGGCTGCTGAGCAGTTTTGAAGCCATGAAGAAGGAGGACAGCGTGCTCAATCAAAAGCGTCCGCTCATTATTCGCATTTATTGAGATGACTGACTCCGAAAGTCATGAAGCCATCTTCCCGAGAACAGAAATGAATGTTCACATCGGCAAGCACTTGTAGAAACAAAGCACGAATGCTCGCACGGAATGTCAACTGGAATGAATGCTGGAAAGCGACATCTATTCTCCCTACTACATGCGTTCGGAGCGAACGCAAAGTTGCACCATAATATTTTCGATCACCGTTGAAGACGTCGCCAGCCGTCTTCAAAACTCCGTTTCGGTCACTCGACAGCCTGCGGCGTGAAAGAAAGTCACGGATTCCAAACAAATCAACGATTCGGATCTCTGTCGCATGAGAATAAACTTCTCCCAACTAACAGAAACACTCCACCCACTCAGACCGATTGAGTCTCCTGTCGCTTCGCCAACGATGCCTCCCCATCTCGAGGTTCCTCCGGATCCGAACCACAATCAAATTCTGCATGACATCAACGAGGACGACGACTCTAATCGCAAGCCCGATCCGATCAGTTTGGAGAGAATGTCATATCTCAGCTTGAAAACCACCACAACGGACGAGAGCTCCCGTCGATCGTCTTTGTTGAGTGTCGTGAACGCCACAGCGAAGCTGTTCACGGGCAAAAAAGGTTAGAACAGAGCAGATTAGGCGCTTTCAGGGAAGCCAGTGTTCATCCACATCGTCTCCGCGCGTGTTGCGTAGAGCACCGACAAGTGCAAATGGGAAATGGGCCGTGGAGTACATAGTATGCATCAACTGATATCCGAACAGCGTTTTATGATGTCGTCGACGACGTCAAATGACGCGAAATCAACGCATTTCGAGCGTCGGAGCGAGCACCGACACTGAATCGTTGGGTCAGCAAACGTCGGAGCTAACGCGAGCCAAGCCGACCCTGAAGTGCGTGAGATCGGTTTTATCGAACGGTGGTCGATGATTCGGACGACGTGACGTCCACGGCATTTCTGGCTGAGTCGCGCTCCTTTGTGCTCATGTATCAACTCAGCTTCGAGATGAATCGAGAAGAACAAATTACGTGATACAAAACGAAATTACTGGACAGTGAAGACGCTTGAAATTATTCTTCTTTGAAAACATTCGCAGAGATTTTGACGCGTTGATGGAACGATCGCTCGAATCAATGAAACTGACTTGAGTTCGCCACGACTCATGAAGCGCAAACGCACTCGAGCTCATCGTCTGTCACGTTAGATGTCTCAACGAAATGAAGGGGCGGTAACAAGCGCCCCCGACCTCCCCTATGGGCTCCCGAAGCCGATGGAGCCCAAATCTGGAAATTTTTCAGTATGCCGAACCAATTTCAATCCTCAGAGTTGACACATGCCACTCTATACGGTGGCTGACATTGAAACAATGGGCGTTCTCTGGCCGCGCCCAAGACACGCCGCCCTACAGGTGGCCGAGACAACTTTCGGTTCTGGGGTCCATTACCTAATGGACAGCGAGTCAACATTCGAACTCCTACGCAACCTCGGATCCGGAAGCTTTTTTCACAGGACGCTTCCTTCCTCCCTTCGGGAAGGGAACTCACCAAAACAACATTCACTCACGCCCACGTGCAGACTCGTCGAGTTTCGAATCGCGGTCACATTTGAGTTCATGTAAACCGAGAAAAAGGAGTTCTCGCATCAGATATCGATGGGTCGTTGAGGGGAAGGAACGAAAGCAGCCACTTCCGGCGGACCAGATATCGAGGTCCGAGCCGGACAGCGAAGCAAGGAGCTGCAACCAGTAGGCCGCACAGAATGATGATGAGGAGGGTGAGCTTTCACTGGCGGGAAGATGGGGTGAACTAACAATTGGATAATGTTTGTGCAAACACAATGAACGAACCATTTCCGACCGTTCAGAAACCGCCACGCAGCTTCTGTAAGTCTCCACCCAACTCGTTATGGGCAGCATTTGTCCTTGGTGAGGTTTTTGCCGCCGGAAGTCGTACAGGAAGCCTAGGGCGAGGTTCGCTTTTGGTTGGTTGGTTGGTTGGTTGGCGGGTCGCTCGGTCGTTCTTTAGGTTGATTCTTCTTTTCGTTCGTTCAGACTCTCTCACGGCGGCGTGCGGCTCGCCCCTTGACAAGTACCGGCTGTCAAGTTTCAAATCCCCTCTACTGAGCGGCAATGATATATGTGTATACTATGAATCGCACGCTCTCCGCTACCTGACAGGGAGGATGTCAAGCGATCGGTTTTCGCAGCGAGAGATCGACCGAATGACGCCATCGGAGCTCTCGAGTTCGATCTTGCTCTTCCGGAACACTACGAATATCGAACAGGCCTCAATTTTCGCTTCGTGATCGGCGGCTTGGATGACCTTTCTGTTGAAGACGATGTGATGCAATATTTTTTCGCGAAAACAATGAGCTCCCTTTGACTGCGAACAGACTGTCGGGCGAGCGTCTCATTTCTACAATATACATACATATATCGGATCTCCAGGGCAGTCTGCGGTTTGTAACTGACGAGACAAACGTGGTCCTCAGAACACTGTATGAGCCGTACTCTGCTGAAGGTGGGACTATAGATTCGATCTCCTGGTTTACATTCAGCCAACTCATTGTTTGTATTCGCCGTGATGCTATTATATAACATGTCAACCAACCGTTTTACAGTCGGGTGTGGCTTGGCTCCAGCACGAAACTCAGGAACCATAAATTCCAGGAACGAGTTGAAGACGACGACCTTGTTCCCCGTATTCTTACGAAGTAGCGATTCAGAACAGCTTTGGGCTTGTTCCATGTAATCTGTCGTGGTGGCTAGGTGATATCGAAAGTTGCACAGCGGCCGCTCGACGGTTACATTCTGGATTGCCATTGTTTCAAATGACAGTTTACCGAGCAGCCTTGGTTGAACAAAGTTCGGTTTTTCTCTTTCGAACCACTTCTGCAAACGACTTCAAACAAGCGTAAAGGTTCCGTTCCAGTGGTTTTTTGAATTCTTGTCGTTTTACGCAAGATAACTCCTTCAACAATCTAAAGCATCCACAGTTTTTTTTTATGCAGATTCCATGCATGAATTACAGGGGCTTGTCGGGAAGCCACGATTCGTTCTTCGATCGCTTCCTAAATGAGGTGACCGATCTCCTCTCTCGCATCATCGGGTCACTTTCAAGCCACCAATGTAGAACAGTATTGTTCCGGTTGCACTGCAAGATTTATCCATCTTCAAACGACCTAATATTAATGTAAAGACAGCAACTCCGGTAATGAAATAGAGTTATTGATTGACTGCGGTAGCTGTAGCTGCGGCTGGTCGCATTCGCGGTGACGGTGGCAAATATGTATCTGAATTTCATATTTGATCGATGGATTTCGTGCTTGGGCTTCTGGCCGTAATTTATTGTCGATTTCGAACTGAATTTCCGATTGCTCGGTAGGTGCTCTCATTGCTGATGCCAGTTTTCCTGAAGTATTTTTGACCGAGTCGCTCGAATTCTAATCGTTCTGGGTCCAGCTCGCGGGAATCAGCTTAAGAAAACTCACGAATCTTGGAAACATTTTTCAATCCGATCATTGAGGTGAGAACTGCGCGTGTGCTGAAATTGATGACATTCATCATTTGCGACACGGTTCGGAGATCATTCGCACGAGGCGAAATCGAACGTCCACTTTATTCACGGATGTCCAGTGACGTACGTTCGTCGGTGAGGTGGGCTACCTGTTGGGGACATCGGATAATGAGGCGAAAATGTCTCCTGAAATCATTGATTTCTTGCTCAGAAATTCAAGATTCCTCGTGTTCCACGGTTTTGACGCTCTTTGAGGCCTAGAAACGAGATTGCGGTGGATATTCCGATGAACGAGCTCGTATTGGATGGATATAATCTACATTTTCCGAAGAACAGATCTAGCGCTGTGTTTTTTTGACTCTGTTCGGCTATCGATCCACGATCCGATTCTCGAGTACCTGGATGACGTGCGCGGGACTTGGTTTCGCGCGCGAACAAGTTTGAAGAGATGTTATCGCCTCGTGGAGACGAGAAGGGATTTACGTTCATTGAATGAGAGACTCGTGAGTTCCTAGTAGGGAAGGGAATCGAGACCCATGGAAAAAGAGAGGGCTACGTGAGGGTAAAACGTGGTCGAGCAAGGGTTTTTGGGCACATTCATCTGGGATAGTTCCGACAAGAAAAACCATAAAAGCGACATATCGCACTGCGCGAAACACGGTTCAAACGGCTCCTTTCACCTTATATAACCTTCGAGTTCACGATCTTGCTATACGTGAACGGAGTCGTTGTAACTCAGTTGACGTCGATGCTGAAAAGCAATGCTCGATGAAGGACCCGGTTCGCCCGACCTTGCGGCACTATCTCGCTGCTCACGGCGGCTTCGTAGCGTGATTTGTCCTTCGGACGACGCCCTGTTCACGAACGAACAGGCCCAACCCAAGGCCCTTCCTCAAACGGTCCACACCCCCGACTGATCAGAGTGAGGCAAACGGCGACTTGCATCAGCTGAGAAGACATGTGATTCTCAGTTTGTGCGCTGCTTGTGAGCACGGCTTCGTCTTACTTACTCGGAGTGAGAGCGACGTTTCCGAACGACTGCTTTGTTGAGAGAGACTTTCGCACACGAACCACGAGTGGAGTTGGGTGCCCCGTGGGGTACCCGCTCCAGCGTCGCGTTTTCTCCTCGTGAATCTTCGCAGGCTGCTACAACGCTGCATTTAGTTGCTTGACTTTTTTGTGATTATTGTTGTTCCACTCGTTTTTTTGTTTCCGACGAACTCGACGATCATCAACACAACGACTATCAGACACGGCGAAAATTCCATAACCGATTCAACTAGAGCGAAGCCTTAGAGGCCTTCTGAACCTCGAATCGCAGACGAGGGAAATTCCGACTGGTATCTCTTGTCAAATGCTCCGTTGGTGTGAGTTTTCAAACCCCGAAGAAACATGTGGACGTGACCGTGAACCCTTCTACCGTGAAACCAGCGCAAATGTGCACAGAATCCTCCGGAACGAGGGAGAGGACGTTGGCAAGTGGGTGTTTTCTGTCTGCAGCAAACACTTGTTCCTGATTCGCTTCGATCCCAGACAGCCTTCGCCAGCGTCTTCAGTTCATCTTGAACTCGTCCCAAGTTCAAAATGCTCATGTCTCTGAGTCAAAGAGACTCTCCAGGCGAACGGCGAAGATCGCCCCGTTCACGGGAGCAGAGACGATCTCCGAGAGATTCGAGAGATCGCCGTGGCAGTCGCGGCTCTCCCCAAGATCCCGAAGAGTGGAACCCCAGGGATCGGCACCATCGTAGATCGAACCCTACGGACTCCGCTGCCCGAACAAGTCATCACAGACATTCCGTGGAGAGGAACTCAGCTGCCCGAAGGAGCAATCCCAGGGCTCAGATTGCTCCTCACAGAAACCGTGTCGCAGACTCGTCGCAAGAACCAAAGAAATCTATCGCAAGTGGAGCCTCGAATGGGTTTGAAAGAGTGCGAAGGTTTTCGCAGGCCATCATTCACGGTTTTCGTAAGTACGCTGAAGATGACGTAGAGCAACCGCCCGGACATTTGAAGACATCGAAGAAGATGCTCAGTTTTTGTTGATTGGAAGCGAATTCGGGTCACCTTTTGGGGTAATGGCCATCGTGGTTCCGCGGAGCGAACGCTCCTCGGCAGACACAACTCTGAAATGAAGACCTCGAGGTCTAGGATTCGTAACTTGCGTTCAATGTGTTCACGCCATTGTACCAGAGCTTGCCAAAGGTTCTCCGACTCCCGGGAGGAGAAAATTCTGTTGAATTCGTCATGAGATTGGTGACAGGAGCCCGTTGTGCCATACTGACTCAAGGACGAATTTTCAATGAGACCACGATATCGGTCGTAGCCGAACTCGTTGAGATCCAGTGAGCGGCGTGAACATCAGCGGAATCCTTCTCCCTTTGAAGAAGTATCCTGTCGGCAATGTTCGCGAGAAGTTTCTAGAGCGTCGAACGGACACTTCCGATGTCGCTCCCGAGCAAGAACGTACTCGAGATCATGTACGGAGTTCGGTCCCGCGTGTGGTGCTGCTCTCGGTTCTCGTTCTCAAAGTTCAAATGTTTCGGTTACGGATGTCCGATCGCTTCTGCGCTGCCCGGGCACTCGGAAATATAGCTCTGCGGAATTGATGACGAGTAGAGCGCGGAATGAATGTTTCGAATTGATCCCCCCGGTCGCGTGATTGAGCGTCGAGCCATCTCTTCGTCGATCACTGCTCTGGGACTGGCTTCCTGTGGATAACCTACTCTCCGATAGGACCACATTTGTCGGACCCTCAACGCGTTGAGCGATTCGAGATCCGTCGCTGGAAAGCGGAGGACTTTGAGGGACCTCTTCTGACATTCTCGCCTTACACGTACTTTCTCTATGTTTGCCATCGGGAGATCTTTCGTCGTTATCCGTAGACAGGCAATCGGAAGTGATCGAAGGTTCCCAAAAAGCGTTGTTGTTGTTGTTAATGCCCTCCTGTCTTGTTTGAGTATCGAAGTAGGGAACCCATGAATTCATGAAGCGGAAGTTCGCTTCTAGACTAAATCTTCGGAGAAAGCGAGTCACAAGTTCCTCCTCAGAAAGTTTTTTTTTGTCTCTCACAACTGGTCAGAGCGGAGTGTTCGCTGAGAATCTGTTTGAATTCCACCGCGTACCATTTGAGTGGAAACTAGATGAATTCAATTTCCTGATGTCGGAAATTCGAATCACGGCGATGTCGTTCCCTCGTCATCGAGATAGAAAATATAGGAAAAAGCGCACATAGGTGTCTGTCTGTTCGCGAGAGCCAAAATATCTTCTCGGCGAGGTCGTTCGGGTCTCGACCTCACCCACGTAATCCTTGACGACCTCTGTGTTAGCGGGTGACCCAGTTTGGGTCCTCCGATCCACGGAAGCCGAGCCGTTGAATTTGAGACTTCCGGGCCTAATTTGTTGGCGGTTCATGATTGCTTTCTACTCGAAGATATGAGTTGACACGTGCTCTGAGCCTGCTTCCATGCTGAATAGTTTGTAGTCGACGGTAACGGGAAACACGTAACCGTCTTCCTCCACCCGAAATGATTCGCCGTTGACCCAATTCCGGGGAAAATTTCGGTCTGAGCCGTTATGATGGCGAGCGAGCCCTGTTCAATATCATTTCTAAGTGATGGCCTGCTGACGACGACTCGGTTCGGAACTCCTTTCGGACATTTTCGAGATAAGTTCGTCGGAATCTGAATTTAACCAAGATTGTTGGTCGATAATACGGTCGATACGAGGGACGCTGTTTTCAGTGGGGCCAAAAGTTATTTTTGAAATAACGATTCTTCACTTAGTCACTAGGACCCGAACAAAACATCATATGGTCGAAAAATCTCGGCATATTTCGAAATCACACTAAGGAGCCCCTTCGAAATGAAAATTTAGCAAGGACACGCAGTGTTTGAGAACGGCGAATCGAATTCGGGTGATCGTGGAAGAAGGATTTCGATTCCAAAATGAAAATGAGGGATCGACAATTTGAATAACTCATTTATTTGCTTAAATTTACATTCGGTGCGGGACTCTCATTTTGAGTGATTCTACAAAAAGTCAATCGAGACATAAATCCAAGGCAACCCACAGCCCGATCAACGGAGATGAATTTTCCTGGGCCGATGCGCTTGACCCAGATCCGTGAGGTGGTGGGTCGTTGGCGGGCTGCTTTCTTGGCTGAATCTTTGATCTCGAGCTGAAGACCCGCTCCGATGTGAGGTGAGGTTGGCAGTAACGACCTCACTCCGCTCCTCCCACTCATCGGTCGAGACAACAGCGTGATAATACTGTCGCCGTGCTTAGTGGCTGTCTAGCACAACCTTGTAACACAAGGAACTCTTTTTGTCGAAAGAAGCAAAACACTCTCAGCTTTGTATGAATAAACTGCTGAGCAAAATCACCGGAATCATTGACGGAAGTTTTCTTGTGGCTATTGTTCTGTTCGTCTCATCCGTATCAGGGGGAACATGTTCAGCAGATAGCCTCGCTGCCTGCGCAAACTACAGTTTTCGGGGTCTGATAACAGAGAGGACACCGTTGAACCCACTTTCGATTGACGGTCGTAAATCTCTGTGGGTTCGACGTGTACACGTGTACTCGTGCCATAGCGTACATCCCGGCGGGCTTCGAGATTCGAACCTCCGCCATCGAGCTTTGGTTACAAGATCAACCGTGTAACCACAAGGGAATCAGCTGACTAATTCCCTTCTCGGACACACGGCTTGGATCCCTAGCGGACACGACCCGACAGCAAAGAAAACGAATCGAATTGTCATCGATGCTCCATGACGCCAGAACTCAGCCCTGCCGAAGCACGGTTTCAGTCTCATGCTGAGGGGACTGGCATCTTGTGTTTTGAGACGATTGAGATTTTGTCCCACTTGTCGACTCTTCAAACAAGAAGCGACGGAAACTTTATATCAGTTATCACTGAGTCATTATTTCGACTGATTATGATCGTTAGATCGTACTTTGAGGTCCCGAAAGTTCGAGTGAATCATGGAACCTGGAACTGACTCGATGAAATCGATTTCAGAAACCCAACGACGAATCCGCGCTAACAATCCTGACTTCAATGCCCAATTCAACTATGCGGTAAGTTCTTTATTTCCCATTGCTAACTTCCAGGGATTTTGGGGCGACAAAGCTGAGAATCATCGCTGGAGGGAATCTCATAGCACACTTTTTTTTCAGAACAACTATATCAAAACTTCGAAATATACCGTGTTGACGTTTGTCCCGAGAAATCTTTTTGAACAGTTCCAGAGACTTGCCAACTTCTACTTTTTGTGCCTCCTCGTTAGTTGTTGATGTAGTCTGTGGTAGCTTTTGTCCTCTGAAGTGATTCTTTTCTGAGCATCGGATCGGCGCTTGGATTGACGCCCGATTTCGATTCGTGTTTTCAGGTCCTGCAGCTCATCCCGCAGATATCCTCGTTAACTCCAGTGACCACCGCCGTGCCGCTTATCGTCGTTCTTACATTGACAGCGGCCAAAGATGCAGTCGACGATATTCAGCGGCATCGGAGTGATAATTCGGTCAACAACCGACTTTCGAAGGCACGGGGGAGAATGATGAATGAAGTTCCAGGGACAGATCGCATACTTTATCTGCATACTTAAAAATTTTAGTGAAAGCAAGTTCTGAGAGAATTCCGAATTTCAGGTTCTCCGAGGAAGCACGGTGGTGGAAGAACGGTGGCATAAGGTGAGTGGGCGCTTGCCAATAGATAGCATCCCACGTCCACGAATCGTATACATAGATTGTGGTCGACCCATGAGTGTGAATCCGACGGCCGAGCGTCTAAGATCGATTGTCATCCGCAGGTACAAGTGGGCGACCTGATCTTCATGGAGAACGACCAATTCGTGGCCGCCGATCTATTGCTACTTTCATCCTCAGAACCCAACGGCTTATGCTACATAGAAACCGCTGAGCTAGATGGAGAGACGAACCTTAAATGCCGGCAAGCGATTCCCGACACCGCCGAGATGGGCAACGACACGCACCTACTATCAAAATTCAACGGTAAGGCAACTTGCCTCTCCGGTCCAAAGTTTTCCTACCTCTGGCCGCCTGATTCTAAGCGAGTTCCATATCGAAATTCAAATTCTTGAATGGTGTTGTATGACCACAGGTGAGATCGTGTGCGAACTGCCCAACAATAACCTGAACAAGTTCGAAGGGACTCTAAATTGGAAGAATCAGACTCATCCCATCGACAACGACAAGATCCTCTTACGAGGATGTGTGCTCAGGAACACTCATTGGTGAGCTGACGGAAGTAGTATGATAGCCTCACTGAGCGACAGGATGGAGAGATCACCGTGTGGATGACGATTCTGTTTTGACCGAACATTTCTCACACAGGTGCTACGGGATGGTGATTTTTGCCGGACGCGATACTAAGCTAATGCAAAACAGCGGCAAAACAATCTTCAAGCGGACTTCGCTCGACAGACTCCTGAACATCCTAATATTGGGAATTGTGTTTTTCCTCTTTAGTATCTGTACCTTCTGTTCCGTCGCATGCTCCGTATGGGAAACAGTAACAGGTTCGTTTCATTTCATCGTTCCACGACGAGTGCTCGTCTCCAGTCCAACTTGAGTTTTTCACGAATCCTCTTCTTCCAGGACAATACTTCCGTGATTTCTTGCCATGGGATGCCTCGATCATTACGACCGACAATCCGGCAGGAGCGGCAGCTCTCATATCGCTGCTCGTATTCTTTTCCTACACTATTGTGCTCAATACTGTTGTACCCATATCGCTATATGTCAGGTTCGTAACTCGTTGGGTTCATCAACGTTTCATGAGGATATTGTATACGCTATTCTATTTAACGATCGCTGATTCTGAGGAAATCCCCGTCCAACCACATCGGAAATACTTGTGCCGCAAATCATATCATCTCCCATTCCTATTCCAGTGTTGAAGTCATCCGCTTCTGGCATTCCTTATGGATCAACTGGGACGAGAAAATGTACTACCCGCCAAAAGACCAGGCAGCTAGGGCTCGAACAACCACACTGAACGAAGAGCTCGGCCAAATTGAGTATATTTTCAGTGATAAGACCGGGACATTAACGCAAAATATAATGACCTTCAACAAAGCCTCCATCGAAGGCAAACTCTATGGAGAAGTTTTGGACGGCAAAACCGGTGAACCGATTGAAGTCACTGAGGTATGAGAGAACCTTCAACTTTCATTACGACGGAACTATCTCTTCAATTTGGATCCACGCTATAACGAACCCTCAATATGAGCATTTCCAAGAATCATGAGGAAATGAACATTTCTCCATTGCAGGAAATGGTTCCGGTAGATTTCAGTTCAAATGTTGACTACGAGCCAAAGTTTAGATTCTACGATAAGAACCTATTACAAGACGTTAAAAATGGAGAACCGCACGTAGAGAACTATTTCCGGTAAGCCTCAATTCAACATTGTCCTTATATTCTGCCACTTACGGCTTTATTCCTCCCATCGAAACTCGAGAATGAGACATCCGTTTCGATTTTGTGTTGATAATATCTCTTTCTGATCTAAAAGTCTCCTGGCGCTATGCCATACTGTGATGTCCGAGATCAAAGACGGCGTTCTCGAGTATCAAGCGCAATCTCCCGACGAGGAAGCCTTGACCTCAGCAGCCAGAAACTTCGGTTTCGTCTTCAAAGTGAGTCCGAGAAATCTGAGCGGAAAACGGATGTGAGGTCAGAGTATCATGTCAGGATCCTGCTCGGTTTAGAATCAGATTAACATTTGGGCTTGTTTCAGAACCGCACGCCAAAAAGCATAACGATCAGCGTTTGGGGCAAAGAAGAAGTCTACGAATTGTTGGCCATCCTTGATTTCAACAATGTTAGGAAACGCATGTCCGTCATCGTGAGGTACGGAGAACAATCCTACTCAGTAGAGTTCACGGCTGTCGATTGAATTGAACTCGGCTTCTACTGATCTGGGATTTTGCAGGAACCCTGACGGACAGCTGAGACTCTACTGCAAGGGAGCGGATTCCGTGGTCTTCGAGAGACTTTCGGAAGCGTGCAAAGACCTTCAAGAACAGACGATGGAGCACCTAAACGTCAGTATACTCCGTAATGCCCGGCTGTGGTGGCGCCGGTTGTCTTATGCTCTGGTCAGGCAAATGATATACCATGTTAACAGGTTATAACTCTACAGAAATTCGCTGGGGAAGGACTAAGGACTCTATGCCTGGCCTACAAAGACATCGACGAATCGTACTTTGAACAATGGTCGGAGAAACATCACAAAGCCTCGATAACGCTGGATAATAGAGAAGAGGCCGTCGATGCTGTGAACGAAGAAATCGAACGGGATCTCATACTCATCGGTACGTTCTCGTTGGTTCTCAATTCACTTCCCAAGGTTCTCGCCCTCAATACGACCTTCACCTTTTATATCACTGACTTCAGGAGCGACAGCAATCGAAGACAAACTCCAAGATGGAGTTCCCCAGGCCATCGCGAATCTTGCAGCGGCCGGCATCAAATTGTGGGTTCTCACGGGAGACAAGCAAGGTATTCGATATTCATTTCTCAGTATATGTACTTCATGTGGTCACGGAGTTCGATCGGATGGTTGCTCGACCTGAACCGGATCTAAACACTGAAACTCAAACTCTTCAGAAACTGCAATAAACATCGGATATTCATGCCAATTATTGACGGACGAGATGGTAGACATATTCATCGTTGATGGCTCCGAAAAAGACGAGGTAGTGACCGTGGAAAAAATCGATTCAGTGGGGATCGAATCATGTTCCCTTCTTTGCTCATCAAAGGATACATCTTTACTTATTCAATTATATTTCATCAGGTGTGGAAACAACTGCGCACTTTTCGAGAAAACATAGCATCGGTCGTTTCACAAAGCGCTGCGGGGGGAGATCTTTCGATTGTACGGTAGGTGATCAGTTCAGCTCCGCAACTCATTGTATCACCTCTTGGCTCTGGCTGTTCTACTGCTTCTGAATATTCCTACTTTCGTGTAAATATTGGTGGTTTTGTCGAAAATTTCAGGTTCCACGACGACGATGGAACGGGAGGAGGGGAATGGGACTTCTCAGACTCTTTCGGAGGATTCGCCCTCATTGTAAACGGCCACTCGTTGGTTCACGCACTGGACCAAGATCTCGAACTTTTGTTCCTCGAGGTCGCATCAAGGTACGATTCTACATGAAATTCCACTGGCATAGAAAAATCAGCAGAGTCATGTATAGGGCGGAGCCCTCGCAGTCGAGCAGCAGCTCAGAGAGTCACGGATCATCCTGTTTGCAGATGCAAAGCAGTTGTATGCTGTCGTGTCACACCTTTACAAAAAGCCCTTGTTGTGGATCTAGTGAAAAAACACAAAAAAGCGGTCACATTAGCAATCGGAGACGGTGCGAATGATGTGTCAATGATTAAAAGTGAGTTTCGAAATCCAGCTCCATTTCTTCTAGATTGCTTATCCATTTCGAAAAGTTGGTCTGAAAAAGAATCTGATATTCTTCTCAATCTAACATTGTATTCTCTCCGCTTCAAGTGGCCCACATTGGAGTGGGAATTTCAGGGCAAGAGGGTATGCAAGCTGTGCTAGCCTCCGATTTCTCAATTGCGCAATTTCGCTTCCTCGAAAGATTGCTGCTCGTACACGGACGTTGGTCATACTTACGAATGTGCAGATTCCTTCGGTAATTACATTCCACCAAACTGATAATAATACAATATGTTCCGCTGCGTCTGGGAATTCGTATCATGAACAAGTTTAATCGTGTAAGCTTTCCATTCCAGGTATTTTTTCTACAAAAATTTTGCATTCACACTCTGCCATTTCTGGTTTGCCTTCTTCTGTGGATTTTCAGCGCAGGTTTGTGGCCCACTTCGATTTGTATCTAGATATGACTGTTTTTTTTCTAGATCGAATGCCGTGAGAATTAGAGCTCTCGTAATGTATCAAAATAACTGAGCGACCTTTTGTCTTCGCAGACCCTGTACGATCCCGTTTTCATATCGTTTTATAACGTATTTTATACATCTTTGCCCGTATTGGCTCTCGGAGTATTCGACCAAGTGAGTAAAGTTTTGAGCTGACATATGCATCGCCACGTCCCCGAACGTCAAGAGTCGTCGAACATGTCTGAGGGACTGACCTCGAGTCTACTTTCCAGGACGTCAACGACTACCACTCAATACGATATCCGAAACTTTACACACCTGGACACTTGAACCTGTTGTTCAACAAGGTCAGTTTCTTTTTGGGCTTCAAAGAACTCGAATATGATCAAAAAAATGTAGGACCGAGGTGGAGCTGTGATTCGATCGAAATTGCGATTTTAGGTGGAATTCCTGAAGAGCGTGGCTCACGGGGTGGTCACATCATTTGTACTATTTTTCATACCATACGGTGAGTGTAGAGAGCCGTGTTGTTGCATTCCTCAAGACTCAGATCGAAGATTCGCTCATCAAGTGCGTCATGTACTTTACAGGAGCTTTTAACAACAGCATCGCCGAGAGCGGCGAGAATCTCGATGGCCACCAATTGTTTGGAACCGTCGTCTCGACGATCTTGGTGAGTTTTGCAGTTCGTGAGCACAGGAAACGGATCGAGCGATTGTGATATGGGGGAAGTGACAATCTTTCCCCGCGCTTAATGTGAGTCCCGTCTCCCTTGCCAGGTGATCATTGTCAACTGCCAGATCGCCATCGACACAACGTATTGGACGTTGTTCAACCACATCTGCATTTGGGGATCAGTAGCGTTCTACTTTGCTATGACCCTTCTCATTAACTCCGACTTTATAGGTGAGCTTTTCCGCACTGAAAGCGGAGAATCTGAGACGAATTTTCGACGAGGGATTTTGAGCCGTGAAGTACAGATCTATCGCGTTGCCCGTGCAAGAGCTCTTGGAGAAATCTGATTCTCGGCAAACAGAGATCAGGGCTGAAGATTTTTCGCGAAAGTCGCAGAATTCCCGGAGAACATGATTCTTGCTTCCAGCAATTTCTGCGGTTTCTGTCAATCATGCAGTTTGGCAGATCTTTCCTCGAATCGGCTAACATTTCTGCGTGATTCTGTCTCGCGCATGGATATTGAGGCCACAACTTCGTTATTTCGGCATTTTTTGCAAAAATCGGTGGCAGGAATCGTCTCTGAATGTGCGTTTTGTCGTTTTCCACCATTTCTCGATTCCAGATCGCGATCTCAGCGATTTTTTTTCCGCGAGAAATCTTCAGCCCTGACAGTGATCGATGTGCGAGCTTTTATTCTGTGCCGATAACCTCGTCTCCAAAGCGGATATTATGCTAATCGTCTCTCGTGAATTCGCTAAATTTTTGATTAAAAACAGCAAACGTTAGTGCTGTTGTATCCATCATAGAGATTTTTCCGACGCAATCAGCCCTTCTCGACGCATTTTGGAGAAACTGGACTTGATTTTGGAATTTGTGTAGAGCTGCATCGTGCCGGAGCAGGTTGCATTTTGCGAGCCGTCTGACAGCAGAGCAAGCATTTTTGAGGCGCTTCTTTAGATTTTTGCAGTCGGCATGCCGGAATTTTCTTCGTTATAGCAACAATCGATCCTACTTCGATTGTTGAATTTTTTTTTGTCAACTCTCATTGTCGACTTGGTTGCCGCGGTCGAAAAGCGAATGGATTGAGTTGGTTGTTGGTGTATGAATGAAGGTGCGTCCGCTGGCCGTTTTGGGCCACCTCGTCGGATGAGACAGGTTCTCTCAGTCCGTGAGCGATCTGGAACGTTCCAGTAAACGTTTATTTTTTTCTCTGCCCCCTTGAAAACTCTTTGACTTTGATACCGACTGGGATTTCTAACTATGGTAACCGATATCAGCAACGCTCCTGGAAGAACGAATAACCGGTAAGCCGGACCTCTTCACGGCGGCTTCGAACGAGCCACTTCGAACTCTCACCCGCATCTGTTTGTTTTCGAAAGTCTCATCTTCAGTGCGGAAGATTCTTCCGCTCGGTCTTTGACGCCGTTATCTTACTCATCGCCTTTGCTCTTTTCACCCTGGATTGTTTCTTGAATCGACGCAACCTTATCCACACAACTTCGTAGAACTGAAGTCTGCTTAGATTTGAAGAATTGAATTGTCTTTCATCACTAGAAATCACGTGATTGGCACGTGGGTTACTCGTGGTCACCCACACAAACGATGAACGAAATGGAATTAGGCCAAGCTTTCTTCTCGTATGTTCAGAGGCGTACTTTCAGGACGGATGGCTGACAGCAGACAGACATCGTGATAATGACTGGCTCATCACTGGCGAACTTATCACATAGTTTTAGCTATGCAGTTCTGGAGATTCGCGCACGGCTGATGCGGAATGTTTTACTATCACATCATGAGTTTGAGATTACATCCAAATATGACTCTACCAAATGAATCGAAGATAAAAAGAGTTGAAGCATATCCTCACCTCCCAGAGGCCGTCACTCAATTCGCTCGCGGCTCATTTTTCTCTCTGAGTGAATAGCGAATTCTCCGTTCTACCCTGGATCTTGAAAGGTTCTCTTATGCCACAACGAGTTTGTTAAAAGTTCTCAGCGATCCGCATCTTCGGGCTATAAGAGGAGGACGAGTCCCACTGATTGTTAGAAGGAGGACGTGTGCTCTGGAAGGATATCGACACAGATCCACCGAAAACTTCACGATCAAAGCACTTTTCTAACTCGCAAGAATTTCTCTCGTCTTCGAAAGGAAGAGCGAGATCTCTCTGGGTGCTAAATAAAACGACTCACGAATACGAACGATACGCTTCCACTCCGCAACAGGTAACGCGTACATGGCATCTCTTCGCGTAACACTGCGGACGCCGCAGTTCTGGTTCGTGGCTGCACTCACAGTCACCATTTTGATGCTGCCTGTTGTTGCATTCCGGTATGTCGAGTCTTTTAACGAGTGTGCTGTCTGAGGGCAATGATTCGTCATATCCCTGCTCCGATTCAGCGTCGTTTTTCAAGATTAATCGTCACTCACAGGTTCTTCTACGTGGACGTCTTTCCCACGCTCAGTGATCGAGTGCGTCTCAAACAGCGTCTCCAGAGAATCAAATCACGACCCTCGGAGCCTCACATGACGACTGCACGGAGTCTCCGTCGATCACGACGTTCTATAAGGTGAGGATTTCAGCCAGAAATCTAGAAGTTCTAGAAGTCCGAAGCCGCAAGGTTCCGAGGGATGTTAAGTATTTTCTGCTTCAAGGTCGGGGTACGCATTCGCACATCAGGAGGGCTTCGGACGTTTGATAATGAGTGGCAAAATTATGAAGAAAAGTGCGACATCGGCTCATGTAAGTTGACAAGCCGCGCCGCGGCATCTCTCTTTCCAACGAATCAGGTGCTTGAAGGCGAAGACACCCATGGATAACAACGTTCCGTTGATTGTTCCAGATGCACCATCACATTTCTACACACCTGCCGAACCAGACAGCTGAATAGAAAAAGTGAAAATCCGAAAATCGGCCCCATGGCCAGTTTTCGTAATGTGTCAGATGGATCGAACTTTTCAGACTCGAGGAATCCGTTGATCTTCTGGCGGGAAAACATTCACAGTCTTTCCCTCAAGATGCACAATCGTTCCATTGTTCTACGATTTTTCAATCTTTCTCTTCGAAAAACGATCACGTCCGATGATTCTCCTAGCTTTTCGTTTCCTACTCCCGGAAAATCCTTGACAGAACCTTAGTTACTATCAATTAGGAAACAAAACGTGAGAGCGAGCGCGAAAGTCTTGATATAGAATAGTGAGACTATCTGTTGGTCTTTTCGTCGTGTCGATTAAACCCCGAATCGAGTTCAAGTCTTAGAATCGGCTTGGTACGATACGATCTTTTTGGAAACGACGCCTACGTCGAGGCATTATTTTCTAGACATGTAAAAAGATAATGACGATGTAAATACCTGATATTTGTATATGACGTCTACGATGTCAACCGAGCGATGATTGAGCAGCGTTTCATGATCTGAACTAGCTTAAGACCAAAGTCTGCTGCTTCGACCACGCCGGAATCCTAGTTATTTCCAATTTTCACTATTTACTCTGATTCGTTCTTCAATACGTGGGTGCCGAACCAAATCTTTGTATAGTCTGTCACCGATCAGTGAGGAGTCAGAACGCCTGGAAAGCTTCGGACAACCCTACGTGGATATTTTCTACTGGTTAATAGGCGGACGATGAGTTCCACCGACAACTCATACTAGTCATGAGAGTTCAAGTGAACCGAAACTCGTGAATTCTCTCTCCGAATACGTTTGCCTTCATAGTTGAAGTTATAGCGACCTTGAAAGTCAGTTCGTTTAAAAGGTTAGCTTTGTTCTCTGTTAAACAAAATATTTCTTCCTGTTACTTCTAGTCGGCTTGTCTTGAAAAAACCGCGGGAGGCGTAATGATTATCTTTGTTGTTAGGTGGCATGGAATCCACCCCTGAAGAGAATGACGTCATGCATCGTGAAATCAGAGAAAACCGACTGGAAAATCTCTGGAAAATCCGTAATCGTTGATAATGTCGCTTGTGCAATCTTGACCGCTACAAAGTCTAGACGACAACGATTTGTTCACTTCATTGTGTGCCGTCGTAAACAATGAACGCACGTGGCATTGTCGACGCAGAACATAAACTTCTCTGATATGAAATGTGCCTACATTTGTAAGATAGCGGGAAAACATTCCGAGATCCGGGATTGAGTCGATATTTGTTGAAAATGATAAGAAACAAAAATGGAGAGCATTTCACTCCGGATACCTGAAATTGTTGGAGAAAGCGGTTTTGCTATGCAGTCTCCTTCATGGGACTCCCGCGGACTCACTTCCGCAAAGAGCTGTTATCCCACGGATTCCATTTTTTTTCTGTCTCAAGGGTCCTTTATCACAATTCGTCGCGGGAGATGGTGAGAACCCCGGCAAGAACTGACCTCTTGGAGTCCAACAGTGTGCAGCTACGGCTCCAATCAATGCATTTCATGAGAGCTTAGCAGCGTTATGATGCGCTTATCACGATTCCTTACAATTTTATCGATACGTTATCCTTGCCATACGATTAAGAGGGCATGCTAGTCTTCAGAATTCCGAAGGAGGAAGGGCTTCTGAGCGAGAAAATGAACGGGCGATCGAACTTCCAAGTCAGTGGCAAGCGGTTATTGAATATTTGTGGGACGTGGGACGAGTTTTGAAGTGAAGCGAGCGACCAATTCTCACTCATTCGACGGCATCTAGATCGCAATCTCTAGACTTATCTTCATCTCGGCATCTCCCGATGAGTGCCTTAGGTCCGATTCGACAAAGTTTGTGATTTTCGATGTCTAGATCTGTAAAGCTTGGTGAGAAGCAGTTCGATTCTGGAATGAAGAATTCGGAGCGGGAGGAACCGGTTCCAAAACGCATCATGTTCAAATAATTGACGGCAATAAAAAGTTTCGGTGAAGAGTCGGAATTGAACGCCGCCATCGTTTTCAATTATCTATCTTCTCCTCGTGGTCTGTAACCAAATCGTTCATAGGCGTGACCAGTTGCTGCATTTGAAATCTGGGTTGGTCGAGATCCAATCTCAATTCTTTGCTATTCGATGTCATTCTCACAAAGAGTCATTCCACCCTAACTCTAACAGATTCCCGTGAAAATTGGTAACAATCGCCGCGAGGGAGCCACATTTCTTCGTTAAAATCTCGAATCGCTAGGGACAATCCAACGACCGCATGAGGATGCGAGTGCGCGTCTGGCCCATCGTTAGACGTAAGAGCGAAATCTAAACTGAGTTTGAACCAAGGGCGCGTCATCTTAGAAGGGTAGTACGAGCCAACTCTCGAAGATTAGAGAAGTTCGCATTGAGGGTCTCTGATAATGTGTCCGGAAATGGCCGTAAGCAGAAGAGAAGCGAAGCAGAATAGCTCTTCTGATTCTGTAACGATCTGGGAGGTTCCCTTCGGGTGGCTGCTGTAGAGTCCCCATGTCAAATGAGCCCTTTCTGGGATGCTGACAGTCAACCTGTGCTACCGAGCAATTTCGTCTTTATTTCCGCCATTTCCGCCATAATTTTCAATCATGGGCAATGCATGTGATGCTCTCTAAAAAAATGGTTGAAACATAAAGAGATGCCACAGAAAGAGCACCGCATGAAGGATACTTTCGTACACTTCTGAATGTACCAACCAGGGCCGGCCTTAGGGGGGGGCAACCCGGGCGATCGCCCAGGGCGCAAGGGCTCTGGGGGCGCTTCAGCTTCGCACGTTTGACTCACAGACTCGAACTTCTGACACACGGAGGAATTTCTCTCCGAAGTCTTGTCCAGAAGACTTCGCTCAGCCGGTTTGAGAAGAGCTCTTCTCCCGGTACTAGATGCTTGCCGAGGACAAATGTTTGAACGAGGTGGCAACCATGGGAACCATCTCCAGAGAGCCGGCAATGGTCGCGATTTGAACCAGCGATGATGCTGTCCGGATGCATTTTCGGCCTCTGGTACCAGACGCCCTTCTGGTACCGGACGCGATAGCGTCAGACCACTAAGCTATCACCACTGCTCGGACTCGAGCATTGAATTCTGACTCCTGAGTTAGTGGAGAGCATCGCGAAGCGCACGATGAGCCGACTCAGGCCCGCAAACATGTTCATCTGTTCCAAATGATATTTACATACAAAATTGATGAAAGCGTCAAGATCAAAAGGCTTTCACGGAAACCTCTCACTGAGAAAAACTGCCCATCCATCTGATCTATGTCTAAAAAGGGTAATTTCTTAAGGATTTGATATTGCGACGAGCTCTCGTGGAACCTCGAGTACCCTTACGGCATTTCTTGTTCTGCGAGCTATAACGCGATCGACGGTGCTTGGGCGAGGAAAGAACTATGGGCTTATTGGAGGAGAACTCCTTCTCCTTGTTGAGCGACAGACTCTTGGACTCTTTTACTAGGAAATTCCAACTCTCCTCCTCAAGATAGAGCGCTCCAGAATTCTCGCCCGGGGCGTCATCCGCTCAAGGGCCGGCCCTGGTACCAACAGATCATTTTCCGTGGCTTGGAAACACACTTCATACGGCGTCTCGAACGAAACTGCGTCCCCCGCCAAGAGACCGCTGCGGAGCCAAGAGTAACGCAGAAATTCCTTGTACCTCGGATGGCAGAATTGATTCCAAACTATTTCGAGAATATCGAGAATATTCTCCCTCCGCGCAATTTCGAAATCCGGGACATGTGCGGGTATGTGTTCGTGGATATGCCTGATGAAGCGCTTGAATTGTCGAAAGAAGAAACGTCGAGTGGCTGAACTCTTGATGTCGCTTTCGGTGGTATATTAAGCAAGATCAACGTTTTTTCTGGTGATACGAGCGATTGAATTGTTTCTTGGTCTCTGAAACTGGACCACGAACCAACGATCAGGAGAAGTCGAGCCGGAGCCCCCGGAAGAACACATTCATTAAACCATTCGTTCATGAGTTTCTTTGTCATGATGTGCGAGGTGGGGCACTTGACCACAAAATTTGACGTGGGATTCTTGAAGTTCTTAGGGAATCGGCCGCCTTCTTCCGCGGGCATGTTGAAAGACATTAGCTGCTTGGTCAAACCTTCCTGATCCGCGTTCGACATAAACTGCGAGCAAAGCTCTCGGATCTCTGTGACAAAATTTTGTCCCGCTAACTCATTCGCGACATAGTCCACTTCGGAACGTCGGGAGAAAAATTTGGTTTTACGACGCGATACTATGTGGCTCTTCGACTTGAAGTTTGTAATCCAACGTGCGGAAGCATTGAATCTTGGAATGCTGAATTCATCGTTCAGAGTTCGAGCCATAGTCTGTATGTCTTTATCGTGCAGCGTGACACCCATCCTCATTTTCTCGAATACTTCGTCCCGAAGGCGGTCGTGAAAGCACCTCAACTGATTGAGACGATCTATGCAGGATGCAGGATCCTTCTCAAACGCTCGTAATTTATCCATATTTTTCTTTGTGCGAATAAAGCGGAACCTCTCTTCCATAGAGGTAAGTGATCGATATCCCTGCGCGGTCGACCTGTAGTATTCTACCGCTCTTTGAACATTACTCGGAGACACGTAACTTCCGCTGAAGTGGATCGCATCGGAAGATATGACGGTGTTCGCGTCGAATCTCTCGTTTTCGTCAACGATTGGATCGAAATCGTCGTGCTCCATGCTCAAAGTCAAGTCAGCCGCTTCCCTCTCGAATCGAAGATCGTTATCGTCATGGCTTTCCAGAAGCTCGATGATTCTGTTAGCAAGTCTCTTATCTGCTCGTGTCGCCTCCCGGCAATCAGGTGCAACTTCAAAATGACGTACCAATATCGCCAAAAACAACAGCAAAAGCCATCGACAAATGCCGGAGAATCGGGAGCAAGCGGCACTTCGTTGGGGACTAGCACGTGTTGTCGTTATTATCAAGAATTCGATACCAGGTGTGGTGAAATGCCTGGTCGAGTAGCCTGGAATCACAAGCTTAACCCAGGCAGTTCAATTGTAAATAAACAATGCCACTGGAGCTTGCGCGTCTCGTGCTGGCGGTCCTCGTGATGTGTGGTTGACTGGACTGCGCAAGTGCAGTCGGGTGATCTCGACGGCGCGTTGGAGGTTTTCCAACGCAAGCCAGTCAGTCGGTCAGTCGAAAGGCTCTACGAGAGCACAGCACGCGGACGACGAGCCCCAGGCGGAAAGATCCCCAGAACAACCTGTGTTTTCCGTTCCTTAGCCGGAGTCCTGCGTAACACCAGGATTCTTCATTGGATCGGCTGGTTCACTCGGCTTTCATAGTCAAGGACGATTCGATCTAATTCAGAACAATTTTTTGGCCACAAATTAATCTGACATGGGAGCTCTACGGCAGCCACCCGAAAGGTACCTCCCAGATGAATTTTGACGTCGGAATCATGATCAGGAGGGTCAGTTTAGGGGAGTAGGGGGAAGTTTGGACGGAATCGGAAGCAAAAATTTCGTAGGGGGTACCCCTTACGTGAAAAAATACCGATTTTTTTTGTCTCTGATGAATCTGATGTCGGAATTGATCGGGAAAACGCCCTTTGAGTGGCTGCCATAGAGCTCCTATGTTAAAACCCTCGAAGAAACGAGGCATTTTTCTCCAGAAACAAGCGGGCAAGAGGAGCGCGATAGGCCGGAATAATCACCTCTATGTCTGGTGTACTCAATCCACTTGTCATCCCTCATCTACTCCTAGTTTTCTGGAATTCCAGTTTTTTTCCAGGTTTCATATTGGAGGTTTCCGATCGAAAAATCGATTTTTCCCGAAAACCACGAGTATTCCAAAACTTTTGAAGACAGATTTCCTATAAAAGTCGATAGGAAAACACCCGACTAGACATGTAGCGACCCCGAACGCCAACCCTCGGTTGTGGTAGGAGAGTTTAGGTTTCATTGTGTTAGGAGAGAGATGGTTTCGCACCGTCGTTATTTCTATCTGTCGTTTTAGGTTCAACAGTTTCAGATATGGAAGAGGGGGGTCGATCCTCTCACAGAGAAAGGAAACAGAGCGAGAACCATCAGATTAGACAGTCCGAAATTTTGCAGAACACTGTGTCGTGATCATACCAGTCGAGGTAAGGTTGCTCCGAATACACGGCCAGGTTCATTTTGAACTCGTTTAGAGAAAAACGCGCTTCGTTGGAAATCTAGTAAAAGCCGGAGAATAATCCTATAACATTTGTCAGCTATGGTGTATGAGACTCTACGACCCGATGCGCGAGCGGCTCAACCTTGCGTTCACTCACGCATTTAGCCGCCATGTGCTCCCGTAGCAGAACAGCTGATGATAATAATTGTTCCGTACTGGTGAGAGTATCGATTCTATACTGGAGTCGTTATCGACGACTGGAGTCGTCAAATGATACTACATTTAAGTCTGCCTGATTTGATGATATCTACGGGGCGACTTTGCGTGAGTGCCAAGTTTCCTTACACCAGAGAGCTGTCGTCGTTTTCAAATCAGCTGACGACGTTCGTCCCAGGCTCATGAGTCATGAGTGTGGAAACGCTCCACATTTTTTCCGCTCATTCTTCCTTTCTTCCCACAAATAGTTTTCGACGAGCCTGAGACAAATCACCCGTATGGCTACCTCAACCACAACTGAGAGCGTCACTCAACTCAATGATAGGGGGTGAGAGTGTCTCTGAATTTTTTGGAAGCTGTTTGTCTAGTGCAGTGGTGGGCAACATCGAACCTTTAGCCGGCCGCAGTAGCCATCCCTCGGGGTGCTTGACGTGATTCTTGACGTAAGATAGATTTAGATTTCATGAATTGAGTTTCTATTTGTATCGTCCTGATATCGAGTGCGAGCTTTTCGGTCGCAGCTCGATGGGTGTTAGTGAATTGTTAATCTTCCACAAGTATCTCAATATGTGGTTGGAAATCTGGAGGACATGGGGAAGGGACAAAGAGGCCGCACATGCGGCCCGCGAGCCGCGGGTTGCCCACCCCTGGTCTAGTGTATAAGCGAGCTGAGTGAGCCTGTTCCGTGATCTATGAACTTACTTCACTCTTTCCCGTCTCCGTCAGTTCGGTTTCTCCTCGAAAGCAACCGGTTGTTCGTGAAAAAAAAATGCGACCGAACATTTTCATAGCGGTTCCCGTCAACAATCCCGAGGTTCACGTAAAAATTCGAGAGGTAGGTTCAGCTCACCACATTCAGGAAGAGGATACGATCTCTCGAGATGCTGACTTCGATTCGTGGTGGCCACATTTACTAAAATCCCATACGAGAGATCTCATGCGCTTCGATCTTCGCTCGATTTCTTAGGTGCAACGACGTTTTGCGGAAGCAGTGCCGTTAGCCGAGAAGTACATGGAGTCTACGAGGAAACACCACGTCACTTTGAACTTGTCCGCTATCGAAGATGACCGAATCACCGAGATCAGCACGATGTTTTCGGAGAAAATCAAAGAAATGTCAGACGCTTTTCGTTGACAAGTCATTGATTGATTGGCTGCCTGAGGCCGCTTTGATGATGGATCGGCATGTATTCTGCAACCTAGGCCCAGATCCGCCGCAACGGGATTCAAATTGGAAGTTTTTGCAGCGTTTCCTCGTCGACGCTTTCCAACTTCCGCGGAACTCAACTGAATGTCAAAGGAATCGGACAATTCGACGGCCACCGTGTGGTGTACTGCAAGGTTCGTGAGGGAAGTGGGGAAGGATATGCTGAGAAGCGGAAAAATGTGAAATAGATCGATCGATGAACTCCAAGTCGTCAGGTTTCAGCGGTTGGATTCGTTTTCAATGATCTCTTCAACAAACTCAACGAGCTTCTACAATCGGCTGGCTATCCACTATTGCACAGACCCGAATTCTCGGCTCACTTGACATTATTTAAGGTGAGTGACGATTCGTGAGGTTCTATTCATCGCCAGATCCCTGAGCACCAAGTTCAATCCAGCCTCCAATCGCGTTTCTTTCCACGTTTTTAGATGAAAGGTAGAGCGAAATTCACTTCGGGAGACTTGAAGAAATTTCGCGCGGTTTATGGCGAAATTAGCGAACGAAACTTGAGCTTCGGGGTGCAGCCTGTGAAAGAGATTCAATTACTCCACATGATGCTCCCAAAAGATCACAACGGGTGAGTTCCGCGGCTCCACAATGGGATGGGCGGGCTTTTTGACCAATCTCAACTTTTTTTCCTGACAGGTACTACGCTAAGTTAGCGTCAAGCCTGAAAGAGGAAAAAATCTTGAGCAAAGAGACTTTCGACGAGCTGCACAAGGATTGCTGCGCTACGCCCCTGATGTCTTAAGGTGCGAAGCGTCACGGTTAGCATCATCTGAGTCCCGAAAACAAAAGTTTCTAATGTTTTTGCGCGCGGAATGCTGAGAAGTGGCGATCGCGCTGGCGTGTTGTTCTTTTTGAAATCATGAAGCATCCGATTTTTTTATATTCTTCGTCAAAAAACAGTTTTTTCTGCAGATGAAGCTGACATAGATGTATTTTGGCTTCCCCATCTCGAAGGGGGAAGGCACTCCAGGTGATGATCATCATTACATTTGGGAGAGGTTGTTGGTGGGCGAAGTTCAGAAGTTTCTGGTAAAGCTTCCTCCTCAAGCAAAAATGACTGCCAAAAGAAATGAATGCTGATTAGAGATTCCCTACTCAATATCGAAATAAATGACCTCTCAATGACTTCGTCCTTGTTCGCTGAGAGTTTCTAATATTTTCCTCGAATTTTTAGCACAAGTGAAAACTCAGAAATCTTTTAAATCAATTCCTTAATAATTACATTTATTTTCTATAGACCATTAGCGTCATATTCAGAAGCGGGAACGGACCGAATGGTTCCAGTCCCATTTCATCGCACCGTTTGGTGACATCTGACCAAATCCCGAATTTTCTGTACAGGCTCGTAACTCATCAACGGTACGAGTCGGGGTTCAATATCGATTGACTCTCGATTCGATTCGGGAATCGAAGCGAATCTCGGACATCGTCTGGGAAGATTTACTTCTGTGAGAACCGCTTTCGCAAGAAGAAAGATGTCACCAAACGGGTAATCGCCACAAATCAAAGAGCGTCGTGTTGCGGGGGACATTCCCACGTGGACATTGTGTCCGTATTGTTCCAGTCAACCTTTAGATTACCTAAATAACACTTGGATATTACCGATGGCGATCGGTGTTGGAGTTTGTTTAACAAGCTATTCTACCGAAAAAACGGCGGCTCTGTGGCATCACCAGTGTCCAGCACTCTAGAAATCGTTATAGTAATGGTAATCGTTTTCGTGTAGTGTGATCTTAATCTATCTCACTTTAGAACTCAGAACCAGCAATGGTAAAAGGAGTACCTTCGGATCTCGAAGATACGTTGTCGTTCTGAACGCGGGATGCGTTTGAGCGGTCGAGCATTCCATGAATCGATCGACCGGTCAACTATCGATAAAGTTCCCGCCGGTCAAGAGGCTGGCGGCAGCTGAATGACTGCTCGACTTCAACCGAAAGGAAGTAGAGTGATGCAAATTTTCCCTTCGATCGCCCCTCTTTCTCTCAGTTCGTTAAGGCTATTTAGGTACATAAGTTGCATAACCATTGCTCATCATCGTTTCCGCTCAACGAAACTCACTCACACAAAAATGTCGCCGGAATACTAAACAGTTGCTTGTCGACTTTCAAACATAACATAGTCACTTGGATAATCAGGATCCGCGACGATCAGGAAGATCAGTTCCATCGTTCGTCAACTCTGTACAACGCAAAAATATTGAACTGAAGTTCAAGAAAAAGACATTGCTTCCTCAAAGCGACGCAGCGAGTGCAATATTTCACGTGCGATGGGGGACAGGGTACAGTACAGTCGGAGATTGCGAGGTAAGATGATTATGTAAATGAACTAAACAATGTGACATGGACAGCCAATTGCTCGGTCCTCATCAAACTTAAATTCCGGGTCGTTTTCACAATTCTGGTCTGACAAGGTGACGACAAGGCGCCTTGACGATCACGAAGATGCGATCGTTTATTTGAAACATTTAAATGCTGACACTCCCGTCGTGCGCGGGCTGCTTTGATACTCGTTTTGAAATCACGGAAGCTTCAGCGCAGCGAGCATCACTCTTGCCAAAAACCACTAAAGGTCACTAACGATAAGAAAAACCCAATCCTCGGGGTGTTGTAGTCAGAACGGCGCGGCGACGGCCAACTGATTTACGTCTCAACAAAGTCAACAAAGTGGTCTCAGATCTGAACAGATACAACAACAGTACATAGACCCGATATGTTTCTATTGCACACTCCGAAAATCATGGATTCGCCGTGGAATCAAATCATTCGGAATCATTTTTGTAGAAAATCGCGCTTCACTCGTCCCAGTTCTCGGGATGTTCTGCAACAGTTGTTCGCACTCGAGTGCGAATTCGAACGAACGCAGGAAGAGAATCAACGAAACGTCCCGGTCCTGCAACGGTCCAGCACTGACGAATCAGAATCGCTCGACGACTAGGTTGACGAAGCTTGTCACTCAAGACAATTTCCCGTATGAAAACGAGGTCTTATTAACTGCACTTCTCGGTTCTCTTGTTGTCGTTCTTTTGCGCAACTAATGGTACTGCAGTGAACCCAGTCGATAGGCGGTAGGGAATCCGGTTCCACAGAATGGAAGAGGAGGTTGTTCTTCTCACACTTCCAGTCTCAGATCTCCACACAATGTGCCATCTCGTAATCTGGGAGGAATTCCGCTTTCTAAACTCGATGCCACCTATGGTGCGCTGCTTTAATACTAGATTGGCGCGATGTCTGCTTGCCCTACGCACAATTTTCATTTGCACGCTGGCTGTGGCATTCCCTACGCTTTGTTTTGATATGCTTGCTCAAAATCAGAGAAGTTTGCAACTTCAACGTGAAACTGCCGTCGAAATTCTCAATTCTATCCCCCTTGAACGTTCAGAAATCCACCTCTGAATGGGGTCCATATCTTCCAATCGATGCTCTCGGGTATGGCAGAGTTCACTTTCAATTGCATGAGCACTGCCCCAACGGCGCAAATGTGCTGTGTATGCTCAGACGCTTGTATTAAGCCGCAAAAATCCACAGTCAAACGGATACATTCATCAAAGTATGCTTATCGGATGCAAGTTCATTCTGAGCATGCTGGTGCTGAAATGACGACCCTACATAATTGTCGGTGAGAATTTGGAAGCAAAGACATTTTCCACGATGAGCGACTCGCGCTTTTCCAAGTGTCAACTGAATGAAAATCCACGCCACAGGGTCAAACAACACTGACGTCAACAATGGAGCGGATAACAGGTGCATACAGCGAGAGCAATCGGTCACGAAGAACTTCTAGATCCGTCTTCGCGGGTTCTATTCTTTTGAAAATTACTTATTGCTCCTTCGAAATGTGGATTCTCAAAGCAAGTTGAGACCGATTCAATTCTTGGAGCTTCGAGAAATTGGAAAAGTGAGTTCGGAAATCATACTTGACTCCTGAGTAGCTCAGAAGAAGATAGATAGGAACTTCCAGAAGTCTGTTCTGCTACAGTAGGTACGCAGCGAGAGGAAGGTTGACGCGGAACCTTCAGCCAAATTTACGCGAAGAGGAAACGTCAGATCCATGGATGGACGAATGACGAAGATTCATTGAACGGATGATGGGCTCGTAGAATGTGAGTGAGTGAGTGAGTGAGTGATAATTCTTCCATTCATACAAATTCTCCAGAAGGAGGGCAACCCTTATCGACAATTATCGCCGACTGATCACCTCATTCTGATGCTGGTCGTCACTCAGTACAGTAGTTGATAGTTCAAAGTTATCTACTTGTCAAGTGTGGTACATTAACTATGATACAATATAATTTATAATTATTTCAGTCTTGTCTTGATATAATAAGTATCGTGGTAGTGATAATTAGACTTGCTACTGATGTACACTCTGTTTGAGAACTAGTTATGAACGGCGATTTCATTCCTCGTCAGTGTCGCTTTCCGAACGAGTACCTCCAATAGTGCTAGTAGTGTTGCAGTAGAAGTATCAGTAGTAGTGGTAGTAGTAGTAGTTGTGAAATTATTCAGATGTTGTTGTCGATGGCTGAGAGATTTGACTCTTAGTTGCACGAGCTAGTTCCATCCGAGTGGGAGGTCGATCGCTGACAACAACTGACCGACGACCTGAACTTGGGGTTTTTACTTCGCTCAACGAATTCGCTTCGATTCGCTGCTCGTCGTCTACGTTTCACAGGAGCCGTTCAATTCGGCTGGGCCGATTTCTACACACGGGTTGTGCACGAAATTCTCGTCGCCCCCTCTGATAGGTTGCTGTGTTCGTGTTTAGAGCCGCAGATACCACCAAATGTCAGTGCTCAACGATGAGGAAACTGAATTTACGAATTTTTGTAGCCGTATCCGAATTTCGGGTTCCTATTATGAATCACTAGCCAGTAAAGGTTACAGCAGCAGACTAAGTTTTTGTGAGAATTTCGACTCGCGTGAGTTTTTGTACGTAAAGTCAACGCCTCGAAAAGAATAAGGTATCCTGCAGGGCTTGAGGACGATTTCAGGCCGACGACGGTTCGAGTCTGTTTCGTTTGTGTGATTTTGGCACGGAAGTCATCTCAACGCCAACAAGCTCATCCATGTGGAGGTTTCTTGTAACTTTCCTTGAATCGCTCGCGAAAAACTCGGCAACTTTGAATCAATTGAACTTGTAGTGAAATTATCGTGTCTCGAAATCTTGCTTGAAACTTCTGGATGCGTAATGAAATCGCTTCATTGGCATCAGAGCAACACATCATCTCTGACAAAGAGCTCGATGTCCTCAATTGTCCCAACAACATTACTTGAGCGGTTCAAAAATTGGATATTTCCTCAGGATCAAACGTAGCAAGTCAAAAGGAGCACTAATCGTCAGTGTATCCGTCGGAAAAGTGTATTTTCTCAGTTTGGAACATAGGGTACTGACTGGAATCGCCTGTCCTCCCAACAGACGGAGAAACTGGTGTCCGTTGTGTTTGGCAGAACTTTTGTGTGAGTAACGTCGCATAACCAACCTCCTACGCGCTGAGTCGAGTTCTCCGTGCGTGGGGAGGGAAGTCAATTTTCATCTTGATATCATTTGTATCTCAGTGTATTCTTGGTTTCACAGAGAAGCTACATCTAATACTGTTCATACTGCGCTCACTTTGAAAAATCACAACTCGGGTTACACTTCAGCTCCCCCTCAGCGCTTCCGTCATTGCAGTGGATGTGGGATCTACCCAAACCGGGTATTTCAGTGATTTCCTCCATGGATAGCCAACTTGTTTGTGTAATGAGTTGGTGGAAGCGTTTGTTTCTCGGTTTGAGAGAACCCTCGATGCCGTACTATAAATGAACGTCGGACACACGAGAGATTCCCTCGGTCTGTTTGTTTGTTTGTTTGTTTGTTTGTATTCCTCCTTGTCCTTCCCTCTCATGGCTCTTTGAGCTTTACGCAGTTATAATTTGTTCTGCTGATGCAACCTTTACGACTTGGGAATGGTTTCATCGTTTCGAATCTCTGACTTTAGCTTAACGAATTCTTTGGCCACTTCGTCATTGTTTCGTTGAGACAGAATGCGCAATATGGTCCAGCCAGTTTCGTCCATGTGGATTCGGCGTCCGAGAGGGAGCCAGCACGCGCATGAACCTGAAACGGACGAGATCTCATCTGAGAGGTGCTGACCAGCGGAGATAGACTGTGGTTCGATTTACTCGATGCGGAATTTATCAGAGGAACGAAATTCCCCTACCTTGTTCGACTATGTCTTTGAGCTGCATGACAGCAACGCCCACGAGACGATCGTCTCTGGCGAAGCAATAGTCTTTCACACAGATATGCAGTTCGTATGAGGCTGGCTGTTCATCGTTGGCGATAATGAAGTGGAACGTCTCATTATACTTCGGTGACCACGCATTGTTTTTCGATTTGGTGGCGAATTTGCGCTTCTTATCGTGCAGACGGGGGCCGATCAGATTGACCTTGAAAAACAGAGTCATTTGGTACCAGGAACAAAGAGAAGCGAGAAAGCGGTTTCATCAAGTAGCCATAATCGATCGAAATGTCCAATGGCCTGAAGTCTGGCGGATCAGGGACCTTCTGTTCAAAACAGATGTGAAAGACCCTCATCTGATGGGTTTCCTGTCCGCCAGACTTGAGGATGGACGAAGTTTGGTTCTATGATTCACTCACTTCAACAAATGGTCGGAACATCGATGTGTTCGGCCACTTCAGGTCATTTGCAGCAACAACCTGAGGAGAAAGATCGATTTTGTAAAAAGGCGCCACTGCCTTCTTTCGACTTCTACGATTCGGAAGTGAAATAACATCAGCAAAGATTCGTTCCCAAGATCGAAGACTTTCTGAGATGTGGAAAGAATCACTCACTTTAACGGTAATCTTGTGTTCGCCCGTCCCAGGGTGGGTGAACAGATCAACTTGTACCGACACCTGCGACAAGATGCGAAAAGAGTTAGCATCTAGTTATCGCTTTTAACCTCTACCTTCAATCGTTGTCACAGAGCTGTAGATTATATTATTTGGCGACAAAAGAGAATTTTCGTTCATAAGAACTCACTTCTCCCACGGAGCCTTCCTCCGTGCTTGGCTGGTCTTGTTTGAGCTGCGAGCCCACAAATGTCTTGACGAGGGCATCGGTGGTTTGCGTGTATAATGACAACGCATAACGTAATGATTGCAGCTCGGGAGACTTGTCCAAAAAGGTCTTTTTCAGACCGTTTCCCCCGGCATGGAAATATTGTTTGATAGTGTCCAGGGCAACATCCAGCACCGCACATTGACGCGGTGTCAGATTCTTTTCCACTTCCATTACGCCGAGGTTCGGCAGTTTGTTGGAAGTGGATATCGAGTTCTTGAAGAGTCGTGACATGTCCTCGATTTTTGCAGCGTTCACGTTTGTCAGATTGGGAAGCACGCTCTTCTCCGAAATGGGCGGTAGCACCACGGTCTTCTCCATGGTGTGCACGACAATTTTCCACAGCTCCTTGAGCAGGCGCTTGAGAACGGTTCTTTCGCACAGCTGCGCGAACAGCGTCAGTTTCCCGTCCAAGATGTCCATGAGCGGGTGAAGAACGTGGTCGGCCTCCGCCGCTACCTCGTTCCTCTGCTGCGCCGTTTGCGCTACACTGCCTCCACCTGCAATTGACCCAGGGTTCGTTTTGTCAACACCGGTCACAGGGCCACCCACGCTCTTTAGGATGCGTGAAAGCTCCAAAAGTCATAGATCAGTCTTTGTTTGCAATCCGCTCAGAAATAACAAGAGGAAAGTGGCCGCGATTCTTGTCTTCGCTTCGCCTGTACGAAACTGCCGTGTACTCGCAAAAGCAGGCTGCATAAAATTGCTGTGGCTAGACGACGGGGAATCGGTGCGGAGCACAACGTGTGCTCGCAAAAGTAGGCCGCATAAAATCGCTGCGGGAAAAAAAGGTACGAGGAGAGCGAAATTCCTTGAAAGAGACAGAAGAACACGCCCTCACCTTTGATGGCGCACAGGAGTTGATTGAGTTCGCTCATGGATTGCTTGATGGTATTCTCGAGGCTGGTCGCGAAGACACAGCTCAAATCGTCAAGAACCCCATTGAGGCTCTGTTGAAGTTCTTTGAGAATGTTCGAAGCATCGGCTTCGAGTTTCTCGCCTCCCATGGATTCAAATAGCTTTTCCAGCTGCACTCGTAGTTGCTGGATGTTGTTCATCAGGATGCAGGCTGTCTTTTCCTGTGAGCGGGAAGAACGAGGAAAAAAAACACAAAATCCATGAGTCTCTGCTAACTGAATCAATTCCTCGCTAATCCGTCTCGTCGTTTCTTGTCTCGGGAATCTTTTTCTGCTCTTTTAGTCTGCTCACCTGAGAAACGTAGTTGGGGAAGTCTTTCTTGACGATGTCCGCATACGCAGTGAGTACTTTAACAATGGTTTTGGCGAAACGTTTCATGTATCTCTTCACGATTTCAGGATCGGGACACTCGAGCTTCGAGATGACATCGAAGCATTGAGTCAATTGCGTGAATACGTCGACGACGGAGTTTGAGAACATTGTGTGCTCGGAACTTTGTTGGAACTGTACAAAGAGGAGTTTCATTAGTTGATGTACCCATTCTGAGTTAAATGTTGGCTCTCCGTGGTAACAAACGCTTACCCCGTCTTTCTTGTCCCTGAGGAAAGCACTGTGCAGATACTCTAGAGATACGTCATCATTTTCATTTAGCCACTGCATTACGAATGGCTCAAACCAAGACGGATATTCGGGAACGGAGTCCTGTTGGGAGAGAAGAGCATCAGGATGAATATCCCGGCCGGCTTGAGAACAACAGAATCGATCGAAGCGAGCTTGATGAACGCTGGAGAGGCGGAGGAAAGGCGGCAACGGAGGCTGAACGGGAAATTTCCAGCCGCCCTCGGGCCGTCTGCACAATGAACTCACCTTGTAGGGTACGATGTCGCTCACATAGTTGTTGTAGAACCATTTGACCTTGAAGTGCAGGTTCATGTACGCCGAAGATTTGCACAAACGATGCTGTTCGTGGTCTTCGAGGGCGTCTTTCATATCTACAAGAGACACGATAAATGATGAGCTTGTATCGGTCGGGTCCACAGCGAAACATCTATTATTCATACGACATGAGGCGAGTAGCGTTTCTGACCAGAGAAGAAACCTCGACTAAAAAGACTCTCTGAGGCACACAGAATAATAATAAGACGACAGTCTACGTTCATAATAATATGTGTGATTCGGCCTCAAACAGCGCTGGGAAGAGACCCTTAGTCCGATCTACGTAGTTTGTCCGTATAATTACCGAGAGCGAACATGCTCCACATAATTGAAGCACTGAGCTGTCCAATGTTGAGCTCTTGCGGGAACTGGCTCAAGACAGGTGCATAACTGGTGCGGTCTTCTTCAATTACTGACACCTGTAAAGAGCATGAACATCAGTGGATGGTCACCGTTTTGCTCTCCTGGACATCCGAAACTCCGCTGATGCGCGAGATGGATGAAAAGTTGACTTCTGACGTTCCCAGAGACGATAATACAAAAGAGAAAATAATCTCCTGAAGAACGGGAGAATGACCATGTTGGAGGAACTCACCTGCAGCGCAATGAGTTTGTGCCAAAAATCTAGATCCGTCAAACTTGGACCCTGTTCGTCTTTGTTCTTCTCCTCTCCGGGACCGACCTGTAATGGAGCTCGGTATTGATTTCATAGTTGAGCAAAGCGGATTTGTCATCGAACGCTTGGCCAAGATGGCCCCACAATAGTTTTCATTATTCGTAACGAAATAATATCCGCATGAGCTCCTCGTTGAGAGGAACGAATCGAGTGGACTCGAGAGAAACGGTTCAGCCTCAAAAAAGACCCCGCTGTGGCAGCCTGTGATGACGTTTAGTGAGCGAGAAGGCTCGGCATAGGAGAGAAATTAGGACGATTAGGAGTGGAGAAAAATCTCCAGCCTTTCTCTGGCGTGGTAGCCCGTGTTCATTTTCCTCCATACATCATAGTCCCCCAGCCGACTTTCCAGGAGTGTTCAGGAGTTCCGTTCGTTCGGAGTACTCTGTCCCCCGTTAAGATTGTGTGCCGAGCCGCAGGGTCTCCGGTCCCTTCAGTGGAAGGCACGGTAAGGTGTTCACAGTATACGAGAGAATTCGGAGACGTTGAGCATGACCTCGTTTTATGGCCGGCTTTGCTCTATGTCGTAGCCGGGATCGTTTCACAGCTTCGGTTGATCAGTAGTATTCGCTTCTTTTTACTAGGTTTCTCTTTCGCGGCTCCACTCACCTGGAACTCCCGGTTGTATAGGTCGTAGCAGTTTTCGAACAAAAATTGGTAAGTGGATCGAAGACACGCAGATGCGCATTCCTTCACCACGGTGCTTGCTCTCGGTGGGCTTGAGAGCTCTTGGACCTGTCGAAGTTCATGATTGTTAGCCGGCGACTCGACTTCGTACGCGCGCCGTTTATGGAAATTGAGAACCGAGACGGAAGCGAGCTCTGGATCAATCGAGCAAGTACCTTCATGCGGAAGAATGTGATTGATGTGAGCAGATCCACGGTTGACTTGAGATCCTGGAGTTTCTCCGCGCTGGACGCAGGGAAGTTGTTTCTGTACATTGACAGATCAATTCGAAGTGAGTTGTGCAGATGATCGAGCAGTTTGACGAATTTTTCTTTCTGCAAAGCAAAACGGAAATGCTCGCTCAGATCCTAGTCCCGCAGAGTCTGTCTTTGTTGCTATGGATTTCGAGATGAGTTTTCCCCCCGCAACGCTTGTCTTGACAAGAATTATTAGTCTGGACCACAGACGGCAACAGTTCCGCGGGTCGAATGGCGTTCAAGTGGGATGATTGTCTTCATGAGATCAATGAAGCGTTCGGAAAAAAAAGTTGATTTGTCGCCGTGTTGGCGAACGTGCTTCGCTGCACTCGCGGGGGTTCCGGTCGCTGCGCGGCAACTGCAAGAACCCTTGAGTGCAGACGAAAGACGCAACAGCGGACGTAGCTTCTCTAAAACGACGAGCTCAAGGTTAATAAAATTTATGGTTTGAGCGACCAACCGACCGCGCATCCGCCCAAGCTTTATGGTCAACGGAGCAAGACAGAATATCATGCCCATGGGGTTTATGCGCCTGAGTGTTTTCATGTAAAAGACTGTTGACGTTCATCGGTCGGTCGGGAAGTTGCCCCGAAAGCAAACAAGAACGAAGATTGCTGTGAAATGTCTTTGTTGACGTTGTTGCTATCGGCATGGTCGTCGTTATGATCGTCAACCTCGAAGTTACTCGCGGATATGTAGATCCGCTCCAGCGAGCTGAGAGGAGGAGCCGAGCATAAGATAGCAGACGCCACACAAAGACTTTCGGCTTTCCCCGATCGACTCAGTGAATGGTCGATCGGAAGATAAAGTGAGAGAGTGAGACCTCGAAACGGTCGTGAAGCGGCACCACCAGACAGACACACTCCGCCGATACGGATAGAAAATCAACCGTACATGCCTCCAGCTACTTGTCGCCTCTCCGCCGCCGCCGCCGCCGCCCACACAAACCACCGAAAATCACGCTTGAAAGCTTTCCGATGACCTCAGGCAGAAAGGATCAAGTCGAAGATTTTTTGCACTGTCATCAGAAATACCGCAAATTGAACTCGGCTAAGGAGCCATGATTTTCGACTCTGTTCTCCACTGAACTGATGCCGCTCCGGTTGCGGGGGTCTCCATTGAGCCTAAAAGCCGTATCGGTCGGCCGCCGAACACTTGAGAAGGAAGTTGGTATATCCAAGGTAACGAAGTCACTGGAGGAAATTCGAAAAGTCGAACGAACGAGGAATCTTACACCAAAGTTGGACGCGGCAAACCGGTCGCTGGCAGATACCGCGGATGAAGCCGCAGTATGAGCGTAGTAAGCATTGATGTTGGCGAGAAGGGTGCTCATCACTGCAGGCACGCCCTGGCACATGTACTTGGTCGACAGGCAGTGAAAATGACTGGAATGGCAAAGAGAGAGAGAGAGAGATATCGATCAGATTGATTCGTCTATCGTGATGTAAGCGTCAGCTCGTCCGCTGCGAAAGTTCCATTTCCCCTGAAGCCTCGTCGACGTAGCTTCCTTGAGTGAGTAATAACCCCCGAGTCTCGGCCTAAAATGAGAGTTATGGGATTGGAACAGCACCGGAAACTTACGTCATCGCTTGATAGATCGACTCAATGCCATATCTCATGGCGAATTCATCGACGATTTCTTCGGCGTTTTCTTCGAAGTAGATCTTCCAGCCTTCGTCTCCTCGGGCGTCTGGCAGTTTCACCGCGCCAGAATTCTGTTCGCATAGGTAATGGAACAAGTTCTGCAAATAGTTCGTTCGGTCGGTGAGAACGGTGCGCGGCCTTCGCGATTCTCTTGACCGCGCAGAGCTCGGAATCGTCGAAGAACTTAATCAGCATGCGGCCAGCAGCTAACAAAGAAACTTCGAGCGGAAGAACCACTTTACCTCATGAAGGCACGTGTATTGGACGTGGTACGGTGCTACTTTTTCTTCTCCCTTGATTTCGACGCTGATGTGAAGTCGGATTGCGCCCGAAACGGCGCTTTTGTCCGTGCGTTTCTCCAAATTGTACCTTTAGACAAGATTTATGATATACATGAGAAAGCGAGCGCGAGAGCCCGAGTGAGAAAATAGGTCACACGGCCGACGCCGTACGATGCTCAGTTTACGACAGTTTAAATATTGAACGAAGCTCATAAACCGCTTCGACTCCTGTTTTTTTCTCCTCTCCAAACTTCGATTAGAATATTAGTACAAGAGCATCATCCGAGAGAATCTCTCAAACGGGAACGATTCTAGAAAAACGAGAGAACGATAGCATTTTCGATAGCGAGGCCCCCGGCTGGCCGAGAATCGACAGGTACTCGATGCGATTTCGCTTTTTCTTTTCCTTTGTTTGCGAATGAGTCAAACGGAGAGTTGGAGCCAAACGCTCTGTCTTGGAACAATTACTTACCATACGTCCATTTCGCCCGAGAGAGTTCTCACTTCGATAATGGTCTGACCAAGAAAATCGTCCGATTCCCGAGTCAGCTTTTGCCGTAGCTTTGACTTTAAGTCGTTGTCTTCGTCCCAAACTCGCACCTGTCGTATGAAACCAAGTTAGTATCTAGATCCTTCGCATCCTCCCATGAACTTTTTCCATGAGTACTCATGCCATATGGCAATCGATTGAGTGATTTCTTCAACTCTTCTCACCTTGATGCGATCGGAAGAGTTGTGGCACTCAAAATAGAATTTTTCATTCCACTCCGGATTCAAATCCCTGGCCATAGTGCGTGTACGCTTTTTCGTCTTTCCCACCTGGAGCGTAGGCGGAAACAGATGTGGTGGAAGAAGTCCAACAATAAAGTTCCAAAATCTCCATTTGATCGGAACGCGTCGGAAAAACCTCGAGATACGACTTACCTGGACTGTCACGTAGGGGTCACTTGTGCCACTTTTATCTTTGGCAATCAGACCCTGCGCACATATAACTGAAAATTCGAGATCGTTTGATGAGAACCGCAGCGGCTGTGGGAGCAGAGCCAGCTCCATAATCACCGTATGCGACGAGGCGAGTGCTCAGCCGACCATGCAAGTTCACAAAAGCCTTCACAACATGCCACTTGACGGGCCGACGGACAGACAGACAGACAGACAACCAAAGCTTCAAAGAAACAGCAACAACGACCTCAACAACAATGCACAAGTTCCCCCCAAGCGAGCACATAGACATCGTGCAAGGAAGCGGACACGGTTGCCTTCATTCAGGCAGAGAGATCTTAGAATTTGAGCTTCCCAATATTAACGCACGTGACGGTCATGCCCGAGCGTTGTCACACCTCCAAAAAGTGGAACAGTTATTGCAACACGAGAAGCATATGAGGAGATCACGATATCATTCATGGGTATGGTAAGAGCCAGCGCAGGTAGCCGGTTGACGAAAGGATGAGAGACGAGAAATTTAACGGAGTGGTTGACCGAAAGGGCGTTCCAAAAACCTACATCGAAAAACCGATAGCAACGACGATCGATAAAACGAGAGGATCCAAATTCAACAATTTGCCGCGAGGACTTGCTAAATGGATTCTATGTATAGAACACGTTACAGCGGGAAGAATCAGAGCTTCGGGAAGAGTTTCCACACGGGAAATATTCATGAGATGCCCGCGTCCGGCGGAAGAGGAGAAGGAGATCAACGAAGGGCTGATAGTCAGGCGTAGTAATTCGAATGTCTTTGAGTGGAAGTTGCGGCTTCGAACCGGGAGAGTGGTGGGATAGGGGCTTCGAACACAAGCGCAGTCAGTGACATCGGGCGGGTCGGGCTGGAGACTACATGAAATCAAATCCACTACTCCATCCTCTTCGACGAATGGATATCGATGTGGGGTGTGCTGTAGGGTGCGAGAGAGAAATTTGTGAGGCAAAACGAGAGTTGTTTGGAAGCGAGCTTGAACGAGGCCTGATTTCATCACCGATCTCGCTTGATCTTCAGCATAAATTGTGAGCAGGAAGAAAAACTCGACGATGGCGAAGCACCATCAGTTGCTACTTGAGATGACTATGATTGAAAAGTCGATTCCTAGCAGAAAGCAGCCGGAAAAACTACATCTTCTCGTTCCATCACTGACGAGGCTGGTTCTAGATCCACGATGGTAGCAGGCTCGTCACGGTGAAGACAAACTCTTGTTTCCCTGGTCATGATGCTCTACGATTTTCCCTACTTGCGATCAAGCGAAATGCACATCAGGGTCTCAAAGTTTTGCCCCTCGATAGAGTCCTGTTGGGGCTACGACTCCGAGTGCCTGCCGTGGATCGTCCCAGAGAATCTTAGAGAAGAGTTACGAAAGCGTGCCAGTCTAAGGACAGACCAAGCTCCAAGTGCTGCTCTTTGCCTGCTCAAGCATATTTCATGACGAAGCCATGAGTTCTGTTCAGCGTCGGCGTCTGACAGAACAAAAGAGGCTTCGCAAAGCCAATTAGACGCTTCTGGCCGAGACATAGGACAAGCGGATCGCGAGAATCGGGGGCGACCGAAAAAGGCCCCAACGCGTTGCCCGTATCGGTCATTTTGTCCGTCTGTCGATCTACTCGTAGGTTTGGCGGGCGGGCGGGCGGCTGTCCGTCCGACGGAGCAGGGGACTCCGTGGAGTACGGGTTGTCGGGACAGCACGCTGGCTAGTCAACGAACCGGGCAGCGCTTGTTAGCAATTCTCGACTGATCGGCCTCCCAGGAGCTTAGGAAGTTGGTACTACATACATGTTCCCGCTTGTTAGGAACACAGTCGTCTTCGTCGCTGCACCGGCCGCCGCTGCCGCCGCCGCCGCACAGCCTTCGTCATAGTCGACGCAGACACATCTCATGTTGGCCTCCATTAGCAAGCAAGACTCATAAGTATGAAACAAGAGAATTCCACAATCGATGGATTCTTCGATCGAATCGAGAAACGCTATGATGCTCTACGAAAGAGTGCATGGAAAATGGCTCTCAAGAGAGTCTAAAAGGTAAGATCGGTGCGCAGCGAAAGTTGCCGATTGGCGCGCGATTGTCAAGCTTGCTTGCTTGTTCAAGTCGCTCGTTCGGAAAAATAGCGGCTGCTATCTGATTGATTGATTGTTATGGTGAACGGTGCGGCGCTAGTGTACCTGTTATTGCAATTTTGCAGGCCCAGTTGGAGGTTCCCTCGAATATGGACTCCTCGGCCTGCTGCAGAGCCTCAATATGTGTGTCGGGGTCCACCGTGAAGGTTAGCCTGTACAAAAAAAGGGGTACATCGAAGGGATCAGGGTGGGTGCAAACACTCGAACATACACAGTCCATACATAACAACATCTAAAGCGTCAGAAGGGCAGGGTTAGATGAGGCGGTCCTTGTTCGGATCGGGTGAGGTGAGGTGAAACCCGTTAGGACATCTCGGGACTCTAGAAAGTGGGAAGGGGTCGTGGAAAGAAGGATCGGGTTTGAAATCCGGAACCGATGAATGAATGACAGGTCCGCCGCCCTGAGAGGTACACAACACGATCGCGGCTGTGTTTCACAGTTTCGTGACGAATGCTTGCAGGACACCTTCATGCTTCGAATCCACAACGACATCGTGCGTAAACCGGCATAACAGCCCAACGGTCCTGGTCGCCCGCTCGTTCGTTCGTTCGTTCGTTCGTTTGGATCGAACCACGCCACGAACATCCCTTACCGGTGATTGCGATCTTTGCAGACCACTTGCTCGTGCCGTCGAGAACAGACTGCCTAACAGCCTTCAGGTGTCCAGCATGACTTTTGATATCCACGCTGAAAACGCACCTACGCGCCGCAAAGTACCGCTCCCCGTATTAGTTTTTGTATATCGTTCAAAGAAGCGCTCATTCACTCTTCCACACTCACTATCTATCGAATTATTCAAGGTAACCAGCACATGTCGAGGAGGGAATGTTAAATCGAGTTCTTGGAAATATACGAAAATTTTCGGAAATATTCCTCCGAAATGAAAGAGGGAAACAAATGTTACCTGATCAGCTCGAATATTTCGGGCTTGTCGCGTTCGCGAATTTTCATTCGATCTTTCATTGCCGTAATAATCGAATTAGCCTTGTCCTCCGCTCCGTGCTTCGAGGACTTTTCGGCTGCCCGTTGGAGACAATCGGCGTTAAGCAGATCTTTGCATTTCTCGTGACATTTGACACCGCATTCTGAAATGAAGCAGCAATTCGGAAGTGACAATTCATCGTCTGATTCACCGTTGATTTCGTTCGGCTCTCGTTTCTCGTCGAGAGCGCGCACTTCTATCGTAATTGATTCTGCCTTCGATTAGCGTCGCCTCGGCAATAGAACCGAATCACCGGATTGATCAGCTGAATGAGTTTTCTCCAATGGAGAAATCTTGAGTGTAGCCAAAGGAATTAGGGTAAAAACCACCGAGAAGCTCCGCTAATCGACACTCACCTGTGCATCGAAGTCCTTGGTTCGTGATCCCCCATAACAGTCCTTCGCATTCATAGCAATAAGTGGGAGACGTTGCGGTCCACGATTGGAAGTTGTGAGGAGTGGTGCTATAATTAGAGAATAGATTAGAGCCATTAGCTAGCGAGCTGGTGAGTTCGCCCCCTCCACAGGAGTCTGACGTCGCGTATGTTCTGTCTGAACGTCCTTCATTTTCTCCGAGTTTTTCTCTCTACGCATAATTTATTTCGGGTCGCTAAATGTTTTTGCACTTGAAGCTTTTGTTGTTTCCTCCGACACGCCGGCTGAAAATAGAAACACCTCGCAGGTGTAGATACTGACCTACTGATCGGATAAATGAGTGCCTGAAGAGATTTCTTGTAGACGTGCATCTTGAGTTCTTCATCATTCAACGACGGCCTGGTAACAGCCGGTGTGAGACCGGCTCGTTTCGTAGCTGCCATCGTCTGAGTTATCATTGAGGACGGACGGACGAGAAAAATCGGTTAGAAAAAGTCGAAAGGATGTCACAAAGCTCTCGAAGTTCAGTTGACCATAGCATTTAAGCAACGAAACAATCTGCGGAAACTCGACGATTCGAGTATTTCACGGCCTCTACACGGCCACGAAAAGGTTTGCAGTCCTCGTGCGGAACAGAAAGTAAAATCCGACGAAGAATTCCGATCCCACTATTTTTTTTTTGACGACGACGGCTTAGCATCATCTGAGGCTTACAAAGATTTATGGATCGGGATTCTCCGGTTGTACTTTTGTTTTCGCGGTTGCCAAGATTATTCGAAGCAGCGTAATCTAGAATTAGCATTCGAAGCTTTTCTGACTCAGGACGACAAGAACAACAGCAACTACAACAGCAACAACAACGTGGACGACGACAACAGAAGAAAACTTGCAGAAAGTATGTTTTGGTGTTGGTTGTTGCCGATGATTCCATTTCCAAGCGAAGCCAACGGATTTTGATTAGGCAGCTAAACTATGCGCTTCTGACAGACTGCGTCTCTCACGAAAGCAGAGATTAGGTTTTCGGATTTCTACCAGCATTTCATTCGTTTATGACTCAAGCTGCTGCTCTTTCATGCAACCTTCTTTCCTTCTCTCCTCACAGTTTTCTACTTCATTCTTAATCTAGAAGCTCGAGGGATGTACGATCGATTGGATGTTCGTTTCCGTTCAATCTGTTATTCTGAGAATGGATGGCGTACTCCACTTGAGAATGTTGCGATGATTGGAAACAACGGAGTCGACGAGTTTTGATTTGAAACGTTGTCAGAGACTGTCAGTCCAAGATCAGAAGGGAACACGGATTTCAATTTTCATCAAGAACGAGAGCTCAGAAAGAGCGATCGAAGGAAGATATTTTAAGACAGAGAAAAAGCTGCACTTTCGAACCTCCTTCGGTCAACAAAGTGCGACTCGAGGCGACAGCGTGAGTCTGCTGTAGACAGAGCCGCCGACGTAATCGAACGGAAATCCACAAAGTCCTTTCGACGCACCTAATTTGTCGCTCCGAGAGGCTATTCAGCGCGGAAACCACGCAACTGCCGGATCTCGAACAAACTATGATGACGAGGGCGACGGGCAAACAAACGAACGAACGAACGGATGAACGAAAGGAGCAACCGCGAACGGGCACACAGCTTATTATCGTCGGCTTGAGATTTCGACTCATTTGTTAACAATGGATACGATAGTGACAGCAACGGAAACACTGTGCCGGACGAACTCCTGATCGTTTGGGTGTTTTTATCCTCTCGAAGCCGCTTCTATCGGGCCTACATGCACCTGACAGATTGATTCCGCTTTTTAATGATCAATCGGCGCAAGCAGACCAAACGAGAATCAGTATCAGCACTAACGGCATCTACTTAGTTTAGAACTGGGTTCTGATGCAAACTCGTTACTCCTTCTGAGCTCTACTCTCATCGTTAAAAGCTATAGGAATCGAAGTTGGATGAAAAATCAGCCGGAGAGGTTAAATCGATGGCAAGCTAGCGAGGTAAGTGGAAAACCGGTGTTTAATCCGGTATGCGGAGCTAATTAGCTGGTTAACTAGATGGATACGTATGAGCGAGAGAAAAGCACGCAGAAAAGGATGGACAGGAAGAGAGAGAGAGAGAGAGAAAGAATCGGTAAGGAGAATAGAAGGACACACGGACAGCTAGATAGATTAGCCTACAGTTAGATATACTAGGCGCAAGCTTTAAGGCAAGTTTAGTTGAAGAAAGCGTTCCCGGCGGTTGCGTCACACATTCCGTTTGAGCGAGAAATTGCAGTGGTGATCAACCAAATTCTAGAGAGAGAGAGAGAGAGCAAAGGAAAACGTGGCGGTATATACCTTGAGCACCTGAGACCCCACGAAGTTGTTGAAGAGGCGGAAAGAGAATCGAATGTGTGTTAAGATAGTCAATACACTCAATCGATTTGGAGGTTAATGAGATAGCAGAATGCCTGCCTAGAGATACGGTTAATCGGCTGCAAACGAACGCGATCCTCGCGAAACTCGCGGAGATTGTGATTTGATTCGACAGAGAGTTTTTCCGCGGCGGGATCCGACGAATCGACGCTCCCTGACTGTTCGCTCGGACGACAGAGTGTCCAGCGATTATTGGCTTTCTAATAAATAAATCAACGGATCGGTCGGTGCGACGATCGATCCGTTTGTCATTCTCAATAATCGTCCATCAAAAAGGAACAACATTATTCCGACGAGGATCAGGAAACGGTGTCTGGGAATATACCTCACAGAGTACAATAATCACGGGAAAATCTATCAACACTGGAAAATATGACAACTGATTCCAGAATGCCCCCGAAGAAGATATACAAGAGATTCGAGCGTTCGATATCACTAATTTTGAAGCTACCTAGAAGAGAGAAAGAGCAACATCTTAAACTTACGAGTTCGCTGACGAGAGGAATGGACTTTCTTCTGGGCCGGATATCGGGCATGGAGTCAATGTTGGAGTAGAAGGTGTTGTTGTCTCCTGAAGAGCCGCCGGCGCCTCCTGAAGGACCCCCACCGCGGGGCCATCCTCCTTTGGTGCCGCCATCTCGACTCCCGCCCGCGGATCCCTAAACAAATCGAATCGAAGGTACAATTAGAACGAGAGAACCGTGTATGGTTCCATCAATAAGCGCTGGCTGACTCGATTTATTGGGAAACGGTCGCCGCACATTACGGCGACTCGTCCGTTACCCTGCAGGACCCAGTGGCGCGATCGGCCGCCGTCTCGTTCGCGGCGAAACTTTGAATCGTCCGAACGTTGTAGAATCGCGCCGTCCTCCACCTTATTGTAAATCTATCGCCGTCCAAATAGAAGTGCAATGAGAACATGGAAATGTGTTCTCTTGGATTCGTTTCTTTTATTGATATGTGCGTCTGGCGGCAGATTGAAAGGCTCTCTCAGCCTGTTGTCGGTATGTGGCGACTTTGCGCTTCCCGTACAAAATGATTTCCAAAGGCTCCGTGTTTTTTTTTATGACGCCGTCCGCGTACAGCCCACACCGAATGTTCAGGAAGGAAAATTCTTCAGCCACTATCAAATATTGGATGCCTCTCCTCAACTTCGGTCGATTCGTTTCCCGTTCGAGGGCGGAAGGAACTTTCCGCAGGTCCCAGAACCAAAGTTCACCGAAAGTGCGTTCCGAGATTTTGAATCATAATAGTTTGTCAACTCAGATCGCGACGAAATGTTGTTTCGTGGAACATTTGTCTCAATGAAGACGAGTTGAATTTTCCCGCTTGGCTCTCTTCCGTTCGTCTATTCGAGATTTGACTCAGAGCTTCGAGCGGAAGTCATACTTTTCCGCAGTTTTTCCATCGTAGAGAGCAGAACGCGAGCAGCAGCAGCTGTAGAAACGGAAGGCAGAACTCAATTTGTCTGTGTCAGAAGACAACTTCCATTTGGACAGCCAGAGAAGCCGATATAAAACTCCGCGGTGTCGTATGCTTCTCCGTCCGAACTTTCGTGGACACTGTGCGGATCTTATCTCAGGAGTCTTCGCGCTCGGATGATGCGATCGTTGCTCTGCAGTTGAGGCCGAAGCGCATCAGTCGAATAGCCCCAAACAATCATCCAAAGGAATCGTAGGTTTCCAAACGGGAAACGGAATTCGAGGCTTTTGCGACGCTCAAAGTAAGCGCTCCCGCGTTCGTTCGTTTGTCGGTCGGTCGGTCGGTCGGTTTTCCGCTCATAACTATAACATGCGTTGCTCGAATTTTCAATCCAAAACGAAACTAGATGCCTTTCGGAATAAACAGCGAAACAGACGAACATCTGCTGTTCGCGACACGAATGTATGCAACCCGTGGTTTCTCTTTCTGGTTCGTCGCCTCCTCCGCGGGCTTGCTTTCATTTTTCCGTGTACTTCGCGGCGCAAAGGTTTCGATATCGGTGCGGAAAATATATATTGTGATATACGGGCAGCGAGTCGGGTGACAGCAGAAACGATGTCAGATGTTTTCCTTTGACAGACTTGTGAAGGTGAAAGGATGGAAGGAAACGAGCTCAACTACATCCGAGCGCGCGAGTGAGTGAGTGAGAATGAATGAAGGATCGAGTGAGAGGGTGAACAAGGTACGGGACGTTCTTGCTCAATCAAGCTGTCCAGCTGAGATATGAGATTACATCGCCCTGTGCCGTCTGATGAGCCTGCTTCGGGTAATTGTATGAGGAGGGGATCCTTGGCCAAGAGGATCCCCTCACCGCCGCTATCAGCTGAGTTCCTCCTTCAAGCAGCGAGCGAGCCAAGGAATAAGTCAGTTGCTCACTCACTCACTGAGGAAGCCGGGCTTTCAGCGAGCGAGCGAGCGAGCGCGCGCGCTGGTCAGCTGGTCCGCCACGCTCACCAAGAGCTTAATGTCTCTGCAAGTCAGTGCGGCCGCGTGGTGGCGGCGGCAGCGGCTGAGGAGCAACAATGGCTCCTTTGTGATACCACTGAAGGCGACCGAGCGCGAATTTGAAAATGTGCTGGAGTTATGCGCGTCCGCACATCCGCTCTCGCTACCGTTTTCTCGTTTCTTGCTCGCCAGTTGCAGTATTCTCCGTTTTCTCCGTTTTTTTTTTCTTCCCTCCCGTCCTCAATGCCGCATTCGTTCGTACGTAGTGACATTAAGGCCACTGCGCGGGACAAAAGATCTAAAATTGAAATTGCACTCCGGCTGGCCGACTGGTTGCCCGCCCTTTCGGCCAGTGGTTTGTGCTCCGCAACTCCTTTGCGCAAGCGAGCGAGTTCCTTCGTTCCGTTCTGCTCGATTCCTGAACAAAGAAAACCAATAAAGCAAGGGACGGAAATTGCTCAACGAACATATCCGATAATGAAGTACAGCTGTTACCTTAACGCGAAAAATCTCGAGACATCCACCGTAAAATGTCACGACGTCTCCATCGCTGCACAAATTGCCTTGAGGTCATAGTTCTCCGAGGATAACGTTCGATCATCAGAATCTCATGGAAATCGTGAACGTCTGCTCGACGTTCCGATGATTCCGTGTCCAAATCAGAGCAGACAGACACATTCATTCCAATACGACCTCTCTGACTCTTACTCCTCCGGTGTGGAAACGCATTCGAGATATGGAACTCCGATTCCCGAGCGAATAAGGATCTTAGTAAGAACATCAGAATCAGCTGAATGCGGTCTTTCCTTTCGGCGAACTGTCATCGACGACGAAGTCTCGCTCGCAGACGGCCGGCATCGACACTTTTCTCTGCACTCTGCGTGTGCTGCGACAGTCTGCAATTCATTTCAGGCCACAAACGGATGCTTGCCACGTCTCTTTTGTTCTCGGCCTTTCAAATATAGTGCTGCTGCCGCGGTGTGAAAGCCAAAGGAGCGACATAAGTTGCCGTCGTTTCCCTCAAAGGGATTGTGCCTTAAAAGCTTTTCGACTTTCATCGCTGGTCACTGCACCCGTGCAGACCGCTCTCACTGCCGCCGTCCCGAGCCTGTTCTCAGTTCGTCCGCCCATCATTGACGTTTTGCGAAGGCCATGCTTCTGGTCCCGAGCAGGGTAAGCAGCCGCATGATTGAGGGAAGTGGTAGTTTCGGGCGAGCGAGCGAGTGATGGAATCCCTTGCTCTCTTTCTTTCTGGGCAGAGATCGATAGCCAATGACCGAATCGTTATCAACGGAAGTGTACTCTTACCCTTTGTTATTCTTGGCAAGAACGAGCAACAAGCTCGGTCGATTTTGGTTGGCGCTTGTCGATATTATACTCGTTTTGACAAAGCCAACCAGCCCCACTTAGCAATCCAATAACGCATGAAGGCAAGCTCGGCATTCGGCCTTGCCTGCACCCAACCGAACAGGGAACGCAGTCAGAAAGGCATACGAACGAGCGAGCGAGCAAGCAAGCGTACGACAAGAGTCATTGTTGTCGTTGCTTTCGCGGTTGCCATCGGATAATTGTCCTGGGTTACTCCTTTCACGTAGACGATCCGAGCGGATTTTCCTCTCAGGAGAGCAATTAGCTGATGATGAGCTAACAACTTGAGACGACCTACGCGCCTTCTTATCGCTCCTTTCGACGGCACTATGGACACGAGTAACAGTGTTACGTAAGCTTTTTTTTCGGCATATTTTCGGTCTGTAGAACAAACACATATCGTTGTTCCCGCGAATGTCCGTGCGAAGATTCTGTTGGGTTTCGACGCTTCGCTCAGACTCCGAGGACCCGTGTTGAGCGCAGTTTTTCAAGACCTTCAGTTCAAGGTCCGGCGGTTTCGCCCGGCTAGCACGTTGTTCCGAAATCGATACATCCCGATCGAGTTCCGTCAATTCCTTTCGGCTCTTTTGCCTCCAGATCCCTCAAGTTCGTTCGCGCCATCATTATCTCTTTTTGCGAAGTCAATCGATAAATAAAGAAATAAAATAAGAAATCCCGCGCCTCGAGCACCCTGTTGCGGTAACAAGTAGCAAAACAGCAGAACGTGAGCGCCCGGCGAGCAGGACTCCAATCTCTTGCTTGCTTTCCGTCGCCGTCGTCTCCAAACGTGGCGCATCCGAGAAGTTTCATTAAGGCTCGAAAAACGCGTTTTGGTACTTGTAATGACAGCAAAGTCGGGGTGAAATTATGAGCCGCGCATTTGTCGGGCCGTACAATGTCAGCCGAGGGCGGAGTTCCATGTTGAGAGTTCCTCCATGCATGAACTCCCCCCCGGCTCAACTTCATCCCGAACTGCGTCTTCGGTATTCCACGGTGTCTGCCGCAAAGTAATCTCCTCACATCCTTCTCATGCTCAACGTTGGTTGTCAAACGATTCCGATACCGGAAATGAACGCAAATTCATCCAACTTTCCGACTTCGAAGTCATGCTGCTGATGATGACAACGCGCTCACGTGGATTTGAGGGGCGAATGTCAGAGCTAGCGGATGAGCGGGAAGGAGAGATTCATTAAAAACTTTTACACGACACTAAATGACATGGTTTGGGAGGGGGGGGGGGGCGATGAATAAAATGAATATTAAAGCTACCTGGCTTAGTATAATGCTAGACCAGCGATCTTCCGCTCCGAGAGGTTCTCTTGCCTTTATCGCCGTGCGAATCATACACTAGCTCCTGCTGGCAGCTCGCTCGAGTAACAGATAGCTCAATAGAACAACGGCAAGGACAACGCAATTTTATTCCCACCATAATTCTTATTCCGCAAGGTGACTGCGAGGTCTCTCTAACTTGAACCGCATAAATAAAACAGAATAGGAGAGGAGGAAAGCTGCACTTGGATGCTTGAAGGGAGTCTGGCGACCTTCAAGGCATCGAACGCGTTGTGTCTCTTTCGAACGACCGACTCCCACTGGGTAGTAGACATTGGCCTTTGGCGTTTCGTCCCCACGGGAGGCAAACAAGCCGACAGCCAGGCTCTTTGCCAGTCGGGTTGTTCATCACCGGCACGTTAGATGCAAAAGTCTAATTAGGGGACCTTCGCCGTCGTCCTCGACGTCAAGTAGACGGTCAGAGTCCGCGGCGCGACCGACTGAGAGCAAGGATATATGAGAATGTAGGGAGTAATGAGTGCTTCCCTCGGCGGCTGCAGTAGGTGCCGCTGCGAGCGACTCCCCGTTCCTCATCCTCGTCGCACGGTCCCCTTACTCCCATCTTTTGCGGTGGAGTGGCCGCTCATTGAATGAAAGGATCGACTCGGTCACAGATTAGACGAATCTATTCCTGCCGAAACGCGAGCGGATATTCATATCTCACTCTTCATCCTCATGGGAACAGCCTTTCGAGATGATTTCACGCGGACACGTTGAGGGAGAGGAAGATTGTCGGACAGAAAAGCACGAGGAGGATTCCGGAGACACTTCCGTGACGTTGTTTTACGTGTCGCGGCCTCTGATTTCGGGGTCAGCCCCGAGACGAACGTCGCGCGCAAACGCCCAGCCAGTCGGCCCGCGAGCCTACAAGAGCCAAACGGCCGAGCAATCAAATTGTAATTTAGCACAGATCCCCCTCTACGGTCGGGAACATGGCGTTGCTCACAGGAGCCTTCTGCAAGAGCTGGAAACTGTTCTCGAGTACCAGCCCTCCTTCAGTCCTAATGCGTGTTCGTCCCAGCCGCCTCCGACTGTTGGCTCGTGGGCCACCGCTTCTGCCCGAGGCGATATTACGCTGAGTGGACGCGCCGCCACCGGAGAGTGAACAACAGAAGTCTCGCCGAATCAACGCGGAGAAAAAGCAGCCAGAATCTGTTTAATATGAAATAAGATTCACATTTCCGAGTGCAAAGTTTTCTCCACACCGAGCATGGGAACGAACGAGCCCCGAGTGAAGCCGAAAAGTGTCCAGATATCTGGTTCACGGACGACAACGACGGCTTGGACTAATGGAACAGTTTGCTGCGAACTGTTGGCCTACCCCAGAAGAACTTGGCAATGCACTAATGGCAGCGCGGCTCAGAAATAAACAAGTGGCATCGTTTCTGACGTCGATGCGGCCTTTTTCGAGCGAGGCTCAAACCGTGACACTGGAGCGAACGAAAACGAGTTCCCGCCGCCGCCGTTGAGAGAGTTCGGTCAAGTATACAACGGGTAACAAGCTCATCAGATTGAGGAACACAAAAAGCCTTCACAGAAGTGTTTCTGGTTCCTCTTGCGTGTTGCATGTTGGACATCTCTTCCTCCATCTCTCTCTCTCTCCCGCGCCGTCAATGATGAAGCCTTTCTTGATGCGACGGCAACCAAGGCGTCGGCGTCGTCGTCTTGGTTGTCGAGGAACACGACGTTTAATAGCGTTCTTGCTCCTAGAGCCGAGATAATTACAGCCTTTGGGTTGCGTCGATCATTAGCCATTCAACGCTCACCGAGTCGCCCGTCTTTTTCCATCTAGTGCCGGCTGGTGGGACGGGCTGTCAACGCGTGTTTGTTCGCCGGCTCAACCGCGCAAAACTCGGCAGCATTTAGCGAAATGAGCTCCTTCTCGCTACGATAGATATTAACCGGCTCATCTCGGTGTTCCTCCTTGTCGATCTTTTTTTTTCGTCGACGGCCGGCGTCGCTCGTTGACGAAGCACTCTTCATCGACGTCTAACGAGAACTTCGCTCGGCTCGTTGTTACAATCAACTCGATCCGGGCAACTGTTGCCTGGAAACCACAGCGCGTCCTTCCGTCGCAAGAAACAACTTTCGTTGATTACTCAATTCTCAAGATTGTCTCAAGAGGTCTCTCGGAGTCGGTGGCGTTTCTTTGTTGAGAACAGAGAAAGCGACGAAAACAAGTCGGTGGAGTTTTAAGCTTTCGCGTGAGAGGCTGCGGCCGCCATGAACGGCGGAGTCCCATATTATGCTTCTGTAGGTTGAACATTTGCGGTGAGCGATGACCCGCTTTTGAATAGAAGCCTTCATGAAGAACGGGAGCGCACTAGTCCTCCTGTGAAATAGTCAGCGAGCGAGCGAGTCTTGGTCGCGCGCAAAAATGAAGAAAGGGGATTCGAGAAATTTAATATCGTTCGATCGAGCTTCCCAACGTCGACAGGCCGGGCCACGTCTTTGGCGGGAGAAGGGCGAGATGGGAATGAAGGCGCAAAGAGCGAACAACCGAGTGCAGGGGACGAAGGAAAAAGCCGAGAGCGAAAAGTCGACAGAAGAAGAGGAAAAGGGAAACGAGGAGAGACCAAATACCGCTCCGAGTAGCTTCATAAACAGCGTGACAATCATAACTCTTCCAGACGCTGAGCGACTTCCTCTCGTTGCATGAAGGTTCCCACTAACCGGGTGGTCAGCTCAGCGAGTGAATTTCTTTCTCGAAGCGATTCGGTTGCGTAACGAGTTTACTGAACTCGCGCTCTCCTGAGTGATGTCACGGGTGTTCCAGTTTCCCTTTTACGTCAAGCAACTCGATAGAGAGTGTCCTGGATTCGTTCGTTGATCGTCGGCGGACGCAATCCGTTCCTTCGAAGGTGTGAAGTCCCAAGAGAGGGATTTCCTCGTTGGCAGGTTCTTTCTCATATGTTGCCCAACGATACTCGAAGGAAGAAATCCGCGGATCACCTATGCGAACACATTTCCCCACTTCTAGTTTCAACGTTCCGCTCGTTGGTGTTTTCGACAATCGATCCGCGCAAATGAACGAACGGATGAGTGAGCCAACTGAGAGCGAGAGCGCGAATCAACGAGGGAACGGGAGATATACTTCGTGAGGGAAACGATGTCTAACTACGGCACTTGAGAGAAATTGGCCGGCCATAAATTTTATCGCCCCGGATGAGACGCGTCAAAAACTCGCGTCAACGATAACGGCGGAGATGGTGGTGACGTCTACGGCAGAGGCGCAAAGACGACGCGAAGCGATGAGAGGACGCTCTCCAAGCGGAACGTGTCGTGGATACGAAATTCCGGAAAAAAATTGTAGTTCGGCCTCCAACGATGACCTAATGACGGGTTATTCCTCTATTATGAGAGTTTGTCTCGACGAAAGATGCCCCGGATCGGAACAAGCGATCTCGCTCGCAGCCTGCACTGCCCTGCATGCAATGACCAGACCTCTAATTAAACCCACAGCAGAAAACAGAGAGCAATGTTTTCTGCCGGCCGACGGATTTCCTGTTCACTCGTCGCTTGCTGGGCGGCTTGCTTGCATGCTTGCCTGCCCCCCTGCGTGCGTGCTCCTTTGCCTCGCGGCGTGTTTGCCACCCAGATCAACGCTGTCAAGGGCACACGAAAAGAAACTCCGGAATTTCGAGAATCCCTCATCGCATTTGAAGATGATCTCAGAACAGGTCGGCGAAATCTTCGTTGATCTTCCTCGTTCACTCGATTTTATTCCGGCGATATTTTGAGTTTTCAGGACGGAAGAAAGGAAACTGAATCCTGAAATTCGTTCTCCTGAAAAATCCTTCTTCTGGAACATTATTTTTTTCTCAGGCTCGAGCGACCGCTTTCTCTTTGTGAGCGACTCGACTCAGAAGTACTTTCGGGAAACGGGTTTTCGTTGGAAGAAATCCGCCTCTCGATGCGGATTCCCTCGCGCCGCCCATCGATGCAGTACTGGGGAAGCGGTGTATCCGATGTGGATACAGGATGCGTTCTTGGAGTGGCCAGTGTTCGTCATGTCCGCGCGCTGCGGTGTCTTCTGCAGTGAAAGCAGAGAAGAGCAAAGACCTCCGCGGGACTTCTTGCCGCCTCTGTTTACGCAGAATTCCCGAGGGATCGCCGTTCCACACACGCACTCTTCGACTGCCCCACGGTGCTGAGCGATGAAGAGAGTTGACAACGGTATCGAGCGACCGTCGCCAAAGGAAGTCCAGCTGAAGCTTTTTGCCGCCGCCGCCGCCGCCAACGTCGCAAAGGCCGCTTCCTTTCTCTCTTTTTCGTGTTGTTTCTCTTTCTTCCTTCTGCTTCTGGTGGGACATGCCAAGAGACTGACTAACTCTTAATTAGAACTTCTCGGCGGCAGGAATGCGATTGGCCTCGCCTCTTTGTGTCGTTTCCTCTTTACCACTGGTGTGGAGACCTAAACGAACTGACCGTTCGAGCAACCGGCTCGCCTCCGTCCTTGTCCGCTCACTTGATTGCCGGGATGACAGAATGAATGCCCACTTCCAGACCGAACGCATCCGGGGCGTCATTCAACGACAATGAGGAAGTTTCTTTACCCAAAGAAACAATTCCAGCCGTGATCGAAGTCGACGAGAGATAACTGATCGTTCTCGCGAAGGATCCGCTCCCGTGGAAGTTGGAGGTGAAAGCAATCAAAAATTTCCTCCGTATGTGTCCAGCGGCCGATGTGAGCTGAAGCACTCACTCGCGCCGTTTAGATCAAATTTTTGGGGCGACGAGAAGTTCCTCCTCGATGCTCGTCCCTAAATGCATCTCCAACCTCGTGTGCCGTTTAATGGAGGATACTAAGAGCTTTTAGTAAGATCGCAGCTTGCGAGTCTGTGTGTTGCGTCTGGGCTTCGTCTTCAGTAGAGCGAACGGACGGACGGATGGATGGATGGATGGAAGGAACCCCAGCCAAGCGGGCGGACGGACGGTCCGGCAGACTCTTACGAGTGGGAGCGGGGAGAGTTAAATTAGGGTTATCTTATCACACTCCCCTCGTTCATCGCATCTGGTGGGCCCACTGCTTCGTTGACTAGACGGCTGGCTCCGTGCTGCCCTCCCGATTCTCTCGCTTCCTCGCTTACACCGGCTGGCTCATCGTTATCACGAGAATCGTGCGGTCAACCCTTGGCTCCGTTCCTATTCGAGTTTTTGCTCGCCTTCCGACGAACCGAACGACCGAAAACTCGGAACACCGATGAGCTCTCTTTCATTAGATGTTGCGGTTGTTTGTCTCGCACGTTTCGGAACTAATTCCGATGGAACCCGGGTAAACGATGTAGTCCTACCCCACTTGGAGATAATGTGACTCATGAAGCTATATCGCTCCGAGGCTCCTGTTCCAACACGATTAGTGGAGCGGTGGTGTCGCTTCCACGGTCAATGGAGTCGGGGCAGATTTCGAGAGATTGTTTAAAGAGACATTGGGCCAGGTGAGGTAACAGCGAAGGAAGTTTCTGTGCCGAGTCGAATTAGTGGCAGCAACAGCAGGAGCAAAACTTTCCCCATGAGTCAACAAAGTATAAACACTCGAAACAAGTCGACTCTCCTTTCATTCCTCCATCCCGCGGTCTCAAGAGAGCAACAATCGCGAATAGAATGAACCTTCGTAACGGTGCGAGCGGTAGGAGCGCCGCCACGCATACTGATACTGTTTCCACTGTTGCACTTTGAATCCATCATCCGGAAACGCGCGAAACGCTCGCAAAGCTGATCTCAATCGCTCGTCTAATCCATCTTTCATCGCAGCCCTTGCTCCGGCGCGTTCCATTCCTGTTCTCGTGACGCTTGAAGAGCGAGCTCAAGACTCAGGAGGTTCGAGGAGATCGTCGATAGACTTGCGGCAGCTCCAATGTCACCAACAGCGATGGTCGCGTTGCTTGTTTACCTGTCCTCCTCAAACATATAGGAAAACTCGACAAGCCGAAACTAAAGAGCAGGAGACGACCCATGAATCGATGCCTTTGGAGCTCGGATATCGGCGCATCCTCTCTGCTATTCTTCAGCTGCCTCTAAATCGCCTCCGCTGTTGTTGCTTTGGCGGCGGCGGCGGCAGCTGCAGCGATAGAAGAAGCTGGAAAAATCCGAACGCCCAAAATGTCCTGAACGGCCTTCAAGCGAACTTTGAAAGCGAACGAATGATGTGGCCGATAGTTTACTTTCGTTCGTTGCTTTATACACTCACAACCAATCTTGCTCTCTTTGCGTTGGATTTCATTATGAGCACAGGCCGACGGGGTGAGACGCAAATTATATGGAAGCTTCGGACGAAAATGAGCTGGGCAGAAGCATGCTATATGAAGGAGCAAGCGGGCGACAGGCCCAGTCAGCTCGATGCACGGAACTGGCGAGCGCAGTAGAGCCTTTCACAAGTTCTCTCTCGTCTTGCAGTTCCTCTCGAACACGCTCACCCGAACGGAAGGTTATTCATGTCGCTTAATGATATTCCACGAAGCGATCGATAGTTGAGACTTTCCCTTCACCTCATCGATTACTCTTGCTTGTACGCAGTAACGACAAAATCTCCACGTCGGGCACATCAATCAAGCTAGGTGAATACATACAGTCGAGTAGCTCACCAATCCCCCATGTACATATCGATGCTAGATTCTCACATATGCACCGGAGAAGTCCATCGAGAATTCCACGCAATTCGACCATTCCAGATGTTTCTGCGTTCCATATTGCAGACAGTCGTTTGGCTGTGCCCGAAACCCAAACGCGTGGGCTAGGGATCCGAGCGTGTGGAGTGTGTTATACAATAGTAGATAGATCGATGTTTGCACGGGGATCCGCCGAGCGGAATCAGTCTCGTGCATTCAGCACCAGTCATCTCGCTTTCGATATTCCCACAAACGGGGATTATGCACAGCATCGCCAACGACGACGACAACGATATCAAGGATACGCAGACTCCTCGGAGCTCTGCCTCTGAGCATATACGAATTCAGGGATGGCAAATCAAACATTCTCTTGATGGCCGCTCATAAACGAATCACTCTCATGGACCTCTCTCGGTTTCTTGGAGGCTAGATGACGTACCGTAAAATTCGGTATGGGCGTGGGCGGTTCCCGATCTGTTGCCACACGTGACGAGAACTCAAGTTGCCTACTTCGGAAAGAGTCCTCAAGAAAAAAAAATATCAAGACCTTCGAGAACTTCGGGTCTGGAAGTCGTGTTTTCGTTATTGTACTCAACGACGCCATAACAGCAACGGAGTGTAAGTGCGCGAGATGCGACTTTGATCCCACGTCACATTTGCAAGCCCGAAAGCAAGAGGGAGTGTGATGTCTAGGAAGTAAGGAACCGCATGTGCTACAACCAGCTGCAAATTCATCGTAACTAGTTGCCTTCACCGGGACGGGAGTACGATGTCGTCGACCGCGATGACAACGGTGAAGGTATCGCATGAAAGTGACAGTTGACATGATCCGCTGCTAGGCCTCTATAGTTTGCTGTCGTTCGCCTGTCTCCAGACAATGCCTCTAGCTGCTACCCCGATAAGCGGACATGGCTAGTGGGCACCTGCCTCAACACTAATGACTGCCGCTTCGCTGTTTACTTATTCGTTTCAGATAAGCTAGACGATATTTGTTCTATTGTCGTACGCGGCAGTAGAGCATTGCTTGATCGATCGATAAACGCCAACGAACCTCGCGAACTGACGAAAGTGGGTCACAGATAGAGGTGTAAGTTAATAACGCAAAAACAGAAACTCCGCTCTCTCATCAACCGTGTTTGCTATTCTTTGAAAGGTAATGACCACAAAGCGTAACGATGTTGGTCATTCATTAGTTTTCTGAAATGGGTTCCGAATTGAATGCACACAAACGCGTCCACACATCACGGCCGATGTGGAGAAAACGTAAAAACAGCGAACAAATCGCATTTTCACGGTCGGGCCCAGAGACTCCGAGAGCAGGGAAATGGTTTTACCGTTTGGCTCCCATCTCTGAAGCTTATTGTGGAGAAGCCACAAAACTCGATCACACGGTCGGCTCCAACTGCTATCGGCGCACACCTAAGGGTGTTCGCCACCGCTTTGGATAGTGGCGCTCTCCTCTTCCCGCAGTAGTCTGTTCAATGATTTACCCGGGAAGCCACCAGGCTAGCCGAACGGAGCAAGGGAATAGGAAGAATAATGACGTGAGTCGACGTGATGCCATATCTACAAAAATGGCGTATCCCATAGCTTCCTTGCGAGTAAGAAAAAGCCGGATGATCTCACCGCAGTTCTTTCCTAGACACTCAAGGGTCTACTCGTCGAGAGGATCGCAGCATTCAATGTATCGAGCGTCTTTCGATCGAAAGAGGGTTTCGAGGTTTGAGAACTTCCATAACGCCGCCGCTAACAAGTCCACCGACCGAGAGTCGAGTGCGTCGATCGATTCGTTCATTCATCCACTCATCCGAGCAGCCAGCCAGACATTCCCCCCGTTTATCTCGAGGGGTTGAGGGGGGAGGGGGCCGATGTGAGTGTATCCGAGTTCCAATCGTTGTGATGTCCAGACTCTCCGCCGAGGTCCTTGGGAGCTAGGAGTGCTCCTTCGCCAAGACTCTTGTCAGACCATTAGAGAAACACAACAGGCTACGAAAAGATTCGGGAACGCGTGTTCGAATCTTCGAATGCGTGTCCTCTGAGGAAACAGGAAACCTTCGGAGCTTGCTGTTCGCACAATCACCGTTTCCGGCAGCCTTCAAGATCCTTCCGAATCACTTCGTCCCGAGAGGCCGGCTAGAGCAACCTTGCGCGCGCCTAACGTCGTTCCGCTCTTTGATGTCTTGCACAATATGACAGGATCTCCGATGGAAGCAGAACGCAGCAGCAGGCCATGTTGTGCCTACCCCCCGGTATCCCGATCTACTTTTCTCTTGGTAATTTAATCTCTCTCTACTTCGTTGCGCTAATTTTCACAGATCCAACCAATAGCTTGGCAGAACGGACGAGGAGATGAACGGAAGGACCACCTGCTTCTTCCGGAGGGCGCTGGCGGAGGCAAATTGATAATAATAATCGTCTTCCGTCAGCCCGATTGCGACCGTACAGGACTCCTGACTTGCCATTTCTCCACAATGGATTTCTCATCACAATATCGTCTGATTTCGTCAAACTTTGTTTCCTCCGGATTTTCGATGCGGCCGCTCAAAGACAGACAAGGTGTTCCTTGATGACGCCATGGGTCCTCCCTCCGGATCGAAAGAGTGAGCCTCTTAACCTCAGGTTAGGTTCTCCTTCTATTGTGGAAAATTTCAAATTCGGCAAAGCATCCAACCGGCTTCATGCTGGCGCTAACTACTCGGCAGAGTACATGTTTTATGAGGACGGAGAACAATGGACTTCTGAACGACCCTACTCTCCAAGGACTGGATCGCACCATGATCTCTTTGACCTTTGGAGTCAGAGATGTTGTTGTTGTTGTTGTTGTTCTGCAGACTGGTCGAAACTCACTCCAACGATGTGGGTGAAAGATGCATGGATTCGAAAAAGCAGCAAACCAACTTTATTCCCTCGACCGCCAGCGTTTCGTTTACTCGTCCCATTCAGTTGTTTGGATAATCGATATCCTCAGCGAACGCGCTATCAGACCTTTCCGAGCGATTGAAATAAACCAGACGCGCTTTTCAATTTATGAAAGCGAGGCCCGGAGATCGCAGGTTTGTTGTCTATTCCCCCTTTCAAGCCCCCCACTCTCCCCGCCCGTGGGCCCAGGGCCCGGGCCACTCTGTTCTTACTCCGAAGTCCCATCGTGAAGAGGGAAAAAAACTTTTGTTTCTCTTCTTCGCGATTCCGAGCAAGATCTACGGCCAACTCGAACAGTCGGCCTCCTTTGCTCCGTAGCGTTTCCTCGCAAGATTTGAAAACACGCGTACCGCGTTCCCGAACAAAATATCTCGATACAGTCCGGGTTTCTGAAGGTCCGATGACAGCCGATCGGAAAAGCTGCGAATCCGCTACTTTCGCTCGCTTCGGAAATCAGATGGATCAAGCTGAGGCTTCAAGAGGTCACAAACGTTTGAAAAAGCTCTTGAACGCCTTCGTCTTCTGGACTTGAGAACCGTGTTCGGTGCAGGCAGTTTGTCGAGTGAACTGAGAAGTGCACGAACAGTCTGAGTGAGTAAAAATGCTCGAACACGCTTTCCAGGTGCGTACCCTCCAGACGCATAATGAAATCCAAGCTGGGCGTTTTGTCCGGCGGTCGTAGATTGAGGTATTTTCTTCTGTTCTCTCGGCTTCCTACAATGCCCGATCCTGGCTGCTCGTTCTCTTTCGAATTCGAGATTCCTGAATCTGAGAGACAGCGATCCTCATCACCCACAAACGGCCTGGTATTTGCTTTCGACTGTGTAGTGTTGAAGACACGGGCGAGAATTTGTGGAGTTTTGCATCTCCTAGGACTCTCGATCGAAGGAACACTTTGTTTGAATATCGGCCTTCACATTCCGCTCGTCCATCAAACGGACAGCTGAGCCAACGTGATAAAAAAAAAATCGTATGAATTCGGTTTCTCATTTGAACGTCAATATGTAACAGCGAACGTAATCGAAAGTAACGCGGAGCTCGCGGAACTCCATTTACATATACTCCGACGTCCAGCTTCTCGTCCCCGGGCCTCGCAAAAGTCGCGCTCTCCGACTCCGTGGAGAGTAATTGAAATGGCACGCATCATCGTGTCACGTTCGACGTAGTCCAGATTCGTGTCTGAGTCACAATCAGCATCGAGAGAGCCAATTCAGATTCACTTTGGGGCTTGGTAGTCAGCGAAACGAAATTCGGTGAAATCCGAGTAAACTGATGGAGCTCGCGACGATTATGGATCCGCGACGCTGATGTCAAGTGGACCAAACATATGCTCGGACGATTTCCTCGTCGACCGGACGGGAATTCTCGGTCCGTTTTCGAAATTGAAGGAGCCGCATAGCATGTCGAGAGGACTCCAAGCAGGAAATACGAGAATGCCTTTCGGTGCGAGGAGCGACGAAGAGCTCGATGCACGTTCAGCAATCAGCAAAAATTCCAACACCATAAGAACCAATACTGAGTTTTTACCGAAAACTCCCTGACCCTGTTGATGTTGTTCTTCTGAAACACCTCGCCCGGAACTGGATGGCAAAAAGCTCTCACGGGCACGGTAGACTTGCTTTTCTTAATCTCCTTGGAGGGAGGCCGGCTTCTTATTTTTTGTTCGCCACAAAAGGCGGAATGGATTCACCGTTTTCTCGGAGCGTCGCCTTTCCTCCCAACCGACGTCAGCCGTAAAGTGCACTCCTTTCACAAGTCGGTGGTCAACCAGACCAGCACTCGGAACGGGCACGAAAACTCCGAAACGACCTCAAACTCCTTGCCATAGCTTTGCGGAACGGTCTCATGCGACCAACGTCGACGACTTTCTCGTTCAATCCTTTTGCAAAACTCTGAAAGCGATTCCGATCGCCCTGCCCAGAAGGAGGACATCGAGGAGAAACCTCCGAACGAACAAAAGTCAAATGCGATTCAAAATCGATATCGAAACCTCGGAGGCGATGGCTGCTTTCACGCCCTCATTAGGATTTCGCAACGTCACACAGCCGTCGTTGTCATCGAAGGCGTGACGAGCATTGAAATTGTTGCTTGGTAATGTTTGACACATTTGACGTGTTTGAGCAGCTATCAAAATGGGAGCTGTCAACCCGTATCATTTCCGTCCGGTGTTTTTGCAACCACGAATGCGACACCCTCGATGGCGTCGTCGTTGGTTGTTGTCGCCGTCCGTTGAGGACCCCTCGGCAGACCGCATCATGACGATACCGTAGCCCTGCTCGGAAGACACTAATTGAAATGTTGGTCGATGGACGTTCGGTTTTTCAGGAGCTCTTCATGGACGAAAGCAACCCAGGTGGCGCGAGATGTTAATTTCCGACTTCAGGAACAACTCTCCTTTCCTCATATCGACTGGCGAGCTCTGTTCACTTGGTTCTTCCGGATATTCCACAAATAGAACAAGCGGAGCTCGTTGTGGGCGAAAATGTGAGTATACGAGAACCGCTGCCGAGCAGACAGGAGAAAGGAGGCGAGCTCGCTCTTGTCGACCTGACCGTGAGGGCGAGCCACGAGAATAGATCCGCTCGCGCGAATCTTGGCCCCGCGATCCCCGATCTGAGGTTTGCAAACCCGACCCGTCTTAGTGTAAAGCCCTCTCGCGATCCCGGCTAACTCTCTCCAGGCGTATGAAGCCGTCTGCCAGCAATTCGGTGACTCTTAACAGTAAGCCCACGAGGTCGGTCGGTAGCTAGTTCTTCGTGTAAACAACCGATGGATTTAAGGGTTTTACCGCCCACGCCTTCTCCTGTAACGCTCCTCGGGAATCCTCAGATTGTTTGAAACATCGGGGCTTTGACCGGTCCGCTCGAAAGCTGAAAGGCCCCGTCAGGAATAGATTCTCTCTTTTCACTTCGAGCGGGAACGAGCGAGCTTTGCAAAGTTCTTCAGAGCGTTGCTGGAACCGTCCACGAAAAGCACCTCGACGGCCATCCTCGAAAAAGAACGCTCCGCCGGCACGGGAGGATCGCGGAAAATGACTCATCAACGACGAAGACTCCAATATTTCTCTCGACCAACTCGTATTGTGGTTGTAGATGTTGCTGCCCAAGGCACCTCGAAGCAGCAACCAACGACGACCCTCGTCCACGCTCACTTGAAAGTTTGTTATTATTGTCTTCTAGGTTGTCGTCGTCGTTGCCGCGGCCCCTGAGGACAATGTTCACCCTGGAGCGATGCATTTCTTTCATTTAACTCAACCTCGTACTTTGGCTGCCCATCTCTTTGCCGGCACCGCGACTGCCGTCATGGCGCTACGTACTCTTTGTGTCCCCTCTCTGTCAGTCCCTCGAAAAGTGTCGCGATTCGGTCGGTCGGATGGACGGTCGCCCACCCCTCCCCCTCTTCCCGCAAGCAGATGCCACAAAAGATTCCGTGTCGTTGGAGCGAGCGTATGAAGCAGATGCAATTGAAAGAACTGTCTCGCCTTCCTCAAAGCAAAAAGTTGGTCGCTCGCTCGCTCGCTCGCTCGCAGGCCCGGTCGGTTGATCACTCGTTCCTGAGTTCGGAGCACGCCCTTCTTTCGGTTCATTTTCTGGACCGGGCGACTTCTACGGAGAATCTGACAAAGGCCTCGTCGTCCTTAGTTTGAAATTTCGGGGATTTCATTCCTTGGAATCGAAAGAAAATCTAGACCTTCGAGTGACCCACATCGGCACAAAAGCCGAAAGAGCAACCAATGAGCCCACTCTGCCCACTGTTTCTACCCACTGTGGTGGTGTCATCCGAGTCGAAGGCTTTTTGATTCGATAAAGCAATCCAAGCTGAACCGACGCGATATATAAATAGACCTCGACGGGCGAACAAAGTGACATGAACGATGTATTCATTTTGTTTGTTTGTTCGCTCGTTCGCTCGTTTGGCGGTTGTTTCTGCCAATTTCCGTCTGAAGCAGGATGAAACGTCCTGTTTGCGTAACGAAATCACTCTCGAAACCCGAGAGCAAACGGTGTGTAGGCGCAAGCAAAACGAAAGATCCATCGAAATTTTCACATTGAAAGAACAGCTGATCTCGCAACGTGCTCATGGCGGGAGCGCGTTCGAATTCCCTGAGTCCCAAACGTAAATACACAGCGGCTGAATTCGTTCAGCCAAACCAAGGGACAGGAAGTGGAATGCGCCGACTCGGAGCTCACACAGTCCGATGGCCGTGCTGTCACAACGCACCGGAACGATCAGTAAACTTGAACAACTCGAAATCCGAGTACATTAGACAACCGATGGCCGGATGAGGGTCCCCAGAGCCTGGTTGCGCTAAACAATGAAACAGCTTATCGTAACATGTAAGAAGCACCTCGAGCTCGTAATGAGAGAGCTTGTTCCTACTTAAAGATGCTCGTAGCACGTCTCGGTATTCATGGGATACCTGCAGGGCTACCAACATGGTTGGACGCCTCTCGAAACGAAAGGGAGAACGGAGGCTGTTCATGAAGCCTTCTCTCATCGCTTTCCGAATGAGCTATCTGACGGCTTGTGAAGCGACGAACAAATCGGCCTCTTTTGAATGAAAACGTCATCGGCACCCGCACATTAAGACACGAGGGCGTCTCTGCCACCACAGAGATCTACGCTGACACGCTGTTCTGTCCAGACAACTGAGTTCGCGGACCCGGACATTGAGCCACATCAATTACTGCGGACAGCTGGTCGGTCAGTTCCGTTGGATCGTTTTGGCGGTCGCGTTTCTTTTCCACTTGGACTCAACGTCTGCGCCGAGGGAGAAGCGACACGGACAGGAACAGCCTCATTGTTATTTCAGCGAATGAATTCAGGAACGAAAATATGCAGGGAACGAACGGGAACGGGTCACCGTGTCTACTTCACGAAGGGATAGTTCTTCTTGCTTTGCTGTCGAGCCGGGGCAGAGAGGCTTTGATCTACATTAAAACTACAATTAGGAGACCGCAACAGGACACGACCAAGACTCATTGGCAATGAACCTTGGTTAGCAGGCCGACTAGAGGGAAAGTCAGCCAACCGACCGAGTGGCTGGAGCATGCTTGAAGTAAGAGGAGGAGGAGGTTTTTACGAAGGCAGTGATCCCGGGAGGCTCTTCTTTGTCTGATGGATCGACCGACCCGGACGAACGGGCTACCAGGTAGACGCTCAACGGCAGCCCGGTGAGCTGGGCGGCGAATTTCCCAACAGGGGGTCAACCACATGTCGGAAACCTGACGCCAAGCTCTACAGAGGGGACAGCTGCAGAGGCTGCTTCTTTGCATGTCGGTAAGGAGTGGAAAACGCTGCGCCTCGCTACTCAGTCAGGTCGCGACGCAACTACCCGGCAGCGACATCAAACCAGCCATTTACGTACTGCACTGGCGACCCCTAACTGCCTCGCTCGCATGCTGCTGCATGCCTGCAGGCGGACGAACGAACGATCGAACGAACGAGCAAACGACACGAGCTCGACGGCCATCAAGGAAGCATGTCATGATTAGGACCACGGGTTAGATAAACGACATGTCGGAAAAAAACGTTTTCTCGTTTCACGGTTAGTCATTTCTGTCATAGAGGAATTCGAGCCGTTCGCAAGTGTCGTCATTCGACGTTACGCAACCATAATCCAGGACAATAATAGTTTATCTCCGGTGAGTGAGTGGGAGCAAACGACGAGCTTTCTTTCGTCTCGAATCCGCAATTCACGATTTCGCGGTTGGGTTCTAGCCACCGGCTTCAAAACCGAACCGGCCGGACGAAGTCGATACGTTGTCATATTTGTAGCGTTTGCTTGTAAAACTCCGGGGCTCCACTGCTGATGGCAGAGCTATAAACTCGGTCATGATTTAAACGTTTCTTGTGGATTGTTGGAATCTGTGAAAACAAGAACTTATGACCAACGGAATGATGTGGGGCCGATTTGATACTCCGCACTCAGTGATATCGGGGAAGGAAAAGTAATCGGGCGGGATGCTACACCGCCCCCCTCCCCCTCCCCCCTCCCACTGTCACATCCGAGCTTGATGTGGTCACTGTTCGAGGGCAGCCGAGTTCCGGAGTCGCTCAGCCGCGAGCCGTCGTAAAGCGTCTGAATAGTGATTCGAGCATGGGATTTGCGGGTCTCGACTCTCGACCTCCCTCGATGGGATTCGATTTTAGATCTGTATACAATGTTACCGATTGATAATCTTCTCGGTGGTTTCCGGTTTGCCCGTCCAAGTTCCACAACCCGCGATGCGGCTCCGCGATGAGTAATAATGACGCCGTTATCAATAAAGCCTAATGCAAACAAGCAGCTAGCCGTGTTTGACGAGTTCGTCGCCTGTTTACTCGAGTAATCATCGGATCCTATCAGCCTGAAGATCCACTCTAGACGAGTTCTGCTGACACTCTAACACGGCTCGAACCGGTTCCGGGCGGCGAGCGGACGTTTTGCTTTACAATTTGTGCGCTGCAGCGAATCTTCGCGAGCGGCCCTTGACTGGAAGACCTTCAGAAAGGCCGCTCGCTTGGATGGGTATCCGCTTTTTTCGCCGTTTCTCGTTCCGACCGCCTCAACCCTCGAGTTTCTGAATGGTTTGTTCTGCATCTTCCTCTGGGGACAACTCAAGCCACCCTTTCAGAAAGCTCACCTCGCCCGGAGTTCGCAAACCCAAAACGACCTGTGTGCCGCTGTCAGTTTCTAAACGAGGCGAGCATGCCTGCTGGGAGACGCTGGACGACCGAACGGCTGAAGGGGAGAAAGGCCGAGGAGCCATCTCCCGATTCTAATTAGGAGCTTCCAATAGTGGTCCCTATGGCCATTCAAGTGAGCAAGCAAGAAGACCGGCAGATTCAATCTGAGGTCACAGTCAGTGATTGCTTGACAGACTGAGTTTCTTTGGAGCTCGTCTTCAACCCTCAGCAGACTCTTCGAGCGATCCAGCACTCGATTCCGAGGCGTACAGCGGCGTCACCAAAATCGTTTTTCGTTTGTTTCTTCTACGGAGCAGTTTCTGACTTCGAGACGGAGCGACTAACTCACTCCAGACAAGGATGTATGCCAACGAGTCTCTCGGCAGCTCCGTTCTATCGAGTCGATAATCGAGTTCATCTTTCTTGAACCCTAAAACCAATTTCCTCGGAACGCCAGACGTAATCGAGCGATGAAGATCTCGGATCCAACTTTCGAAAACGAAAACCGCAAAGCATCCTTTGGAGACAGCTCAGTGGAATTCCCCATATTTGACTCCGCTGACAGACACATGAAATTCTCTCGAAGCCTATTTCCAAACATCTAACGCTTTCGATTCTAAGCAATCCGCTTGAACTTTCCTCTTGTACGAAACGCAACTTGCGGAATGTTGGTGAAGCACAATGTCGTTTGAAAGTTAGAATGTTGCTAATTAACGTTCGACGGCGATTTGAGCGTCGAAACTATCTAATGAAGTGCTCGTATCGCAGAGATGAGTGAACTATAGACGACGGACGAGCGAATATCATTCGAACATACGACGACGAGGAATTATTCTCCATGACGATGCACCGCTGTCGGAATGCGGTGCATTACAGACGTCGAAATGGACCGAGCCGGATACAGTGGAAGCGGCTTGGTAAGTGGGAACAGTTGTCGGCATTTCCCGCGAGAGACATTCGTTTCTTAGAACGACAAGCTACGTAATGAGTAAGCGTTTCCTCACCTGAACCAGAGCAAGCCATTTGGCTTTTCCGTCCTGGCTTCCTTGCGAGCCTAAATTCTTCAGGGACCGACCAGTAGCCTGTTTGGGTATAATTGTACCATCTTCGGCGATCTGTTCCTCTTCCGACGTTTGACCGACGATCTGATCGTGATGATCTTGATCCAAATGCTGAGGCTCCAATTCGTGTTCTAGGAGCTGTTGTTGTTGTTGCTGCTGCTGCTGCTGATCTTCATCATCACAAAGACCATCTTGGAGCTGTTGTTGTTTCTCATGCTGTTCTTGTTGCTGGGCCGCTTGCTGTGCAGCTTCAAGAGCTTGTGCTTGAGCTGCAAGAGCGGCCGCATGCTGTTCGGCGTCCGCTTTGGCCTTCGCGATGGCCTCTGCAAAGCTGACGCATTTGATACTTGCACTACGGGGCGTACCGATTGGAGTGGAGCCTGACCCAGTCTCACCCTGTGAAGCCACACTCGCTTTTCGGTCATTACTACTACCGGCCGTTGCCGCCTCCTCGCCTGCGGTTTGCGGTGCGCTGATTGACGCCATCCGTTCCATAACGTGACGCATACTGCGCTTCACCAATCGGATGGGGACCATCGAGGCACTCTCCTGCTCTTCGGCCATAGCTGCTGCTGCTGCTGCTGCTGCTGATCCCGGAGGCTGCTGAATTGCTGCTGCTGCGGCGGCTGACTGATGCACAAGGTCCAAGTTCTCCAAATTACTGCTGCTGCTAGTCGCCGAAGACGACGCTACAGCTGGTTCGATGGCTGATCCACCTGTAATCTGTTGCTGCTTATACTGCTGCTGTAGATGTTGATGTTGTTGCTGCTGCTGCTGCTGCTGCTGATCATAGAAAGAATTTGTTGCTGCGAGGCCTTGGTGAGGGACGTCGTTCGCCGTTGCTGGTGCTCCGCCACCGAATTCTTGGGAACTTCGGCTGACGCTTTCGCCCAGCCCAAAATCAACTTGTTGATGATGATGATGTTCTGGGGGTATGTCTGTTACGCCCAGGTTTCGCCATTCGGTTTGTGCACATTCTCTCATGTGGTCTTCCTCTTCCTGCGACGTAAAGTTTCCAATTTCTTTCGCGCTACCCTCGTAGCCGCTACTCAGTCTTCGCAGACTCTGCTGACTCGATCGCCTGCTACGCTGCTGCATCGCTCCCTCGGAGCTACCTCGACGACTACTGGACATGGCATCGAAAATGATATCGTTTCGACTTCCTCGTCGACTGAATTCGGTGCTTCCTCTACGAGAAGCTACCTCGACTTCGTGGTACTCTTCGTATGGATTCTGCGGAGCTATGAAGAACGTTTGGTTCCCTGTGGGCGTTGGAGTAGGTGGATGGTCGATGGGAACCACTTTCGGTTCCCGGTGTTCCCTCCGACGGAGCTCGTCTTCGAGCGGCGAATGCGGAGGGTCGTCGCCACTCATTAGCTGGGTAACACTCTGGATGGGTTGACTACTTGGCGGCTGAAAAGCGTCCTGAGGGTATCCGTAGCCTAAGCGAGACATATCGGAAACTATGCTCGGACCGCCCTGAATCTCCTGCTCGTCCTGACTGAAGGATCGAGCCATCTTTCCTGACAGCATACTGTTAGCTTGATCAACTACCTTCGAGTATCCCATGATAACTATTTTGCTACCCAGCTTCTTGGCGAGTGAAAAAGACGAATTGAATTGTTGCCCATCCGTCTGTTGTTGTTGCTGCTGCTGTTGAAGCAGCAGCTGCTGCTGCTGCTGTTGCAGGTATTGCTGTTGTTGTTGTTGTTGTTGTACGTATTGTTGATGCTGTGTCGTTTGCGGATGATGATGATGATGATACGGTTCCGGCGGATGCTGTATCGGGGCTGCCTTCGGAGGAACGTACTGTTGGTTAGTCGCGTTTGCTGCTGCTGCTTGTTGCTGAACTGTTCTTCGATATGGGTCTTGTTGTTGTTGTTGTTGTTGCTGCTGCCTGGAAACTTGAGCTTCGCTAAATCCCGCTTCCACTGGTCCTCTGATTCTTGCTGCTGCTGCCGCCGCCGCCGACTGATCTTCCGGCTTAGAACCACGTCGGTTCGACATCGACGTCTGGGACCGGTACTCCTGGAGCTGCTCCTGTTGCAGTTGGGCCTGTGCCACAGTTAGCGGTGCTGGCTCGCCCCCTATCAGGTTGTGGAAGGACGTCGGAGTGAACTCTGGAAACTCGATAGGCGGTTCCGATGGCTCCTCCTCGGGATAGACGCGATCGTCGAGGAAGTTGTCGTCCTCCTGCGAGCGCTCGAAGCTCAGTTCCCCGAAAGATGCTAAAATCTCTTTGGAAATAGTTGCCTGGTTCGATTGGCCACCCGTCGCTGTTGACGTAATCGGGGCCCTTGTTGGAGACGTTGTCGGTTTCGGTTGAACAGAATGCTGTTGAATCATCTGTTGCCGCTGTTGTTGTACAATGGTGGAAGGGTGTTGATCTCCAGCCTGGCTCATGCCCGGTTGGAGGTTGTGTACTACGGTGGACACGGAAGTCGGCGTCGAAGACGACGATGGGGAGGACTGCTGCACAAGGGCGAGATTGTTGCTGTTGCTACAATCAACTACACGACAGGGTGAACTCCTGGTCGTTGATGTTGTCGTCGTCTCGGTGACTGTTGCTCGTACGCTCTCCGCCAAAATTCTCTCTAGCGGTTGGGCGCTGCTGGCGAACTGCTGCTGATGGCTGGTCGCCAGCTGACCGGTATCCACTATGGCAAGCGTTGTTGCTGCTGCTGCCGTCGTTGCCATTTGTGAGGACGTTGTAGTTACACTCGTGGCCACTGTAGTTATGGAGCAGGTTATCACAGTTAGTTGACGCTGTTTTGCGCCTTGGCCTGTTTGTTGCTGTTGCTGCAATAATAATTGTTCGGAATCGGATACGTGAGACGCTCCGACACTCATCGACGTTTGACGCTGAAATGACCTTCGTTTACTTCTTCGCCGCTTCCCGTCTTTCTTCGAATGTCGTCGACTCGGCGGTGAACTATCGGCCGTATGTTCTGGGGACGGCTCCGACGACGAGCTCAGATGATTCTCCCGGACAGAAAGCTGATCTCCTGCACTCCCGGCAACTCCACCGTTTCCTCCTCCCGGTCCCGCGCTCGGTTTCTTACGACGAGCTCCACCGACGGCGTCGCTTTCATCTACGCTCGATCTTTTCCTCTCAAGTGACGGTTGCGGCGGCGAAGACGACGATTGCACCAATTTCTGCTTATCACCGCCACCTTGCAGTAGGAGAAGTTGTTGTTGCTGCTGTTGTTGTTGAGAAGAACTGTTCATTCGCTTCCAGTGAGCTGGACTGCCATCCTGAGCGTCTTCTCCAAACTGCATCATCGTCGCCGAAGCTTGCGCCGTTTCGAAAGCGACGAGCTCGCCATCCTGCGCAGACTCGATGAGAAGCTGGGCTATAACTTCCTGCTGTTCGTAGAGGAGAATTTCGAGCCGTTCGAGTTTGTCCCACATCTTCGCGTACTCGGTCGAAAGTAAGTCGACTGCTCGCCACGCGTATCTCAGCTCCATTTCGAGATCCTGAAGTCGGCCGCCGAGCCTCTCCATGAAGGCGTCGACGGCCTGCTCGATGTGGGCCGACAGTACATGATAGTAGTCAGCTGTCGACAGCGTCGACTCGGAGCCCTCGGAGCTGCGCGGCGTCGACGCGAGCTTTCGACTGGAAACACTCGCCAGGCCATCCATACAATCGGAGGACTGACTTCGGTGACGGAAGACAGAGAAGCCCTCTTCTGCTCTTGCTTCGTTAAACTCTTTTGTTGATGATGATTACGATCCGCTTCGATTTAACCCTCGTTGTCGAAGCCACCGACGACGGCGACGACGATAGCGAAATATGGACAGCAACCAACGACACTCCTCCTGCGAATCAACGACTCCTCCAGCTGGTGAGGTGTCTGGCATCAAAACCTCTTCTGCTTCTGCTTCTGCTGCTGCTGCTGCTCGCTCGCTCGCTCGCTCACCCGATCAATCGATCGATCGATCCTAAAGCATCTCTACCGGCGAGGTTTCGCTGTTCGACGTTTCGCAGTCAGCTGCTGAAACTGGTGGAGTTCGAGCCGAGGTTCATCATCGCTTTCTTCTGCTGCTGCGACTTTGCTTTCGGCTGTTGCTGTTGTGGGCGACATCGCGAAAAAAGTTCCACTCGTCGTTGTGGTTGTTGTTCGTTTTGCCAACGCCTGTGATGAACTCGTCCAAGTTGCTCCTGTTGTCTAGTTTTGAACAGTCGCACTCTTCGTTGTTGTTGTTGTTCCTGTTGTCGATGAAACAATAGGTGTTCAACGCTCTGTTCTGAAATCGACGTCAGATGTGTCCTTTCATTCGTGACCGAAATCGTCGTCATCATCGTCGTCTTCACATCTTGGCCAGTTCTGTCTATCACAGTCATCTCACTAGCGCAACGAGGGATTACTCATGATTCCTTGATAAACTGAGTAACGATCGCTCGCGATGAAACTGACAACAGTTTTTACTTCTGCGTGATATGTTCTTGATGATCCCGCCGCCGTCGTTGTTGTTATCACTTCTGAAGTATTTTCTAGATGTGGTTGTTGTTATCCGATCCCCCCCTTCGGCGAGGAGGGGGAGAGGTGTTTACTGTTTCGCCGTTGCGACCGATGATCAAGTAAAGTAGTTCCAGTCCTTTTCACATTGATGTTTTCTTTCTCACTAAGCACTGCCACCTGTATCCACGTGTACGAGGAACAAGCACAAACACACCGAAGGTTCGACCTGACGGCCGTGGTCGTAGACGTTGCTGCACTTAGTTTGTCGCTTTCCTGTTGTTGTTGTTGTTGATGATGATGATGATGATAATGATCTGATTGTTGTTCCCGCTGACTCTGACTGAGACAGCGTTCGCACAACTTTCGTTTCCAACGTAAGCTCTCACAACTCTTCCACTCACACTCACACTCAAACTTTCAGTTCCTTGCGTTCTGGCGCCGCTCGAATCTGTTCCGATCTGCACTTTGACTTCGCGGGCTGCTTGCTCTACGACACGAAAGCACGTTGGGCAACAAATCGAACGTGCAACCGCGTCAGTTGCGGAGTGTTGTTCGTAACGCTTCGATTTCTGATGCTGCAAATGCTGCTGATTCTGCTCTGTACGCTTTCGGTGAAATCGTCAGAGGCATCGTTGTCGCCGCTGCTGCTGCTTCTGCTGCCGCCCTCATTATACAAATCGCTGCTCTTCTCGGCTTTGTCGCTTTGATTTTCATCGTCGGATATGATGAATAGGAATATGAGTTCGTTGTTGTTGTTGATGATGATAGTGTTGATATGCATGCGTTACTCGTGGCCGGGCTCCTGTTGAGCCTCACCACCGGCATCTCCTGACGCTTGTCACCTGAGCGCATTCGTTTCCCGACGATTTTGCATGGCCGCATTACTTCAAGCGAGATCACTTTGTCGTCGGTGTCATGTTAAAAAACACACTTCGTACTCTTCAGTATCCTTTGTATTCCGCTTCGTCGGCCTGTTCTATCACTTATTATCCACTGGCTGGCGCCCGAGCGGGTCGCGCGACCGACTGACAGAGTGACTGTTCAGCCGGAGCCGCTGTCCGCCTCGGTCTCGCGGGTTGGGGACTAAACTAAACTCGAAGTCGTGTTGCGGGACCTCCGGCGCTCGTCCGGTCGCGGCCCTTCTCGGGCCCGCGAAACGCTGAATGCATTTTCTTCAAGCGGCTTTCTTTTTTTCGTCGTTCGATTTACAACGTTGCTGCGTCTTTTCCGAACTGGCACTGCGACTCACTGGCTCGTCTGCTCGCCTGCTCGATCGGTCGCTCGATCGCTTGACGAGCCACAACACTCCGCTCACTGTACACGGTGCCTCGATTCGAAGCCTCACTGCCACTGTTTCGACTCTTCTCCTCACTGCCGCAGAGTCGCGTCGACGGTCTGGAGGGCGCTACCGTCGTCCTAGGTCGTCCTTTGCCGCCGCCGTAGGCCCTTCGTGGAAGGTTGCTTGGCCTGGCGAGCGGGCGGGCGGGCGGGCGGGCAGGCTGGATTGCTGGCAGACTGCTAACCAGCCAGGCAGCCAGCCAGCAAGCAACGGAGAGGGCCGAGGGCTGAGGAGAAAGGACCGAATGCTGCCCCAGGATCTCACTCGAAAAGAACCGCTGCCCTCCTCCAACCAGCAAACGAACGAAGGACGAACGATCGATGCGCAGCGACCTCCACGCCCTCTAACGGATCAACGACGGTCCTGTTTTGTTGGTCGTGATGGCGGTGGTGGTCGTTGCCGTCGTCGATCTTCAACACTTCTTGTCGTCCACAAAAATCGCTGTCATTGTAGCCGAAGTAATCTCGGCAGTAGTCTTCTTTAACATAATTCCGCGATTACAGCATTCACAAAAAATACTCGCAACACCAACAAAGCTCTTTTTCCAGGGATCGCCCATTGAAGAAGAAGTACAGTACTCTCTACTCACTCACTCACTCACTCACTCACAGATCGGGACTCTAATTATTATATTCATACAGTCCACCTCAAATTCGGTTCTGCGGGGGATTATTTTCTCACTGATAATAATTCAGGTCGGGATTGCTTGTTTCGGTGGTTCAGCTCGACGCTCGCGTTTCCCCGTTCTCAGAGGCTTCCTAAGTCGTTTTTTCTTCGTAAGCTCCTCGCTTCCCTGACAGCATCGACTTAACGGCCGTTCTCAAGGGACCATCGTCTGCTAGACTGACTTTTCCTCTCCGCTAGGGATGGCCCGAAATGTGTCTTCTTTTTCTTCCTGTCTCACACATTTCTCAACATACCTAGTGACCGGTGTTCTCTTTGGTCGGTCGGTCGGTCACAAGAATCCTTAGTCACTTGGATCCAGCTCGGGCAGAGAGAACGGACGATCTTTAGGTCGATAGCTACGAACATAGGATTCGAATATGAGAATAAAGATCTAGAAGTCGGTCGGACTCGCAGCTCTAACTCTGTTTCGCCTCAAAGGGCTTCTCGAAGCAACTCCAGTATGGATCAAACAAGGAGCGGGCCAGCTCACTTGTTGCCACTCGACGCGGATCGATTCCCTTGAAGGTCCCCAGTTTTTCAAGTAAGCAACGAAGCCGTGATGGATTCAAGAATCCGACTCGTGTGTGAGGAATATCCCCAGAAAGTCGATTTGAGTCGGCGAACCGGCATCCCACAGTTTGATTCATACTTCGAAAAAGTCCCAAGTGCCAGTTTGCAATTATGGTTAGCAGCGTTTTATCGACCGCGTCCAACCTCCATGACGTCGCCAGTGAGTAGGCGTGAAACCGATCAAAGCCAAAGCGGCTCAGTTGTAGTTGTTTTCCAGCGGAATTATTCTCTTCCAGGCTCCCCATCTCTACAGCTAGCTGCCAGTTTCCCTGTAGCTCCTTTCTGATCAATCCTCGGTCGGCGACTTCCCTCCTTCCTCCTTCCCTCTTTCCTCCAGCAATATCCATCACAGACTGGTCGAGATAAGAGATCGTTTGTATTTTCTACCATTACAGCTTGTAATGAAAGTGTTTGTCCTCACATGGAGAACGAGACATAAGGTATCTGCCAGTTCGGCCGAAGTGCTCATCATGAACCGGACACATATATATTGTTCGTATATATGATCATGTATCCGTACACACACATGTGTAGACGCATATATACAAATATAAATAAATGAAACACATATGGACAAAGAAGCTGCACGACGTCATAATTATGCATACTTTGGGTGACTCTAGAATTCGAGAGTCCTGATGTCGTTACGGTCATCGGAATCGGTTACGGCCGAAAGAGGACGAATACAATGACGCCGACGCAACCATCGTCGAAAATGAACCTCCTTTAGTTTCCCATCCTCTCGATCTGCTATAGCCATGCTCTGGTTTCTACTTTCTAAAAGCCGTGATTCTGCTCCATTTTATTTTCAACCGTATCGTCTCTCATTTTACTTCGCACAGGTCTCTGCCTCATTTCGCCGAGCGGTAGCGAAATGATCCGAGAGCTCCTTGCCGTCTCGCCGCCACCGCACCGCCGCTCCCAAGTTTCGACTGTCGATAAAAAAGCGTTGGTCGGGGAAAAAAAATTTTCGGTCGCGGTCGGAAGCGGTTCGATGGAAATTCTCAGCGGGTCAAACGCTCAGCTCTGATGGTATCGGCCAGCAAGGCCATCCGGTAATGCTATCCTGAACATCATGACGAACTATCGGAAACGACCGGAGGGCGATTTCGTGGTACTGTCTGCTTTGACCTGTGTTTTCTCAGCGACAGCTTCCCTTCTCTGCGGCCCCGGCACCGCGAATTCAGGTGAGCCGGTTCCTAACGGGGCAAATCCCTCTCATCACCAATGATTCACTTGTCCGGCCTCGAGTTTTATTCCCGACTTCCACTTCTCGACGACGTTTCTGTGGGCCCGAAAGTTCGATCGGTTCGCACCTGAAGAACACTCGAACGACAATCACAACCGAATAAACTCGATTCATTCTCTTCCTCTCCGATCAGGCTCGTCTCGATTTCAATTTCCTGCTCGTTGCCTTAACGATTTCTCCTGAATCGTTGTTCTTCTGATGGATTTCCAAATTCCCATAAAGTTCGGAAGATTTTCCGATTCCAGCTTTTCTTGAACGAGACGTTCATGAGACAGAAGTGTTCCTTACATTCGTCCACCATTTATTAGAAGAAAAGAGGAACGAGGAGAGGAAAGCGATGCCAAACAACAGCAGAGGCCAGCTGAGCCTTGAAGCACGCTCTTCACGACCCCCATCCTCCCTGTTCTCCTCAGTGACTATGGGGGTCGGTGATGGAAGAGCGCGGTGCGGGAGCATCTTCGTAGGGCGCCGCGCCGGTGAAACAATTTGTCACGTTGACGCATATTTTTTCGTCTTCCTCTGTTTCTCGTTGCCTCACCCGGGATTTCCCGTGATTCTTTATGACGACGACCTCCTTCCCTCTCTTGCATCTCGCTCGCTCGCTCGCTCTCCCCCCTCTCTTGTCTTGTCCCTTGGAGTTTGAAGAGCCCGGAACCGAGTCCGATTGTGGATGGATATTCCCTCGCGGAGGAACGTGCCCTCTCATTACCATTGTACCTGTGAGCGTGTTCCAATTCAATACAACGAGTCTCGACTGCGGTGTCTCGAGCGTGCCAGTCATCGCGTCGAACATGAAACGTGTCACACTACATATATCACATTGTCACACCAGGCTGCAGCTCGGATACCAAAGAGAGAGAGAGAGAGGGTTTCACTGCAGAGCATGTTTACTTTAGTTCACGTCAAATGTGTCACGTTATACGTGTGACGTGATCCAACTCGATCACGTGTGGGCGCGAATGATGGATGCGCGCCGAATGATGGATGGGATCCTTATTCCTCGCGATTCGGTTTCGTCGAAAAAAAAATAAAAAGCGCCATGGTGAAGAATCCGCCGATCACGTTCCTCGACCTACTCTATCTCCTGCGACTAGATCAGCCAGACGTTCGTAGTTCGCGCCCAGCTCACTCGACGAAGTTGTCGGATCAGGCTCGAGCGCCTTGCTGCTGCCTGCCGACTCACAACTTGAATAAGTGCTTTGAGAGAGGCAAAAACCGGTCAGATCTGAAGAGGATGTTCCTTCCTCTGATTAACATTTAAATTGGATCTGCGGCCGTGGTGGACAGCGCCCGTCCGTCCGTCCGCCCGTCCCAACGCCCGACTGACCGACCGACCTACAAACCAGCCATGCCTCCGAATGCCCGTCTACGTGTGAGTCTGCAGCTAACATGATTACCATCATCATCTCGCTGTGATTAAGTATACAAATTCCGGGCAAACCACGGAGCCGAGCGATCCGTCCAGCCAATTGAGCTCGTTGTAAACAGATTTCATTCGGATCTCGTCTATGTTGCCGATCGAACACGCATCGATCGGCGGCGTGGGGCACTCGAAAACAGAGCGCTCTCACTTCCTCGTTTGGGATCGAGGTCTTTTTGTACTACCGAATCAGACCGAATTTGGTGGATAATGAGAGACATGGGGCAGGTGTCAACTGCGACGACGAAACTGAATTTCCTTATCGTTCTCCTTCACAGTCTAAACACTTTGATAAGCTCTCGTGTTATGGCTGGGAGCTCGAGTTAATTTCCATCGAAGAGCCAGAACACGATCAGTCAATGTATTGAGATGGGGATCCTTCAGCTCTTTCGTCTCTTCCTCCGGTCCGCCAAGCCGACCGACGTGTGCGGCGTATTTTTGTCAAAACGAAAAGCAGGACTTTCTGCAGTCGCAGCTGAATGGGGAAACATGTCGCGCAAGCTTGCGAAGGATACGGCACTCAATAATACAGCATTGAAGCGGGGACAGATCGTCATCCGTCTCCGGGGCAGGTGCAACAACCGTCCTCCACCTGTTCCCGCTCGCCTTTCCCGAAGGACTCGGAGCAACAAGATGCTGGTAGCAGAGTTTCGTTTTTCATTGAATCGACCGCCGTTCTCGAGTTTTTTTTTTGCATGTTGTCGGCGGCCTCTCAAACGTGTGGGAGACGCTCGCCCTTTCGTTTGCCCGACACTCAAAGGAATCGGAGGCCCGTTCCTATCTCCCGAGTGTCGTCACTGAAGAAGGAAAAAAAGGTATAGCACTGAAAGGTGTGGCATGCGAGAAAAAGTACACTCCCGTGTCCGTACATTCCGGGAGGTGGCTCGTCGCAGTCATTCACTCAGAGGTCTTGTTGTCAACGAGTTTCTTTCGTTAGAGTTCCGTTCATCCTCTCTTCAATATCGAGCCAGGGAATTTTTGTTCCTTGGAAGTTCCTCAAAAGCGACAAAAGTCCGGGATCTCTTTGAAGGCTCTTCTCGTCGAGTCGGACGGAGTTGATCCTTTTCGGAAACTCAATGGAGACAACCAACTGGACGACAAGCTAGAAAGGATATCACTCTACCACGCGACTCTCTGTCGGCACTCCGGCTCTGCGATTTGGCTCCTGGAGTCCATCCGCTTCCCTCTTCAGTCGATCGCTCGAGAGGAGGTGCACGGGGAATCTCACGCTTTCTTTCGTTGCTCGGCTTTGGAAACGTCTTTCATACGTGCTCGGCGGACAAGTTTTGCCTTTTTCATTCAAGTACCGAGCGAATCGAGCTCGGTGAATGCAGGGTCGTTTATGTTATCGTTGCTCTCTCGCATTGTTGATAACCGCGGAGAATTATGTGGGTAATTTATGAAGATTGACGCATTTCGCTTCGCGGACGCGGCTTCAAGAGCTGTTTACTCGACGTGTGTGATGAGTTGACAACTCTTTTTGCGGCAAGTGGAGCCGACGGAGAATCGGAGTACCCTCGAAAACGTGTGAGCTTCATAATTTCAAAAGATTTCCCTCCGGCTTGAGAAAAAAATAAGCTTTTTCTGCTAAATGCGGGCATCGCTCTCGATGACATTCGGAGACACGTCTCTGTAAGCAGCCCTTCAACTCATCGAGCACAAAATCCCAACAGCAGCCCCAGGGGACAGAAGAGAGCCGAGCAGCGATGGCACGCAGAATGATTGTTGAGGAAAAGTAGAATCCAGGAGAAGGCGATCCAAGGTTCACGCTTTCGGATCGAGAAATGAGCCGCTTCCCAAAGTTCGGAGGCAGAAAGACTGATTGTAAGTCTTTCTGTCCGCAGTACGTGAGTCGACGGCTTCATTCAGTGCTCCTGTCGACTGATAGCGTGCAGCCAAGAGTTTCGAGGATGATTCCATCGGTGGGACGTCTGCGAACTCAATAAACTCGATTCGACTATTTCTCTCCTTCAGCACTTTGGACGGCCACGAACAAACACTATCAAGGGAGTAGACGAGAGAAGGAGGCGAAGTTTTTTTTTGTCAAATGCCCTCTGACCTTGGCCGTAGAAGCGCTTTTATAGTTTTTCCAAGAAGCAAAGCGACGTCGACTTCATTTCTTCGAGTTTTGTTGTTTCGTTATCGGAAATCTCAGATTAGTCGTGTGTGTCGTCTTCTTCTCCTCTTGAATCCGAATTTCTCCCGATTGGGACCGGTCAATTCCCTTTGACCCCGTTCTCGTGGATTCAGTCCGCTCAGGGAGCAGCTCGAGAGTTTTCCAACCAGAGAAACAGGTCAGGGGCTTTGAGTTTGAAATTCGGGAAATTCCATCGGAGGTCGCAGCAGCTGGACGCAGATACCTCTGGGACATCCGTTGTTCGAGGACAGAGACAGTCAGGGAGGGAAACAGGAAGATCGGAAAACGCAAAAATCCCGGTGGGATTTCCTTCCTCGCCGGAGGAAGAACTCCGTAAACATCACGCGGCATATCATCTGACATTAATTGAGAACAGACTCCCGCGGTCAATTCCAGAATGCACGCAGCACTCGCGCGCACGATGAGTCGTCCCTCTTCTGACGACGTTCATTCATCCGCTCGCGTCATCGATCCGTCGACAGCGAAGTTCCATAAAATCTTGACAGAACATCGGTCCAACTTTCAGTGGGTTTTAACGATGGTCACGCGCTGTCCTGTCGTGCGGTGCTCCATATTGATGAATCACGAGAAAGAACTTCCGACGAAATAGAACACGGACTCTTCTCGATGATGATCGATCAATAAAATTCTCAGTTCTCAGCCAAAAACTTCTCTGTTAGCCCGAATGTATCTACCTCTTCGACGACTGCTTTTCTTTCCTCGGCGGTCGCTGTGTTATCGCCTCGATGTAATCAGAGGTGTTCTCAAAATCTCTCGAAATCCGCGTGTTTTGAAATATCACAAGCCGCGCCTTCCACCTGACAGGAGTGTGGCGGATACGGATTCGAAGCAACTTTCTTGACGTTTCGTAGCTGCGTCTTGTTTTGAAGCCCACTGGAATCATGTATTCCACCGAGCAAAATTCTGTTTTCCCTCAGGTATCGGAACACGGCGAACGCTTCTCGGGTCAAATATTCGAAGCGAAAAACATGCGGCCGTGATGTTTCAGTCGACTCCCTGCGAGTTCGGCTCCCCGTTCGTCCGTCCGTCCCCCTGAGTGGACTCGGAGTACAAATACCAGAAACACGGATCGTGATGATTCCTTCATGTATTTGTATTCATAAGTTTTACGAGTCGGGAGAAAGCAGAACAGAAGCTACGTAGATGACGCTTGTTTATTGGTTTGTCTGGCCATGAGGCCGTTCATTTATTTTCTCACTCGCCCGCCCGACCGACCGATCGCTTGTTCTCCTTACTGTTCGTATCTTGCCACCTGCAAACGAACCGGTGAGGGAGTAATATAATGCGCGGATTGTTTAGTCAGGCGAATTCTCATCGATTAACAGGCTGATCGGGTGGAGTGTACGGTCGGTCGGTCGTTCGACAAACGAACTGTTGTCCAGACCAAATATCCTGTTTCTGTTCGGCGCGCTCGCGATAAGCACTCGGTTTTGATACAACAATCGCCCGAGACAGACCCTAGAGACACCCGACAACCTGTCGGCCGACAACTTTCCCCCACCCTGGCCAGACCGAGTTAGGTTTGACCTCGGTCGAACTCGGCCGCCTTGGCATCGACCACAGGTGGCAACATGGGCAAGAACAACGCTGACTGCAATGGGCAACGGCTAACGTTGATGGCAATCCATCAAGAGCGGGGCCTTCCCGCAGAGTTGATGTCCTCTTCCCCGAGCGAGCTCTCCATCTGAGCTAAGGTAAACGGCCGGCCTAACTTCCGCTCGCCTAACGCGTACTTGAAACATTGGACAGCGGCTGCTCCGGATGATGAGAGATATGGCCGTTTGCTTGCTTGCTCCCTCCCTCCCTCGCTCGCTCGTCGGTCAGCTCGCTTGTCCGCCAACTTCGGCGAGCGTGGTCGACCAGCCAGCCGCACGCAGAGGTCACACGTCTTGTAATTAACTAATTAGACGCCTCTAGGTCGGTGGTGGCGCGCTCCCCACTGGCTCAGATTGATGTCTTGTGTAGTGGCGCTTCTATGCCGAAACACGCGGTCTGAGTGAGAGATATCCGCATGCTGACCATCCGATCGAGCGAGCAACGAGCTGACGAGTCAACAGAGTCGTCAACGGAGCGATGACGAAAAATCGAACGCAAACCGAGATGATACGCAGACGTCGGGTATCGAAAACGCGCGATGTGCAGGAGCATCGAAGCATAACGCAAAAGCGATCGTCTCCCTCACCGATGACGAGGTCAGAGATCAACTTCGAACGAAATTCCATCTGCTGTTGACTCGGAATGAGCTCCGTCTCAAACTCTTTGCGCTGTCAGTCAGTTAGCGTGTCTCTCGATGTTTCTAGAGTTTTGCCGTCTCCCGGTGGATCGTTGCAAGCGAGGAGCGAGGGAGACGTGCGCGAGAAGAAATGTTGTGGAAGTCCGATAAAAGCGTTCAATAACACCATCCGGGGTCCGGGATCCATCTTCTGTCCCATAATTCAATTTCTTCCCGACCGAAAAGACACCGAAAGTCGTACCGGCAGAGACCCAGCAGGTCACGAGAGGGAAAAGCTGAGAATTTTGAGAGAAGGCCCAGTGGATGGATGAACGAACGAACGAGTGGAGTGGCCGCTCAGCGTTCATTAGTTCGCTCGACCGCCCGAACATGAATCATGCTCGTGAATAATTCTGGGAAATCAACTGAAATTCAGAGCGTTCGCGACGGCTAATTTGTCGACGCCGCGCCGTTGGTCGCAAGTACTTGTCGTGACCAGAAGACGGAATATAAATAGCACCTCCAATCAATTACCGACGCGTGGAAAGAGATTAATACCCCCATGTTGAGTGAGTGAACCCTTCGCGGTATGAATGGCGGCCGCGCAGTCAGATCCCTCATATGTACTCACTTCATATGGTAATCATCGTCGTCGTCGTCGTGTTCCGAATGAAATGAATGAGCAAACAGAGAAGATCTCCGCCGAGGTATCCACTTGTCGTCTTCGTTCGCGAAGAAACGGAACATCTTTTCGAAATTGAGATATCCTAGATATGCACTCAAACAAATCATCTCAGAAGAGCTCTGGAATGTTCTCGCAACGAGTCCGAGATGAGTGGATGTGTCTTCTAAAAGTTGGAGTCATCAATTCATTTTCTCCGAGACCATCCTTGAGGGAATCTCGTATTTCCAAGAGCCGTCCGTCCCAAGGGTCTGCGAATGGGATCTGCACTCACTTCCTAAGTAGCCCGTTAAAGCTGAAGGGCGGAACCCATACATTGTGCGAAGGTGATTTTCTACCGAGCGAACCAACGACGGAACGGTAACCTAGAACCGGGATGGCGTGAGGTTGATCATCATCGATTCGAATCGATTCTGATCGTCATAACCAACATCATCATCATCGTCGTCGACGGCCTCGGCTCATATCGTTGTCGACATCGAATGCACTCATGTTGACGGCGGTGCGGCGCGGCGCGGCGGGAACTTCACTCCACAATCGGTCGCTCAGTGAGCTCTCATTATCGCGCGTCATTCGCTCTAGTTCTATGTTGCTCACGGAGGCGTCGGTCGCTCGCTCGCTCGCTCAGAAATTCAGACTCTCGGAAACTATTTTCGGATCCTCCCGAATCCATTCCCAGATCTGTGCGTCTCCTGAATCCATTTTTGAAATTTCCCTCCAAGCTTGAATAGTAGACCCGGCTCCGTTGCTGGGGATAAGCACGAGTAGAGATACAAAAAAAAAGGAGGGATGACTCGCGAGCGGTGGAACACGCAGCCTGAATACATCACAATGCTTCTACGTCGGTCGGTCGTCCTCGCCACCGTTGTTGTCTCAAACGCCTTACATGAAACATTCATGCGAGTAGCTTCAGGCGAACTCCCCGCCCTCGCTCACACACTCACTCACTCAGTCGAGGATCAACTGTCTCACAGCGCTCACTGGAGTCATGTGCTAAGTACGTTCTGCATTTTCAATAATTCCGAGTAACGCCTCGCGTGTTCCGTGCAGATGAGGTCTTCATTCATGAATCGAAGAGAAACAAGCGTCGAAAAGACAAAAACGATTTGGGAAAGCGACACTCCTCATGGAAACACTTAAAGAGTAGCATTCCCGTACTAATGTGAGGTTGTGCTGAACGCAGCGGGCGGTGGAGGTTGCACCGATGTCACGGTTCCCAGCGAAACTCGCTTCTTTTAGCCAAACAGACCCAGGATTCTTGGCACGCATCCAAGACACCTCGAGATGGTCACTGGGGTCACTGAAGCATTTTAACCCGAAGGCAACAGGCACTTATGCGTGTTCCCGGCACGCTTCTGCTTTCTCTGCTGTTTCCCAACAACAACAACAACAACAACGAGAGGGGTGTTCCCAGTTCTCTACAGATGTTCGCTCAACAGGTGCCCGAATCCATTGAAAGTTTCTATCCTGGGAACGGTTCGTTCTGTTTCTGTTTTTTTTATTCGTTGGCTCTGTCAGCTTTCTGTTTACGCTCTGGTGTCAAATTCCCTCCTCCTCTGGACCTTGCAGAGCTCAAATCAGGAGTTCTCAACAAATCTCGAGGCCACGACCTCGGGAAAACTTGCGGAGGACATGTTCGGTTATGCTCGCGCAGCCAGAAGTTCTGACAGCAACCTCTGCTTCCTCTGCTTCTGTGTGTTGTCCTCGTCAATCGTCGTTCGCGGCGAACAGCTTCGCTCGAGTTTGCATATTCGATGCATTGTCGATTCTCCGTAGCTCGCGAGGAATATGCGGAAAATGCTCGGAACCCGAAAAGCGGAAAAATAAAAATGGAACCGCCGCATAACGACGAGAATTTGCTAGTTTGAATTTGATGCTCTTGAACGTGCCAACCCAGACAAGCGCGTGTTCCCGTGTTCGTTGTTGAAAGCTCGAAAGCGGGGAAAGTGGATGTGTACGCGGCTACACGATCGGTGTCTCCGACGAGCCCTTCCACCTTCTCTCGAACGAGCGTTGATACTCGCTGTCGTATTTCACTGACTAACAGCGATCCCGAGCGAGTGAATGACGTCGAGAGCAAGTCAAGTGTCGCTTCAAGAGAACAAACGGTGTCCCGATCGGGGAAATCACTTATCGTCGAGACGGCGACTGAGTTCAAACTCTGGTTTCTTCCCTGGCCCCCCCCCCCTTTGTCCCCCCCCTCGTTTCCTGGAGATAGAGGATCGTGTGATGGACCTTCAGAGACCGATACAGACTTCCAGGAAACTTCGATCGACACACAAACTACCGAGCACAGTAGATACTAGACCTCGCATTCCACCGCCACCACACGAATTGCCGTCGAGAAACTTTGATCGCGGCGCTGCTTTCTTCCTGATGTCCGTGCCCCAGGCCTGAATATCAGGGACGACCCACCACCAGCCCGCATAGCTCTCTACCCATCCATCCATCCATCCATCCATCCATCCATCTGTCTGTCTGTTTGTCCGAGTCTGTCACTCGGGCGGCCGTGCTTCCGATCGATACCGCATATAAATACAAAATCGATGCACCATAGTGAATGCACTCCATTCAAACAGAATATTCTGAATTTCAAAGACGTGATGCTCTTTTCGCCGTGGAACAAACATCTACACGAGCGCTAAGAAGTGAGCAAAAGCGAGCAGATCCAACGTGCCGCCAAAGATCACGAGATCCACGTTATTTTACGCAGCCAAGGCAGTGTGAAGCAATAGTTGAACGCTTTCGGTGCTTTGCTAAGCATTTATCGAGTTTTGATGAGCAACATATCGTCAGGGCTCTAAACTCTGTGAAGCAGAAACGAGCCTCAGGGTCATTGTCGAAGGTTGCGCGTTGTGGTCGTTGAAGCCGAAGCGCCACCGCGGCCGCTGTTTGTGGTGTTGACGGTGGCGGTACGCGAAACTTTTGGTCATCCGTCTCTCGACAACAGTGGAAAAGACGCAGTCTGCCCCTCCCCTCACCCCCCTGAGTTTGCGCGTATATATCAACGGCACTATCTGGTCGTTTACGCCACCACTAGCAGTCTCCATCTGCAGCGACAACAGCAACGGTGCGGCAACGACGACTCCAACGGCAACAGCAGCGGCGGCGGCGTCGACGTCCTTTTTCCTTGCTTGGACAGTCTGCGTGCGATCGACGTTCGGATCGGCAGGATGCATTCCGTAAGGATGACAGATGATGTACTGAACTCGCTAAGGCCGTCATCTGTCGTTCAGAGAAGCTAACAGAGAAAAGGGAGGGGTGGGGAGGGGGTTTGACCCATGGTCGCTTCAGACTTCAAACTCGCGTGCACTCCTTGGAAAAGCTCCTTCGATTAGATGGAAAATATCAAAGAACGGCCGGCACGACGCTAAATTCAAGATCGTTCTCGATCGATCCTCGCTGACAAATCGTTCTAATAATGGATGAATCTTTTTGCGTAAAAGTGAACCCAGGGCACGTGTTCATCTCAATGAGCTGGACAGTGTTCACGGTTCGTTCAATTGGCTCGAGCGGACACCTCTCGATTCATGCGAACTCTCGTACAATGGACAAAAGCCTTCCAAGAAGGAAACGAGGGCGACAGATGAGACGATTATGTCGAGGAATCTCACGGAACGATAGTGAGGAGGGGACGAGAGTGATGAGCTCACATGCACGTCGTTCACGTCGTCGTGTATTTGATTCACAAGGGTGGATCTGGGCAGCCGCCAGCCTCACGCCGTCGCATACGGGGAGAATAGGTCATCACTAACAAAGAGTGATGCTGCTGCTGCCCTCAAAAATGCAGATCTGAGCCCCGTGCGTGGAACCAGTTCAGAGAGGGACGTTGCGTGCTGCATGCAAGCCCACCTACCTACCCGGCATCCGGTGCATTGAAGTCTCGTTCGCCTTCTTCTCTTGTTCATGACAGGTAAACAAAGAGCAGGATAAGCTTTGAACGGAATATTTACTCGGAATTTTTCTTCGATCCCCTTGTCGCTGCGCGAACCAACCGAGCATCCAACCCAAAAACTTCTTCCCGCTACACATTTGCTTTCATCAAATACTCAAAGCATCTAGCCTTCCCGATTTCCGGAAAGTTTTTGGAGTTATGATCTTCTGCAGAATTTGGATGAAGCAAATCGACAGAGATGATCTCGGATTCTGGAGAGTTTCAATCTCGGATGATTTTCTCTTAAAGATCACAATATCGCGCGGCCTCCGTTCGTTCGTTCGATTCCGTGCGGGTCCACAGGTTGTCTAACCGGTGGAACGAGCGCCTCGCTGGTGGGCGGACGAGCCGAGGGAGGCGATACACCTTTGCACCGGGAGGGAAGGGAAGTCAAAGGAAGACGTGCCCTGCATACTCTCCGCGTGCTTCATCGACAGCAATGGCGGAGCGGGAACCGGAGAGCCAATAGTGAACTCGGCCACCCGGTCTCATCGAACGCTTCCCTTAGATGCCGAAACCCAAAAGAGGACGCAAGTGAATTGTCGGCCAACCAGGAATGAGCCCAACGGATTCGTTTTGTTTGCCTCGCCAATCAATGACGATTAACAGAAATCGTCTCAGCAGTAGACAAACTTGATTACAAAAGCAACTCGATACTCGGAGCGATTCGCCTCAGGATTTAGGGCGAGATATTCTCTGGTTTTTGTGAACATTCCTCTGTTCGGAGCCGAAGTTCCGCGAAACGATGAGCGATTCTCCTCCCGAAATCATTTTTAGGTACTGTAAACTCCCTCGTCAAAAACATTCAGTCTGCGCAGGGTGGGACAGGCTCGTTGAACACTCGAATTCCTCGTTCCCGCAATCTCTCTCTCGTCGCGTTTCGTCGAATGTAAATATTTGAAAAGTGTGTTATTTTGAGCTGAACTCCACGCTCGAGTTGCTAGTGGAAGATATCGTCCCGAACGAAGCTGCGGCGCGCGCAGTATAGCTCGGACGTTGTAAAGACCACCCATTCTCTGAAAGGATGTCTTTACAGTTCTTCGAGAGAAAAAAAAAATAAACTTCCTCCAAAGATCCATGCGGCGAGATAATAGCAATCTCGATGTCGGGGGTTCGCTTGGCTGGCTGCCTTCCTTCGGTCTAAAAAACTTCGGGAAGACGACGGAAGAACGACACAGATTTAAACGAGAGGCTTTTGCGTGGAGTCGTTGCGGGATAAGGCAAAGGGATGCTGTCAAGGGTACGAGACCGAAGGGGATGACAACGATATATGAGAAAGAGCACACATGTCGACCAGCCGTGAAGTTGTCAACTGAATTGTGGTGAGTCAAATCTCGTCCAAATCCTTTCGGCTTAAAGGCTTTACAAATCATTCAGATCGGACGCATTTCCAACCGTCTGGACGTAGGAGACGACTCGCCAGGTAGCTTGCCACCCGAAAATCGATCGAAACCCGAAGGTCTTCCCGAGCGACAAATTGATACTCGACGGAATTACAGTCGCGATGTTTCCATATGCTTTCAGACTTCACAGGAATTCGCCTTTGAGAGTCGGAGTCCGGCGCTGAGAGTTTTACGCTGCGATGGATTCGCGTGACTAGAGAGCTACAGTTCTCGATCAACCGATCGAGGGAACGAAGTAAGAGAGAGAACGCATTCACCCGAAGAGTCTTCCTGGTCTAATGGTTCCAGAAAGTATTCCGATCGTAATTATCCGAGAACTAAAGCCCGTTAGAGCATTCAAAAGGCTGAGGTGGAAGCCTTTGTTATGATTCGAGTTAGAGCTCATCGATTCCATTGATTTCCAAGCGAGTGAATGCAGGTTCAGAGAAGACTGCATTAAGGGCGACTCCTGAGTACTCCTATCAACAGCTCTGCTAAGCGCTCGACTTCACTGCGAGGGAAAGGACGAGAGCCCACCAGCGAGGAATATCGAACCGTGAAGCGACACAATGGCTCTTTCGAGAGAGCAGCGAATTAATAACCGAGAGTATCCACATTTCGCTCTTTGTGGAGATTACTCTCGATCGTTGTACAATAATAGACACCAACCACGGTTTGCGTCCGTTGATAATAATCCGTCCCACAAATCGCCCGCTTACGCTCGCATTATGGCGGACACCCTAAACATCCATTCATCACTCGTTTCCAGCCAGACTGTCTCTGATTCGGACGTGATGGACGTTGAGAAAGAGAGAGCGAGACACAAAGCTCAAACACTCGAAGTAGAACATCGCGCGGAATGACTCTCTTCGTGCAAATTCTTCATTCTATATAAATAATTTCAGCCCGAAAGGTGATCGATCTTCACGTCCCACAGGGCACGAAGTTGCAAGAACAGCTTCCGGAAAACAAAGTAACCGTCGGATAACTGAGAACAGTTATCAAAGCCTGTCGGCCGATCGCTTTGTTGTTGGTGTCATTTCGTTATCAGTGGTCTGGCGGAATCGATTGAAAACGGAGGACGTTTCGACATCATCGCAGCAAGCATTCATGGCGGTCCAGCCTTTCTGGCATCCATTATTTCATCTCATTTGATGTCTGGCCGTCCGGATATTGGCCTCGCCTTTGCCTTCGTAAAACTTCCCTCAACTGCGTAATATGCTTCGTAGATGTCCGTGGCTGAATGACCTTCCTCGTAAACGGTATGACGGGGACAGTTTGGGGGGGTTTTTGTCTCTGATTTCCGCGTTGAATATCGAAGGTCGCTCCGATCGCTCAGATTTCGAGTGATCGAAAACGAACACGAAGACCAACGATCGAGATTTCTCAGCAAACAGGGAGCTTCAGAGCCACCGCGGGAATTCACCGAAGTCGTCACACACCAACCGTGTGTTTGGTTCAAGGGCCGCAGAGCGAGTGAGTCCGTCTTAGCGGGAGAACAAACTCCGGACGAGTTCTCTGCAGGAAACTTTCGAAACTGCCTATACGTGATGTTCGATCCGAACGGCAAAAGCAGGAATTGAAGCGCAGTTCGGCCTTGAATATCCTCCGCATGAGACACATATACGGCCGCTACGCGTATCAGTATGCAAAGGATGGCTAGAAAAGCGCGTTTTTGTCAAGGAAGGAAGGAAGGAATAGACTCAACGGAGGAAGAGAACTGGCGAGCGGCGAGTTGCGCGCCCTTCCGTCCATGAGCCGGGGCGAGGGAGAGATGGGTCCGAAAAGATGAACGGGACAGCTTCTCCTCCTCCTTCTTTTGCTCCATTCTGCCTCCTGTGAGTGACTGTCGCAAATATTCCCCACTTCCTTTTTTAGGAGTATGCGCCTGCTTGTGTGTGAGGGTGCGAGCACCTTTTAGGCCACAGACCTGCTCGAATGGGGGAGCCCGATGATGCTTTTACTTCCATCTAGTAGCAGCGCACTGATGGAAGTAGCGGCAGTTCGAGCAGCCGAACCATCCGAATCAATCGCAGCACTTCCACGCCATGGGCTTGCGGGAGTGTTTGCTTATAGCTGACAAGCCTGCAAACATCACCTCATCGCTTGGTCCGAGTGAGAACCAACAGATTTTTCGAAGGGACAACACAGCGCCCAGTTTTTCTGTTCGCAAACATAACCTCCCGAGAAACTGGCTCCCGAAGCGAGTTTCCAAAACGTCAACCCCGCTCCAAAACTCCACTATTGATTCGGTTCCTCCCCGGCTCCAACTTGTTGCGCAACCAAACAGGTCACAGAACATGATTCCTAAGATGTTGAGGCAGAATCGTTAAGGGTGAACTCACGACCAAGTTTCGTCGATCGGCGCGAAGAAATTTCGGAACGAAGAGGCCCTGACCGAGCGACTTCATCGAAGATTTCGAAGTGAAGAGAAAACATTCCGCCTTCGAATCTTCGAACCCGCAATATCAGCGAATTTCAGTCGTCATTCAGATGACGCATCACTTCTTCACGATAAACTGGATCGCATGGTGGAGAAAAAAGATCGTCTTCATGTGTTTAGCTGCGGATAGGGAAGCGGTGTCGTTTGATACACTTTCTCCTCGCTTTCAGATGTCCTGCTGTCAATTAATGTGCTCGCCGTGTGGGGGGAATTCTCCCCCAACTTACGCCATCGTCGATTTCATGGCTCATAAATGAAGCCGAATAAAAGAGATTTATGGTATCGTCGCAGTTAACCAATCAACGTCAATAGCGTAACGTTGACACACGCGCGAAGAATGCTCGACAATCACGCTTTCTCCTTCGACGTAAACCTATAGAGTCTCGTCCTTCACCAGGTTCTTGGATTCGAACCAAGGATGAGATATTTCAAAACTTTGGCTCACAAGCCCTCAAATCAAGAAAGACTACGAATGTCAGATTCAAATCCCATAGTGCGTATAACCTGAAAACACTTCTCGATTTCGTGCAGCCTGAAAAGCCGGTTTGGCGACCTGGAAGAGAGAACTCTATTCTACAAGCTCCATCGCTAGGAAAGTCTAAAAAATGTTCAGTACTCACATCGGCCGAAATTTGTGACACGATCTTGTTGAACGCTCCGAGCCATCGGAGTTTCGCCCTCGACATCGTCGCAGGATCGGGTTCCACCACTTGGAGACCTTCGTTTCCCCCGGCGGCATCCGGATTCGATGACCAAATGAATGAACGAACGAACGAACGAAGACACCACAGCCGATGTGCAAGAGACGATTGCAGCGATGCAGATGAAGAAAAATATGTTAGCAGAGTGTCAAGTTTACAGAACACCGTGGACATATTCATCATCTAGGGACACCGCATCATGCTACACCAGGAAAGAATTGCAAACGCGCTCAAAAACCCCGATCATTACTCATTGCCCACCGAAGCCCCGACCCCGAACGAACGAAAACATAAACAGCGGCCGAGCGAGGCTCTACAAATATTTTGACAGGAATATTTTCGCAAGGTTTCCTTCTCATTTTTTGGCGGGCTATCACTCAAAAATCAGCGGGGTCGCAGAAGGTCTTGGAAAGTTCTCATCGTCTCGCCGAGTGATTTTCGGGGGAACTGATCAACTGAATCGAGGAATAATTCGTCTGGGGAGTGATCAAGTGATTTGTCAAGTTGTTCCTCGAGTAATGCGCGAAGTGATTCGTCAAACAGCTCCGCGTGTAATCTGTCAAATGAGACAGGGACAGCAAATCTATCAGCGAGCTGGTCAAGTATTCTCGTCGGGCGAATTTCATTTCTGGATAAACGATGAGAGGAGAGCGCGACAAGTCGGGTTTTGAAACGAGATTGCAATTCTTGGTTTTCTTCGATTGGCTCGTTGGTTAGTCAGTGAGTGAGTCGATATTGCAGCAGTCAACACGAAATAAGCTCTGGAGTTGAGGGATGGTCACGAGGGCTGATGCTGAACGACTTTCGCTCTTGAGGGAGTGGAAACAGTGGAAATCGGAGGAGACGGGAACCGATCAGAGAGTGAATGCAATGGTGAGAACAACATGGCAGAAATCGGAGCGTGCGACACCACGCCACTCGTCAAAGGGTTGTTCGACAGGAGAACTGGATACACAGGTACACAGATGGAGTTACACAGAGATGGAGAGACACAGGCGAACAAGGAGTTCAAGGAGAACAGAGTTATTGTCGAAAGAAGGACAGGAGGATACTGAGAATCAAGCGAGAAATCCCAGGAGAAAGGTTCTATGTATATGACCGTGGACGTGATTTTCCCTTGTTGGGGAGAAGGAAACAAATCGGCGTGAAAAGCCGAGCAGTGACTCGTTATTCGAATCAAAACAAAGAAAACCACCGCAGCAGGTGGAGCTGAGGAAAAGGCTCAACAGGAGCAAGGAGGGGTCGGAAAAAAGGTTTCGCTCAGGAGAGAACAGGCGGTGAGGTCGGCACAGTTGAAAGAGTAACGGTTCCGCTCGCGTGAGAGGTCAAATTAACATGATTTGCTGTTCTCGCGTTCTTTCCTATCCGCGTCTGTTCACGTCGAGCTCTCATAAACCAGAGCCCAAGTTTGGACAAATCGAAGACATCCAGACAGGATTGAGACCTTCGTTCTCTTTCAACTTCTGTTCCCTGGGATTCCATCTTGTCTCAGCAAATGTTCAGAAGGGAGTAAAGATCTTGCTTCGGGCGGAGAAAGCGTCGGAAAAACCGACGGCCATGAGCTCAGGATCAGCTGGAGAACATCGCGACGCGGCTGGAAGAAATTCCGGGCGGAGACCATCTATTGTACTTTGACGAGAACCCAATATATCGTCACACGGGGAGAGATCAAAAATCCTGAAAGCCTGAGAGCTTCAATTTTCCTCCGTTTCGTCAGGATTCTTCTGACGCACCTCCTTGGCAAAGGACGAGAAATTCGGATATGTTTTTCGAAATGTTGCGAGACGCATCAGAACATCTCCTTCGCGTCTTTCAGACCTGAGGCGCTTTCTGTCTGCTGCGTCTACTCTACTCTGCCCCGCTCTGTCTCTGGCATCCTAAGACAGATCATTGTCCCGTACTTCGATTGAGGCAAAGCGTCTCGTGAGACCAAAGATTAATGACTGAGTTTTGTGTGAAGCCGTCACACGCAACGAAAGAAAGCTAACAGACTATTACTACCAATAACGATAATAATAATAATGATAACAACAATACGCTAATCAAGAAGATGAATACGTGGACGGCTTCGATCGGGATAACGATGATTATAACATTGAGGGTGTGGTCTCCGCCATTTCAGCCGACTGCATCTGTTTCTTTTGCCGTACCTTCGTCCATGCCAAACAGAGAAAAACCTCCGGATTTGGGTCGAGGGGATGGCGGAGCGGGTTGCTGTATAAGTGCGGGAGCAAATGTTACTCCTTGTTGGGGCGTAGACGGCGACTGGCGCGGATGATCCGGCGCGCCACCGTTGGGTTTGGGAGGAGAGGAAACGGTAACCACAGAGCTCTTGCGGACGGTTTGGAACGGTGGGGAGGTGATATTCGTGAACATTGTGGTGGTGTCGGTGGTGGAACAAGTGGTGGTAGTGGTGGTCGTCGTTGGCATCAGGGCCGCCGCTGCTGCTGACGCGGCCGCCTGGGCTCCTGACGCTGACGTTGGATCCATCATCAAATGTTCGTCACGCGTTCCCATCATCAGTTCACCTTGGTCCGTCATGCCGGCGTGTTCTGCTTGCTCGTAGGCCAGCTTTGCCAGTTCAAAGCTGTCCTGCGCATTTGTTGGACAACTCAGGTCGTTGCTGAGTTGCGAAGAATGCCGCCGCTCGTTACGAGACATCCGTACCGAGTATTCGGCGTCCCTCGGTATTTCACTGAAGAAACAAACAAAAAATGAGGTTACGACACTTTCCAGGATAAATGATTATTTTTTCGGAATTTCCCTCAATCTTTTTGTGTCCCGGTTCGCTGGTTTCCTCCGAGGAAACTTCTGGCCGTGTAGAGTGCGCCACTCAAGAGAATTCGACCCCGTTCTGGGTCACACGAGTTTCGTGCTGATAACGAAAGAGTACCCTCTTCTTCTCAGTCAGTCACTACAGCTGCGAAAGGGACAACCCGCCGCGGTCGTTCACAAGTAAGGCTTCCGAAAGAACAATAATAATTTGAATCCTGAGAAAAAGCAAAAAGCCGTGCTCGTCGACGGGAACGACGGCGACGAGGACGACCACGACGGAAAGGAAAACAGGACTTCCGTCAGTAAGTAATGGCACGCGAAGTCCGAATGCAAAGTCTGCTCGTCTCCCTTTTCCGTGGCCGGCATCGCACCAACCGTACGGCGACTCTTCAAAGCTGCGTATGCGGAGCAAGAAGTTGCTTCTTGCGAGATTACGACAAGCGGCCTCAAGTCGCGATAATAGTGCTGATGATCATGACGATTATCATGATTTTCTTGAGTCGGACGTGAAGTAATCACCCAAAAGCCAGGCTCGCCTCTGCTTCATCGGACGTTTCCTTGCGGTTCGCTCATGCACGTACCAAAAACATCCGGAAGGAAGCCCAAACGTCCCTCTGGGTCTCCGTTAGGGTCTTCGTCTGAAGGACCGACCGACCGACCGGCTGCCAGTCAGCCTTCGGCAGGAGCAACGGAGAGTGATAAATAATTCGATCCTTCAATCGGCCACCGTAAGGCATGCGCGTGCCTGTTCGGCTGCCATCCCGGCCGACATGATGACATCGCACTCGACGGGCCTTATGTTACTCCATCGACATTATGCTGAGAAGGCTTTTCGGTTTTCGATCCAGAAACGAGAGGAACTCGGGCCCGCGGTTTCGAGAGAAAGCTCATGTCGAGTGTGAAACGTTCGAGCACCGAATTGCTATTCGTCGCGACGGAGCACGGGCGAAGCGCGCTTGTTGTCGGTGCCTTGATGCTGATGTCGAAAAAATGTAAATGGAAACTTTCGCGCTCGTTATTGGGAATGAGTCGAACATTCACAAAGAGCGTCAAAGTAATCATTGACAATAGCGGCAAAGTCGTTTCCTCGGAGTCGAATCCTGAGCTCTGAGGACTCCCGATCATCACGGCGCGGCTGTTCTAGAATCTGTAGGAGCCTAAACCCTCGAGAGGGATGCATAACTTTTCAATGAAACTCTCAATATCGGAGTCGCGTTCTGGAAACCAGCTTTTCCAGAGAGCGGTTTCAGCCTCTCCAGAGATCAAGTCTGCGGGTCGACTGCTGTCGTGGAGTGAAACGGAAAGGAGTTCGTTTCGAGTCTCTTTCCCGCGAATACTGCCGACATGCAGCGTAAGATCGTCCTGCGAGCGACTGCGCCACAGACACCGAAGGAACGTTTCAGTTCTTTGAAAAGTTATAAGACGAATCGTTCGTTCGTTCGTTCAGGAATTCGCGAGATCATCAATTTAGGCCCAAAGCGCAAGGAGCCGACTCGACTCGAATCCCTCGGGAGAATCTTCCGAAATGGTCCAATTGATAGCTGCCTTGGTTGGTGATTACGAGTCGATTCGACCAGCTCGGCATCGTCGTCATCGTCGCTGATGTCGTGGTCATCGCCGTACTCTATGCCAGTGGCGCCGATCAGGTACGTTCGCGGGTGGGAGATTCGGGAATTGATCAGAATAATGATTTAGCAAATCATGGAATGAATATCCGAATGAGCTACAAGCGAACGAGCGGATGGAATCTCTTCTTGTTCTCCTCCTTCTTCCGGGGAGGACATCCGCCGCGGTGTGTTTTTAGTACAGCCGTTCCGCGCGAGGATGAAACTTTTTCATTTGAAAGTTTTGAGCGTCAACAACGTCATTCGGCGAAAGAAGTTCGGTCACTTCGTGGAGCAAGGAAACGACGTTCTCAGGAGGAAGGCCGCGCGACGAGCAAAACTTCAAGCACAACTAACAAGGACCAACTCCGCTTCCACTTTTTCCTTCCGGAAAGTTAATCCCTCCTGTCATCGATGCACAGAACTCTCTGCTCGAAATCGCATCAAATAACCCTGCGGATCCAGCTTTGCATTCCTCTCATCGGTTTCCAGCCGACACTATTCTGTTTTTTCCTTAAAATTTCATGCTCTTCAACGTGATCCTCGGAATCGTCTCAGTGAGATGATTTTTCGCTCCAACGACGTTTGCTTCGAAGGAACGTTTTATCGAGGCAGTCTTGTTCTTCTTGCTTGGACGACAAAGTCCCGCTTCCCTAGTTGCTTGCTCTGCAGCAGCAGCAGGAGGCACGGCGGCCATTCATGAGGGGAGAATGTTTGCCGGGGGAGGGGAGATGGTGTTCTATTTATAGAACTCCTCATTGTGCCTCTGCTAGTTCTCGAGAGCACGGTGGCGCCCTCCAACGCTTGTTCCGGAGAATGCCGACGCGCAAAGCCGAAGCTTAATTGAAATGTTGACTGGTGTCGACTGTTGCAGGTTCATGAACCAGTGAAACTCTCCGATTGTTGGAACAGCTCAGAATCTCTGGGTCAAGGAACATCCTCTTATGTTTTGATGATCGCAGGCTAGCCGACGCAGGTGTTATTCCTCGCAGAGAGCCGATGGCGTGTGGAAACGCACAAACAAGAGTACTCATTGAGTTCAAGGAGGCTTTTCTTCCGATGGCGTTATCGTAACAATGCTCGTGAAGAACGTGACTCGGCCCCATTATGTTCTTTGAGAGCACGCTTTTATTCAATGGCCAATAAGCCCCATATCTGAAGAGAGAAAGTATTCAAACAATCCGAACGATAAGCATAGAGAGTTCTTCGGAACTCTTTCGGCCGCAGAATCCCGGGCTTCCATTGGAGTCACTTGGCATTGACGACTTGTTTTCCCGGCACCCATTCAGGACGACTGAGGAGATCTCATTCAAGTCACCTGCTTTCGATTCGTCTTCGGATCTCTTTCAACGTGCTCCCGCCTCCCGGAGTTTACGCAAAATGTTCTTCCGCGACTCACCTAAGCTTGTGTTGTAGCGGCGATTGCATTTCAGGCTCTGCCGGGTAAACCTGATTACCCTCTTCGTAGAAGCTCACAGTATTCGATGTTCTGGCGGACGGCATGCTAGTCGTGACCATAGCCGAAGTCAACGCGGAAGATGTCGCTCCTAAGGAACTGGTGACCATAGTGCTAGCCAATCCCATGCCGTTAGCTGATGCATTGGCCGCCTGAGTTGTAATTAAACTGCTTTCCCTACTGCGCTGCAAAGCCTGGTATGACGGCGGTGACTCCTTCTGAAATGAAACATCGGTCTGAATCCCCATTCGATTTCGTCTCGTTCTGTCTTCGAAGAGAGCTCGGCCTATGAAAACATCGACCTGAGAAAACGGTCTTGTTTTCTGCTGTCCGACAATAACTCGGCAAAACGAAAAGCTGACCACCGACGTCCGATTCTCTTGTGGTTTTTGCTGTTTGTCCTTACGTACTTGAAACATCGTAGCCTGCGGGCTTTGGCCGTAGGCGCTCTGTTGTACACCGTGTGCGGCCGCCGATGATGGCGGCGTCCTCTCGAAAATTGGTTTCATCGGTGGTTCTTGGTAATGGTCCTGTCGGAACGAAATTCTCTTCGTAGACCTCATACATTTTCCAATGTCGAAAACAACAACGACTACAACAACATAAAGCTCTCGAAGTTTGAGCGCATCATTCACACCAGGAAGGTGTGCCCGAGTACGACGATCGTAGCCAAACTTCTTCTTGAGCTTTGCCACCATTAGAATCTCGAGGTAAATCGCACTCCGATCCACAAAGTTAGCGTTGCCGAAGCTGAATTTCGAACAAGAAAACTAGTTCCCGCTATCGAGCGGGTTGAAAGTACCTACCTGAGTAGCGTGCTGTCGTTGCAGCGATGGCTTCCGCTCAAGTCCACCAGCGGGCTTCGGTTGCGCTTTTTGTTGTTGTTGCTGCTGCTGTTGTTGGAAAGCCTGCTGATTCTGCATTCCAAACTCAGTTTGGTGTTTCTGCTGCCCCAACTGCATCTGTGTTCCAGGTTGTGCGTTATGGTTCAGTAAACCAGGCGCTTGTTGGTCCGTCGGCTGGTACGATTGATGCGTTCCGGTTCCCTGATCGAACGAATCGCTGTAGTCGAATGACCTCCCACCGGTTGTAGAGTAGAGCGTTGACGTGCTTTGGTTGATCTGGTTGTCTGAATTGAGCCAGGAGCGGGAGTTGTCGTCGTCAATGCTCTTCGACACTCGAGGTACGACGGCGCCGTTCGATTCGTAGGAATTCCGGTGGTCGTTTCTGACATGCCAGAAAGAAACCATGTCAATCGGAGGTTCATCCGATCAAAACTAAAAATACCGGAACTCAATCCGTCCTGGAGGTCTCCAAACTTATCCTCGATGAAAGATTGACTTACGAGTCTGCATAGTCTGGTTTCTGGTGCAATTGTTGCTGTTTCGGTTGTTGCGGTTGGAAGTTCCCTTGTTGCTGCTGCTGCTGTTGTTGTTGTTGAGCTCGGTTTGCTTGGTATCCGTTTTGGCCTTCGTAGCCAGGTTGCTGGTTCTCTCGGTTATATTCATTGTACCTGTAGTGCGACAGCAATATTTATTGAGTGCCCGAGTTTCGAGCAAGAAGAACATTTCATCAAACAGATTCCACGGCACTCACCCTTGTTCATCGTACTGTTCGTTGTTATATGTTCCCTCTTCGTATTCGTCTTCTTCGTAATAGCCATCTTCTTCGTATTAACCATCTTGTTCTTCGTCGTACTCGCCGTATTGGTCTTCCATGAACTCTTCCTCCCTGAATCGAAAGCGAACAAATGAGCATAAGATCGGGAATTCTCAGAAAATGCTTGTCTCTCAGGATCTTGGAAAGTTAAGGAGACACCGCTCTTACTGGTATTGTTCTTCTTCATCTTCCTCGTCCTCATCGTACGGGTCATGGTAGTCTTTGTCATCTTCCCGGTAGGGGTCGTGTCCTGACGAATTGAAAGTGCTCGATTTAGATTTCAAGCCAAAGAATCGTCTTCAAGCTCTATTTATGGTGATTTTTGAACTCTGATGGATAGATCTTGACAGCTAAGACAGTGTATCAACTCATCAGTCCATCCCACTGGATCTAACTGTTCGATCGATGTGAAAAAAGACATACCAGGTTTAGTTTTGATGGGTTTCGGGTGGACAAGTTTTACGGGGCGCCGGTTAGGCGCGCCTTTGTGCATTTGACTGTGGGAAGCCGAATTAAGGTTATCTTGGTGCAGTCGGTGCCCGGGCGTGACGTAAAAGTCGCCGTGCATCGGAGAAAAGTCTATCGTATCTTGCCGGCCCCAATTCCGGTTGATCGCTCCGTAGCAGCCTGGAAACATTTTGGAAAAATGAATAATTAATAGGCAGTTTGTGAATCCTGAATTCCATCAGAGCGGAAGGAGAGGTTCTATCTAATTCGGGTTAGGATGTTTCAGTTCAGATCTTTTCGAGGCTTTCCATCAGGCTATGCCATAAGAATTCGGTCGGATAATCCTCACGGATTCCTTGATAGGCAAGTCACCCATTTGTCGGAGGGAATCAAATGAGCCAACGTTCGTGCGATTTGCCAATTGGGACGCGACCTTCCTTCAGCGGCGGAGATTACGCTACTTACCATTGGCCTCGTCTCCCACGCTATGGTCCCCGTGGGAGTCCGCTACATTGGCTTGCCCTGGAAGCGGAGCGAGTCCCATCTGAGCAGAGGCATAACTCTGCTGACTTTGGTGGTATCCTATGCTACTGCTGTCTCCACCAGCCAGAGGATATCCTCCCATGTTGCTTGACTGAGTGCCTCCGGGTCCATTCATCGAGGCACCCGGAGGCTGTTGCTGCTGCTGCAATATGAACGGTGCTGTTTGTCCCTGGTTCATGCCGTGGCCGTGCCCTGCTTGGAAGGGCCCCTGTAAGAAAAAAACAGAAAATCCGTTCGAATTCAGAGGTCCGATCTATTGCTGCATATCGACGAAGTTGCAGAGAGCGAGAGAGAGAGAGAAGCTATCTTATCATGAAATTCATATCCTTGATGTGAACTCAGGTCGATTTAAATCGAGAGCAACATATATCTAGGAATCTGACCGTGGCATTGTGAGATGGTACGTTCTGATCGAACTGAATACCGCTAGCTGGGCCGTTGGTGTCCCACTGTTGCTGATAACCAGTCTGAGGCTGAAATTCAGGGCTCGTAGTAGTCTTTCCGTTTCATCTGGGACCGGAATTAGGTTGATGAGGGTTGGCTCGTGGGTCCATTCTCTCAACTCATTTCATCAAGTCTATGACAATCTTACATGTGAGACTTGGTTGTATTGCTGCTGCTGTTGATAGGACGGGTCGAGTCCCGTATCGTCTAAGGCAAAGCCCTGTTGCCTCTCCAAACTGGGTCTTCGCGATGAAGTTGAACTCCAACGTGGGAACCCATTCGGGGTTGCGCAGGCTGTGTTATGACTGCAATATTTCAAGCACAGTATTTGTCTCAGATTCCGTCCCAATAGGTGGTCCAAGGGCTGATCTAAGAGCTCGATTGCTCCAACGCGCGTTCTAGCCATTAAGCCGCAAGGTCAAAGAGGCGGCACTCATCGAAGCCTCTATCGGCGTTGCACAACAATCTAAGGATCTTCGATCGAGACTGCCATGCTTGACTGTACTAAATAGACGAGCTCATCCCTCCTCATCGATAAGCTTTGGTGGCGAAGTCGACGTGGATTCTTCCATCATTCCCTCGCTCAAAGCTCATGAGATCTTGATCATATCGGGAGTGTTAGTAACCCACGGAATTGCTAAGAAGCAGACGTTCCACTCGGGAGCTTCTTGTGGATCCAAACCCGGTCATTTCTAAAGACAGCCCGTGTGGAATCTGTGCACTGGAATCTGTGATTGCGGTGCTTTTCGAATTCCATTGAACTCGGCGCGCGGAACAAGCTCACCGTCGCGGAAGATCGAACGAGGCAGTTCGTCGAAAGCTTTCTGATCGGTGATACCAATTCTGAGGAAGGTGGCTCATTGCCAAAAGTCGACACCTGAAACGCCAGCAATTTTGAAATTCGCAGCAGCGGCTGCAATTCTCTCACACGACCGAGCAGAGACTCCACAAACGTCACAATCGACCAACACAGGACTTCAGACCTCTACACATTGAGCGGGGTTTAACGTTCATGAGACGCACGCCGACAAAGATACTCGCGAGCGGATGCAACACTCGATTGACTCGAAGGGTACTATGGCAGCTATCCGAGGTGCAGTTTTAGACATGAGCTATGCTCGCTTTGAATGAATTCACATGCTGATACGAATAGTCGGGTGAATATTCTGGGCGTAATTTCTATGTCGGAGTCCTTAAGTTTGAAATCTTCCCGGGCAATTCTTTTCTCTGGGAGGATGCCGCGAGATCAGCCTCTCATGAGCTCTGAAGACGAGGAGCAGAAATAGTGGAAGCCTTGGATTTGAAGCGTTTTACAGCAGCATCACTATCTATCGAAGCTGTCGCGGAGCAATTCTCAGGCACAAATGCTTCTCGAGCAGACTGCCAAACTCACTCGGAAATATTCGGCAAGACATTCTCTTGGCCGTTGAACATTCCGTTGATGTTCGACTGCATAGTGCTGCTGGAGAAGTCAAAGAGATATAAGGCGGGGTTTTCAAGATGGAACTTCGAAGTGAATAGGGGGCTCTGCCGATGTTCCGAAGAGGGACAGTAAAGAGAGGAGCAATTCTTGAGTTTTGGAGATCATTTTTTGTTAGGAATCCGTTGTCCACGTAATGCACTCAATGGCTTGAAAATTCCGAGAAGGTAGCGACAAAGACCACATAGTTGCGGAGCTTGGTGAATACAGTGTGAAACGTGGACTAGACACCGAGAGACTTATGACACAGAAATAAGTATTCAGGAAGTCATCAAGTGCAGGGCCCAAGACGAAGAATTCTGTCATTGATGAGCAGTTAAATACGATCTACGCCACAATGAGGAACTTATACATATGTTACACCAATTCACGCCAAAGGACTGCTACCTATTCACTGCTAAAAGAAGATCATCTGACTCACCTGACTTGTGGGAAGCCGGTCGTAACCTGCGGAACAACTGCGACGCCCTGCTGCAAGAGAATTAGGGCGAGGATTAGTTACGGAATATATCGACTTGATTTCAAGCTGTAGGGAGTTTCGCTAAAAGATGCGATTCCTGCGAACGAGCAAAATCTAGTAAGCTTGATCGTCGCGTATCCACATTCGAAGTTAGTGGCACTCAGTCTCCAGGCTTCTTCATCGCGGCGTCCTCCAGAACCGAACTATGCGCAGGAACTCAAGACATACTAGCGATCGCTAGCGCGCATCATAAGGGATACACGTTCGTCGAATTTTTTTCGTTGCTGGTGAAAATCGGGATCGGGATGGCGGTTGTTGAGCTTTTTAAGTGCGGAGTTTTTATTGAGCTAGCAAGACTCGCTCACATGTTGTGGTTGGGGGAATGGTTAAGATTATGGTGTGCTCCTTCTTATGATCTTTTGCTTAGTTCAATCAGATGGAACTATAGTTCGAAGTTGTGAAAGTTACCGTTTGGTTCTCTCATTCATTCCATAAACAAGAAAATATCGAGGCTAAACCTAGTTTCGGTTAACGGTTAACGGAGCACAAAAGCGTATTAATGCATTCTCTCGGATGTTAGTTACTGTCAGCATGTCAAAAGTAGGAGTGTCTTTCTGCAAGGCAAGCCGAACTCGCAAGCGAATGTGCGGCGGAAGGTCTAGCTTTAGATCTCTAGAGAGGTCTCTTGGCTGGATTGACCGGACACCAAAATCTTGGCCAGTCAGCTGTATACAAGCAGCTCAATGAAACCGAGCACTGAATCTATGGTCAAGGCAAGCTCCGAGTCTGTTTGAGTTACCAACCTCCAGTTTCTGATGGAGCACAGAGAAAAGATTCAAGGGGAAGTTCAAGTTAAAGAGTGATCTTGGACATGAGTTCTCCCCTGGTCAAGTACTCATAGTAGCTAAAATACGATTTTGAAATCGATTCTCTACATTCTACAATCATTTCCCCAGAATTGTCTCGGAGATGGGATCTAGTTCGGGAACCATGCCGAGCCGTTTTAGAAACCGACCTGCTGAAGAACTTGCTGATTGTGTTGGAGAATCTGCTGTTGACGCTGCAGCTCTTGTTGCCGAAGAAACTCTTCTCGCTGTCTTTGTTGGAGATCCTAGAGATCGCAACGAGCGCGATTACGAAAAAAGCTGACTCCGTCCAGTGGACGATTCCTTCTCCTCTCGAGGAATTCTATTCTCTACTGTCTATCTCGAATTTTCTACTGTCACGTCAATCGTCGACGGAAGATGCCGGACACAGCGGCGGTTGTAAGAGAGAAATTTCAAAAAACTCGGGCAATGCTTACATTCAACACTTGTTGCTGCTTCCGAATTTCCTCTTGTTGGAGAGCCAGATCTTGCTGTCGTTGGTAATCGTGCTGACGAACGAGCTCCTGTCATGAAATTCTTAGATTCAGTCATGTTCCTCAAGAGTGAATCGGGGCAGGTTATCCAAATCGGAGATTCGGTTGGCATGTAAATATTACGTAATCATGTACCTGCTGTCTTTGTAATTCCAGTTGTTGTTGTTTGAGGATTTCTTGTTGGCAGCGTAGCTCCTGCAGAGATAGTAAATATTGGAATATCTCAAGTATGCAAGGGTAGGTTCAAGGACACCATTACATCGGCAAGGACAGAATTTCAAAAGAGCCGCCTACCTGCTGAGTCTGGAAGTCTTGCTGTCGTTGAAGTTCCTGCTGTTGTTGCAGTTGCCGGAGCTGCTCCTGCTGGCGTGCCAACAGCTGCTGCTGTTGTAAGGTGGCAGCGGCAGACGAATAGGCTGCAGCGGTTGCTACGGAAAGAAGAATACTTATGATGAAATGTCTCGAGACCGTCCCGAATTCCTCTGAGAGTTACATTCTCTGAGTAATGCGACTCGGAACTGGACGTGGGGCCTTGAAAATGAATAGCGAAGGTAAGTATTCTGAGCACATGAATCTTACCGGGCGTCGCTTGATGTTGAAGTACAGTCGAGTCCTGGCTTGGGACGATTTGGTGTTCGTTTTGTCGGTTGTATTGCTGCAATTGTTGAACGATGATTTTTGAGATTCGCTCGACACAACGAGGGAAGTCTTTCTTGGGTTGCTCATGAGAGAACTGTTTTGTATCGAAGCTACCGGTCATGCAGGCGGGAGCAACTCCAACCTATGACCAACTCACCTGTTGCAGATGGGCGTGAACGACGCCAGCTCCCCCGAAAACGGAGGGATTGACGTTGACGTGCTGCGCGTTCAAGGGAGGTGGATGAGATCCCGACGGGGTCGAACCCACGGCCGGGTACCCTACGTCCGATGTGTAGTCGCTGTCTTCCGATACACCTGCTGAAAACGCACGAATTGAAACTTTGATTATTTGATCTTCGTTCATACGTTAGTCGGAAATGAAGGACAATCATCCGGAAGCACCCACAGTTGAGGGCAAACATTCCTCTTTTGTTCTGCTGAACTTCTTCGTCCATGATGGTATTGAGCATCTGCAGCTTGTCGGCAAGCTCTGGACCTGCATCAGCACTGATCTCTGTGGATTGAATTTCTGCTTTGAATCATTGAAACTTTCTTCTTGTATGAAACCCTCCCCATGATAGGTATAATACTATATCTGCCGGGAATCTATGCTCCTCACCGTAAGGAAGTTCGAAGTGGGCTTCAATGAGCAATTGATGTCCTGTGGGCGTTTTGGTTCCTTGAGGATGACCATCTGTTGAATTGATGAATTCGGCGTCCAGCGTGAGCCAGACACCCTCAGAGGGCTCGGCGCTGTACTGAATGCCCTGCAAGAACATAGATCACATCCAGATTGAGAACGAGTTCCTCCCTAGGGCTGAGACGAGACAGTCCAAGTTCACACCAACCTGAAGTGGGATGAGTGCGCATCCTACCAGTTTGTCCCACAGCATACCCTTGTTCCAAAGCTCGACCACAAGGCTAGCATCCATCTGGGATGTTTCGCTGGAAAATTATGTGGAATTGAGTACGGAAAACAAAACGGATGAGCGAAAGGGAATCAGGTGTCGGAATGCAATCGTACTCCATGAACTTACAAGATGAAATCCTGCTCCCAGGTTGGGTTGTTGCCACGGACCGCCACTGTGGTAGATTTAACATTTTGGAGCTTCAGAACGACATAACTAGACGTCTGCGCTCCCACACCCTTCAGGAACGCCGAACGCGCTGCAATGATTCAAAACATCGGAGTTAGTTATCGACGTATCGATATATCGAGAGTCGTCTCTTTACTGGCTCATATAGTCGAGCTCTTTGACTTCATCCAAAGCCGTCTCCTCAGTTCCAGCTTCATCATGCAAAAGAGGGCTATCGGCTTCAATGATCCCGCATGTCGGCTGTAATTCAAGATCATCACCTCCTTTGTTTCTGAAGGTTTCCAACTTTGTGCATATCTATCCCGCTACCAGAGGTTAGAGACTCTCTATCCCATAACGTTTCAAACATCTACGAAGTCTTGACATCAATAAATGGAACTCGCTGTGGTATAGCCTCTACTTTTATTTTGCCCAGCCAACCCAAGCCATGAGATTGAAGACTGATTCCACTCCATGTGAATATTGTGCATCGAGCCGCCCCTAAGCGAGCCGAGGCTTTTAGGGTTCAGCGTGGCCGATAAATGAGTCAGATTCGAAAAGATCGAAATTAGAATTCGAAGATGATTCACGAGCAGACAGGAACGCGTGAATGACCGGAATGCTCTAACTTGGAGATATCGATCATTGCAAACTGCAAAAAAAGGAGCTGACTCTCGAAAAACGAGCCTTCCCCCGACTCTTGAATCAATGGAGAAGAAATTTTCAGCCGCGAATTTATACTCTGGCATTTCTGAGAATTTCCAGTCCTCAAATCCGCGAAAAGGGTTTTCGAGCTCGCTGGAAACAAAGTGAGCGGAGGTCTAGTGGGCCTGCAGAGAATGATTTGCGATGCTGCCTCTGGAACTCCGCACTCCTGTGCTTGAATAAAAAATTCACGGCTGGTAGTACGCAGGTACTACCGTTTTTTTGCGTGAAAACGTCTCTTCGTTGGAAGCGGCGTCACCGCTTCCACTTTCGATTTCTGTCTGTCTCTTCGCTAGAACGAAACTTCGTGTCAGGTAAATACTCGTATTCGTGACTGGCGATCTTGTGGTTGCTACTTGGTTCTTTCAAGTATGAGCCTGTCGCCTTCAAGCACTCCCGACTGCTCCAGTTTTCGCTACACTATTGCAGAAAGTAGGATCGCGAGCTAATCATATTCACTTCTTGCTCATTCAATTTGTGAGAAGTGTCGAGAAATTGATATCACTCTGTCGCATACCTCTTCATGAGGGATAGTAGTCTAACGATTGCCATAAAACAGTATACCCTAAAATCCCGTAGATAACGAACCCTTCAGATAGCGAACTTTTCATATAACGAACCCTTCACATAACGAACCTGGCAGAAAGCGAACCTCTCAGATAGCGAACCTGGCAGATAACGAACCCCTCAGATAACGAACCTGGCAGATAACGAACCCCTCAGATAACGAACCTGGCAGATAACGAACCCTTCAGATAACGAACCTGGCAGATAACGAACCCTATTAATGTGAATAGAAAGACTCCGATCGTTGCCCCACGATACGATTCAACTCGGATCTCGGCTTGCTTCGAGATTTCGAGAGAGAAACATATGGCGGTCGAGACTGTCGACAACGAGGCAACCGATGTCTAGCTACTTCACACCGCAGCTACACATCGACTCGATTCGTTGGAATGAATTTGATCGGAACCACACATTCGAAAGAATGCGGAGGAGCATGTCATCTCCGATGATGAATCTGAGATGTTGTACCCACATCTTGTCGAATGCAGCGATAAGGGCTCGCCGAAGCTCCATTTCTCAATGTTACCAAAAGTAAGCATCTGACTGTGAGAAGCAGCGTTTGAATAATTAGACCGGGCGCTGCTCTTTTGGAATGGCGGCGCTTCCCGATCCCATCATGACAATTTTTTCTTATCCGGAGGTATCTTATTCATGCGAGAGATGAATTCAGCGAAATTCTGCTTTCTCACTCTCGGATCTGACGTTTGACGCGAAGTTTTGACAGCAGATGTACAAAATGGGTTTCTCTGTCCGAGCCGGAATCCGAGTTGTATCGTATCAAGGGACAACAAAAGTCGCTGAATTGAGTCGGTTTACCTCGGAGAGCTCTAAGCTTCTTAAATCACATTGGCAGGGTTCGTTATCTGAGGGGTTCGTTATCTGCCAGGTTCGTTATCTGAAGGGTTCGTTATCTGCCAGGTTCGTTATCTGAAGGGTTCTTTATCTGAGAGGTTCGTTATCTGATAGGGTTTTTGGTCGAATTTTCGTAAAAAAAAGGTTCGTTATCTGCGGGATTTTAGGGTAAATGGGAGTGGCATTAACTGGTGGAAGATGTTTCAGATCGCCATATGCAAGCAAGTCCGGTACTCTATTCGTATCGAAGCTATCGATACCATCTTCAAGAAAAGTTTGTGAGCTCACTTCGGTGCTCCAAACACCTACCAATCGATTTCAATGTCGTAGTGCTTATAAATAGGCTGCTCGACAAAGAATCTGAGCCATAGTTCCACAATCCACTTTTTGACGAATCCACTGATATAAAAAGGTTTGTGAATGAGATTCTTCTTCAAATTGTCATTGATCGACGGATTTGCATGTAGTGGATCCGGGGAGTAATGAGACGCTCAGTAATAGTATCCAACTTTGGTAGATTTGAAGGCTTTGGCGGATATTTCGCTCATACTCTGCATTTTCTGAGATTTATAGACCTCAAAACACTTGGCGCGAAGCTCGAATTGAGCAGTGTTCTCCTCGAGGAAATATCCAGCCAGAGATATGCCTGAATCTACAGCCTTCAAATCCCTCACGAACCATAGCCGATCGCACACATTGCAAACTGTCCAAACTCATTGTGTAGGAACATCTTGTACAACTCGAGTTCCGCTCGTTTCCACGATTCAGTGGACTGTGCGCTTCGGCAAGGTTCAAAACCCTCTATCAGGTAGACTTCGGAGAAATTATGCATAGCACGATCTCCCTGATGGGATGTTGAAGCCACACCTTGTAGGACGACGATCGCCTCTTTGGAGGCGATCGTCGTGTCGACGCTCCCTGAACGCTGGGGATCCCTCAGTGGAGGGTTTCGGTTATTTTTTATCTGACGTGATGCCGCTCCAGTTCGCCTCTTGACTTGCCGGCGACGTTGTCTCATCGGACGCGGCATTCTGATCTGGAGCGGAAGTCTGAGATCATACGATTAGGATCAAGAAACGTGAATTCGGGTTCCGTGCTTACCGGAAAACCGCCGACCAGATATAGCCGCGAATTTGTTGAATACGGAAAGGATCCGTTCGTAAACTGTCGGAATACCGCGGCAGAGTTTCGCCATCAAACACACAGACTTTTCCCTCAACGATTTGGCATAGGCTCTCTTAGTGGCGTGCTCCAAGGGGCGGCGTTTTGTATCCTGAAGACCTTTTTTTCATGGTTTCCTCGGTATCGATTTGAACCGGCTGGACTCGTCGGGGGCGGCATTTTCTCGAATTTCCGAGTTCCGCCTCGGGCGGCACATTGTAGAAGAACGCCACTAGGCTCTCCGAATAGGGTCCTTTCCCTGTCTCTGACTACTGCGGGACGGGACCTAACCATACTCATCCGACAAGGGTCGACATGCGATTCGGCGGATAGATTTCGCACGAAAGCGAGCGAAAACCTCGTTGTCTGAGAACGCATTCCTCATTACCGCTGGATCTCCTCAGATGCCACAAGCGCGCAATCTCGGAAAATGTTTCGATTCGTTTTTCCGTTCTATTCATACCGAATTCATCATTCATCAAATGGAGGCCTGCGTACCACGAACTCCTTAGAAATACGTTGCTTCATGTACAACACGCGAGTCGTATTCGAATTTAGGGCATGAAACGCCGAATTTCAGTCGGTTTTCGTTTAATTTCAGAACAGGTGACAAATACAGATGATTCTTGTGATGCGTTTCCGAGTCAGATTGCTGCTACCCTGCACTTCCGACTGCAGCAAGACGCCTACCCCGATACGCTGCTCTGTAAAACGCCTATTCATGTGGTTTTTGCGATATTTCAAGGAGTTATCAAAACGTTCCGGGGGAACATCGCACACGCATCGGAGGATCACCGGGGTTGCATAAGGGATGTGGTCGTCCATGCCCTACATTGTGGAAATAGCAGAAATGTCCTCGGTACACCCTACTCCGCAATCGAGGGTGATAAAGCGCCTCAAATTTCGTTGAATAAAAGCCGAAGTTCACTCAGACTGTACCTCCAGTGCAGTTAAAGACGTTTCCACGTCAAAATGAAACAGTTGCCACAATCTCTCGACTTGCCCATGAACTGCACTATTTTCTTGAAATTCTCTCATCCCAGTGAACCTGATGTTCGCAAGAGCGATTTTCTGACTCCGCCTCCGAGGTACAGCATGCGAAGCGAATTCAGATTATTTGAACAAGATTGCGTGACCTGCGTGAACGGCCTTTTTTTCTCTAACGTCTCTTACACTTGTTTCCGCTGCTCAGAGAGCGCAGTGTAGAGAGAATTCTCGACGATCAGGTGACCAAAGCATTGAACAGGGGAAAATGGAGCGGATCTGTGAAATCAATTCACAAAATATCTCACTTCTGTCGACAAAGTGAATGCACAGAGTGGAAGGAAACTTTCCAGCGAAAAAAGACGACCGTGAATCGTTTTCAATGTCAACCCAACTTTTATCAACTTTATTATATTGAGCACCGGGATTTTTATTCAGACCATTTCTAGAGTGAGAGCGTTTTTTGTCATCTATCCGAAGACTCAAACTGGAGTGTAAGCTTGGAAGAGCAGAAGAGATCCTGTTGCGCAAACTTGAGAACTTTTCTCGATGTATATTACGTGACCTCCACTAACATCGAGTTTGCCGTTAACGTCCGAGAGGGTCCCGTTTCCTTCGACGACGATCGCGATGCTGGGAGAATCCACCTTTTCAATCATCGCTTCACCTCTGACATCGTACTTCATGACGGCGAAATCATCTACCGGTGGTCTGAAACGCTTGCAATTCTCAGAGACGATTTCGGGCTCGAAGCGCACTTCTTTTGTGCAGTTGTAGCTGAGCATTTCAACCAACGTCGGCACGTCTTTGAATTTTGGCGTTAAGCCAGCTCGCACAACGTTATCTGAAGTTGCCATGCACTCGACGCAGTCTCCGCTGAGGTATGCGTGAGGCTCGTTAGCAGCGAGTAACAGAGCCTCTCCTGGGGCGAGTTTGACGAAGTTTAGGAAAAAGAGATTGAAAATCCCTATGTCGCCAGGGTACTGAGAGCTTATGCGGCGCACAATCTGGCGGAGATCATCTGGAACAACTTCATCGGGGTTTTCTAGTCTGGCAGAGAGTTTCTCGAGTTGGGGCTGGAACACATCCGCCGAACATGTCATGAGTGTTGAGAACGCTTTCTTCAAGTCGTCTTTGGAATCGAGAGACACCTCTCCTATGACTGATTTCAGTTCCGGGATGCCACAAATGAAGGAGGATATCTCGTTCATTGGTCGAAAACAGCAAAGAGCTTCGAAATCCGTCAGTGCAATCGCGATCTCTGGTTTATGGTTGGAGTCTGGATAGTTCTTGGGGTCCTTGGCGCGCAACTCGACAGCGTGACCTTTGTCGGGATGGGCTTGTATAGAAAGAGCAGTTTCAACGGATAAAACTTTTAGAAGAAAGCTCAGATCCCCGGTCGATTCTCGGAGCTGTACCTCCGGAGCATCGTTGAACACTGAGGGTTTCGACGGATGCGTGCCCATCCACAGTTCCGCGTAGTGCGTTCTCTGGTCAACGCTGTCGAGGTGACCTCCGAGAGAAGCGAGCTTGGCCACCAAACTCTGGTTTCCCAGTTTGCCCCAATGGTAAGTCTGAACCGGACAACGGAGCAACCGCATGGTGCCACCTTTTTCGAAGTTTCCTCCACAGCACAACCTCTGTGCTTTTCAATACGATCAGCTGGTTGGCTGTCTGGATCATCTGCGGGAGACGCCATCTTACTTTGAACGCATTCCGGGCTGTTAGGGAGCGGCTTGTCATCGGGACCACTCTTGAAAACCTTCCAAACTTTCTAAGAGATCGAAGTTTCCGACGATCAGAATTCCCAGAAACCTGGATTCTTAAATGCTCTCGATTAGTAGTCTGCGATAGCCTGTGCTGAATCGTCGATCAGTGGGTCGCACAAAGCTTGAGGAAAGTTTCCCGAGCCAATGACGACGAGTGCGAATCAAGCATTCCGGAAATGTCAAACTCGACGACTCGATAATGATTTTGATGAGTTTTTCAGGATGGTTCCAGAGCGGCAAATGGTTTGCCGTGGGCGTTATTTCCAAGCTTGACGTGGAACTGAATCAGAGACGGTGCTGTCATGTGCATTCATGCGGACTTCCTCCTCGGTTATTTGATTTAGGAACAAGCGGGCTTAGTGAGTGGTAAGTAAGCAAGAAGCAAGTTCTCTCATATCTCTGGGCAGAAGGCGATTTCTGCTGCTGCCGCGGCTGTAACAGTTCGTGAGATGAGTCAGCGCCCTTATGGCGGGTCCTATAACGACAACTACGCTTCCTACTGGCGTCGGCGGCGACTGTTGCTGCCGCTAGAATGAATGCTTTCGCTTCGTTTCAAAATCTGGTAATTTTCAGATGAATTCAACCGACTTGAATCGATTGCTCCATTTGAATATGCCCGTCCGATAATCGATGGCTCTGCATCTTGTTGTCTTAACGTCCTTCGGAACCGGTTGATGCTTGCTTGCTCGATCGCTCCATGCGACACCTGACAGTCTGTTAGTTTGCTAGCTGACGGAGATTTGAGTTTGCAGTTCGACAGACCAAAAGGTTAGACGTGCGCGAAGGGGAGATCGAGCAGAAGCTGTGGCATCGTCGCCTGTTTGCCTATCGGCCCGCCGGCCAGTCTGCCTACATGCCGCCGTCTTCGACTCTGGGATCGAGCTTCTGTGGATCGGAAGTCAGAATAGAAGCTCGAGTCCAGAGTCTGTTCGACGGAGAAGAAAGCTTGGCTAAGCGAGTATAATTTTAGCTCAGATCGAAGCGTCCGACAGCATCGGCCGTACACAACCAAAGTTCATGATCCAGGCTTCATGATCAAACTAAGAATAACTTCCGAACAATTTGCGAATCACTTTTAGGCGAGTCTGGCGAGTGCACCGGTTCCGCCAGCGATGTTCTAGATCGAGCGCCACAGTTCCTTCCCTGCGAGCGACTGGGATTGGGAATTTTCCGGCTAGTTTACTCTAAAGGAAAGAACTCATGTTTGCCAACAGTCATCGGATGTCACTTCTTGAGAATTCCCTTTCTTATATATTGGGAAGCTCCAGATCTTTGTTAGCAGATCCGCCGTAGTAGAAATTTCTCTCGAAGCCGAACAAACCCACCGGTCGGTTCTTTCAGCAGGCCGGCGAACTCTGGAAGAATATGGGACTGCGCCCATTGTGAACGCTTGACAATTTCGTAGGTTCCTCGCCGTCTGGACGTCCGGGTGTAAGGCTGAAACTAGCTATGACGGAAGCCAAACGGGAAAAGCGGCTCCGATAATATGGTCCAAAGGCGCTCTGGACAAAGTTCATGGTCGCTTCGTGGTCGGCTTCAATTGTTGTACGAACGCTTTTCAATGTAATAGGGACCATCTGCGGGTCCATCGAACGATTCACGTCGTCGTCGTCGGTGGCAGCTGTCCGTGCACTCACAAATCGCATGCAAAACACGTTTGCAGCGCCAAGAGTACGGCACTCATTGTCTACGCATCGAAGCCATGCGTGAGAGAAGCGCACTCGAGGGCAGTGAAAATTCATAGTAGGTGTCGAATGACTCTTGAACACTTTCTGAGTTCAATTCTCGATGCTCTGAGATCTTCAGAAAGAAGACCGAAAGACTGAATGAAATTGAACAGCCCATCAGCGAGAAACGATGTGATGTCATGAAGAACCGGAACTGGTGCTCAAAAGAACTCCTCTAGCGATAACGATGGATAATAATTAGCTCAATCAGAAGTTTGTTCAAAAGAGGTCAAATGTCAATTTTAAGGAGCGCTCGGAATAAGGCAGCCATAGGTTCCCGTGTCCGGAATGCGGGATCGTTATTTCTCGTGAGAGAATGATAACGAGTTGGATCGCGCGATTCGTTTCCTCTCGAATCGCTTTTGGAATCAATAGGAGAGAGACTCGTTTTCCAAACAATAATTGTATGCTTCAATCAGCAGTGTCAAAATTTCGACGAGTCAGCCTGACCACGGAAATGAAGAACACTGCGCTAATCTGGTAGACTCCAAAAGACAAAAAGCTCTTTCTAAAAGAGTAAACGAACTTACCGGTGACACAGAGAAGAGACATGCTCGATTGATGAAAGGAAGAGAATCGATCGAGAACTTGAGTTGATTTTAGGAACCTCAGCTCTAAACGATGCTCCCTCGTTCTCCTCTGTGCGAACTGTTGATTTTAAGTCCGACACATCATCTCCTCACTCACATGTCGCACACATCGGAAAGAGTTTGGGCTACGTCCTAATTCACATGACTGCTCTGATAATCGGCGAGCTCACATTTTCGAACTGTTGTTGAAAGTGTACGAAACGGTGGTCGTTTTCATCATTTGAATCGATTTCATACTTGAAATTTCTGATAGGCAGCTTTCGACCGACCGACCGACCGACAGAGAGATTGATTGATAGATGACTCGTCTAGTCGTCTTCTTGAACACGACAATATCGACGCGCTTGTTGTTCTTGTTGTTTCTGTCGTTGTTGTCCTCGTCTTCTTGGTCGTTGAGAGTAGAGGCCGGGGATTTTCTTGATTTGATTCAAATGCATCCCCATCTTCTCGGAAATTCGCAGACGGACAGTCACTACTACTTATTATTAATAACAACTATCGGTTAGGTCGAGTGGTTTTTTTCCTCCGCATGACTTGCTCGGATTACTGCACGAGGCGATGCACGGAGGTGTTTCCGGAGTTTCCGGCGCTCGGAGACTTGGTTTCGCCCAACGGCGGACAACCACAACCCATTCTGCGGGAATCGTTGCTCGTCTGGAGGGTTTCGTTTTGCTTCTGCAACGTGGACGACACACTTTCAAAAAGCACTTGCACCGATGCGATGTCAAGCCTCAATGCTGTCGTTGGCCCCACTCGAAGACAACTTTCACGAGGCTTGCGCGCGACAACCCCGACTCGAATCCAAATCCATCAACGACCGTTCCTTGCCATCGCTGCCGGGCGAATCCACGCGGACTCTGAGCGGGCAGGTTCGGTCTGTCTGGCGGGCGGGCCTCGATCAAGGGTTTTCGGCTTTGGTGCGGAATTCACTCGTGCTCGGGTTTTTGGGGCCGTTTCCGAGGCCTCGGTGCAGCTCTCGCTTCAGCAGACTGATGTTTTCTATGCTTGGTGGAGAAGAGCACTGCCACACGAAGCGAGAAGTGGATGTGGTATGTGGGCGAGCGTTCGTAGATCAGAGTGTGGTGGTCTCGACCGAAGGATGGAGCGTGACGTCACCGGAGGAGCGAAAGAGTTCAACGTAAAGGAGGGCACAGGATAACTTTCAGCAGCAGACGAACAGCTGACTCCCAGCACTAGGTCAAGGCGATCCCAAAGCCATCCCGACCAACAACAAACTCCGAATTGTTTTGCTCGGCAAATTTCGATTCGTACGGAACTTGTGCGTGGTGTCCTTTCTCCGACCGAAACTTTCGAGGGCCAGCGAGCTCCGCGCACTGGAGGAAGGGTCTCTTGTCTGAATAGTGATCGGGCGACAATGTTTCAACAAGCTTCTCTCTTACGGCTCTACTTGCATTCTTGCAGAGTGGCCTTTGAAAATCCCTCGGGAAAAGCAAGAGAAATGATCGATCGCGTTCGATTCTCCCCAGGTCCCCTGTATACTCGGCATACTTTACTGCCTCCCGCATCGATGAGCAAAGGTGTGATCGCGATTGACAAACTCTTCTTTTCCATTATTCTTCATCCAGAAAAATATCCTCCACAAGTGTCCGACCATGTGCTGTTTTAGTAACGTGATTTGATGCTGAATTCACGTTGGAAAGTTTCCGCGACAATTCTCGGACCCACTCCCGGAGCTCGGGAATTCGGATCGGTTTCCAGATCGGAGAAAGGTTTACATCGATGTTGGGTCCAACATCATCGTCATCGATCGGTCGTCATCTAAATCGACACGGATCGGATTTTACCGAGGATCGACTCGTGCTACGATCCTCCACCGTGATGGCGCTACTTCTCCGCTTCATACTCGAGATCATCCCGGAGGAAGCGGACTTTCATTCTATTAATAGACGAACGTTCGCTAATTCTCTTCAAAGCCTGAGCGAGGGGTGCAGGAAGAATAACAGACGATACTGAATGCCTGGAATGGTTTTCTGTTCGTCTAAATAGCCCGACACTTTCATTATTTCGCCGTCGAGAACAAAAGAATAGTTTTCTGGCAAGTCGTTCGTCTTGAGGTAATTCGCACTCATCATCTTATCAGTTCCGCACGAACAAAGGGCAACTCGCACAAGCTCGGAAACGCGCTTGTGTCATTTCGTGATGAATGCGCGAGAGTCAAGTTTGGGTTCATCTGGGACGACGAACATGGCCGCAGGGAGTTGGAGATAGAGGGACGAAGTCGAATTCAAGCACGTTCTCTGGAAAGCGACATTTCCATTCCTTGAGATTCGATACGATCAGTGGAAGTTCTAAAGTTTCTTTTCCGTAATGATTGTACGAGAGCAAAACCAGGGACCATGAATCGCACAGCGCCTACAATAAACGAGAGGAAAAACAGAATGTCACGAATTTCCGCCCTTCGCTGTTGTTTGAACTCCACTGATGAGAAGAGAAATCCTCATACCAATTAGTTTTACAATGTTGGTTGGAGCCCGTAATTCACAATGAAAGTTGCGTAATGGCGTAACCAGCGAACGTTCCCTGCTCGAAAATTGAATCATTCCTGATTCGAGGGTGTCAACCAAAGCATCGCATTTCGGGAGGCATTACCTAGTTCACATCGTCGCATGAAGAATAGTTCATCTCCTATCGTGCACAGGTCCTCTTTCATAGCTGCCGTATATCTCAGTTTTGTGCAACTGCGGTCACTGGCTCAGAGATAGTCGTGGTAGATATGGATCGTTGGAAAGATGTAGAATCTGACGGAACACGCTTGGGCTGAGAGATGTCATGACTTCTCACCCGTTGTGCGGCGTAACCTTGCTTCACCGAAGTTCAAATGGTCTTAGTTCACGTCAGAAACTCGTGCGACGCTTAATTGTTGTTGACATAAAGCTGAAAGCCTTCAACCCGCCACTGGACCACCTGAAATCAAAGGGACTCTCATTTCCAGTGTTCCAGAATAGCCGCAAATCTCCATCGCTCGTCATGGGAACGAGGAAACTTTCCGGACGAACGGCAAAGTCGATCGGAATCAGAAGATTCAATGAACGCTGGACGCTTTGCTTTGTCATAGCACAATTCCCGTTTCCAAATCTTTGGCATCACGTTTCCCTCGATCCAGCGACCCGACTGAGCTATAACAATGCGGAGATGATGACTCATTGTCGACTCCGAGCCGATCGCCGGATGACTTGACGGATCAGTGCCAAGGTCGGTGGAAACGGGCGAGTCGAAAAGCCGAGACATGTCTCCCGATTCCCACACGTTTCGAATAACTATTATTTCCGTGGCTCATGTCCGGCGCGAATCGGATTCGCAAGAGCGATTGAAATCGAATGAGAAAGTAAATATTGAGGAGTCGTGGAAAACGGCTCTTGTGAAGCGGGTTGAGCCGCATCAAGTGGCTGTCCAGGTGTTATAAAGGAGAATTCCTACGGACGAGGGGGAATTGGGGCTGCGTTGATCGTGGATTCGGATCAGGTGGAGAATTGAAGTCTCTCCGTTAATCTGTCCGACTTGATGTTGTACAGCTCTTCTGAAGGCTTCACTTTGCGCCAAGGCGACTCAGTACGGATCCAACGGCTGAGGCTGGTACAATCACTAATCTGGGAGGGGTGATGCTTCGGTGTGGGATGCAGTCGTAGTCCGTGAAGCAAACCAAGCAACCTGGATGGAGTGTTGGATGGACGGACGAACGGGACGGGACGGTTGGCAGCTATTCGCGCAGTCAACCACAAAGGCCCGGATGCCCTTTGTATTTTGCTATTTGGTTGCGCGTTCGTTGGTTCACTCGCTGGTTCGCTCTTCCCTCTCAGTCGGTTGGAACGGAAGGACGCACACAACGCGACCAACGCTCGGTAATCGGGGGTCCGAAGTTCTCCTTGGATGACCACAAGTGTTATGAAATCATGATGAAACGTTGTTGAGTGCACAGCTGAATCTCTACTCTTGGATTTTGTGTCGTGTTCCTGGTTTCGTGTCTGTAAGCTTTTGCGGTGAAAACGTCCGCCGCTCAGAATTCGCCTAATCCGATTCGGGTGCGCGTTCGCTTGCTTCGTTTCCGAGGTGGATTTTGGACTCGAGCGCCGCCGCGGAACTCTTCTTCGAACCCTGGATACCGTGAACTCGTCGCCCACGCGACGATATCCCTGATGTTTCTGTGGAGAAACAGTTGATATCCCGTTCTTCTGTACTTGGACTGCCACAACGGACCCACTGCCATAATGTATACACCCCGAGTTTTTGAGGTCCCCCATGCTCACCTCGGAAAACCCACCGCGACCCCACGAGGCTCGAGGAAATTCATTCAGGATTCCCTGGACTTGTCCGAGTCACTCGAGTTTCCCACTCCCGTTTTTGGGGGGAAAATAATTCATCACGACACGAGACGAAATCGAAAGCTCGGAAGTATCCTCGGTGCTTTTTACGTGATCTGTTGCGGCTTGCTGATTGGTTGGGCTCTTCACCATTTTGTCATCGACAGTTCCCGAACATTGATTACACAACTTTATCTGGTTACCAATAAGAACAGCAGCCTGAAAAATCTACCGAGTGTCATCTTACTGGTTTCGTTGCTGGCAATAGTGAATGGTTGTTTGGCGTTCTCGAGGAGGATTTGCGTGCGTTTCGTGCATTTCATGCTTTCCACGGGAGTCATCGGTTTTCTGGTTTATGCAGCTGTCACAATGAAACGAGGTCAGCCGGAGCTCGAGCATTTTTTCAGAAAAGACGCATTGCGGCAACTCCACGATGATTACGCTATCCTCCCGGAGGTCACACACGGCATCGATTTCATTCAGGTAAGGGGACAGAGGGCAGACTCCGGGTCCAGTCTCTTATTCTCTCGTCTGCCCAAAGGGATGGCGGATTGATTCGGGAAGTTTTGTGTTGCGGATTACTAACCCCGGGTTTTGGCTACAACTCAGGTCCGTTTCCGTTGCTGTGGTTTGCATTCTCCGCAGGACTTCGAACAGGCCCAATGGAAGCGGAGAGGCCTCAACGGTCATAACGAGCTCCCGAAGACATGTTTCGAGCTCAAAAATGTTGTACGTAGTAAACTGAAAGTTTCCCGTTTGTTTCCTGAGGGAAAACCTTGGCGCGAGAACTTCCGAAAGCTCAGGATCTCTTCCAAACCTCCTCAAGAGTCGTAGAATTCCTCGAGATTCATTCTAGAGGTTTCTCGGCATATAATATCAATCGATAATACTTCCGAAACGAAAAAGCAAGATTTCTCTCTGATTTGGATATCTTTCTTCCACATCCAGGACATCAACGATGCCGCTCTGAACCCCGTCGTGAGAAACAACACCGCGATCCATCGGTTGGTAGAATTCTCGTCGTTGTGCATTCTGTGCGAATTGCCCGTATCGAAGTGAGATCTTGATGCTGAGGACATTCGATTTCGGTTGTTTTCAGACAGGGCTGCCTCCCGTCTATTTATGACTATCTCGTTTGGGACACTTGGGAACTGGTTGGATGTCTCTGCGGAACCGGGCTGCTTATGGCAGTCAACATGTTTTTGTCTTGTAAATACGTTCGCTGATGAATAAATACGACAACAGCTGATGGATCCCATCTTCCATGATGTCCTCTTATTATCGAATTTCTGTCGCATTCGTCCACTTTCAGTACAAGCCCGCACGAAATAAGGCGATCCAGAACATCATGAACTCATCACGATGATCAAGACTCGCGATCGCGAGAATGAGAAAACAGACTTCGATGATTCACGAGTCATACACCTTTATTGTCGAACATATTATTCCCCAAAAAGTTTTAAGCCTGTAAATACGTCCAGGAATTCCGTGGGAACCCGAGCTTGGAAATATCACATATTAAATATACAAACGACATAGTTTTTAGCCTTGCTTCTCGGATGGTTTTCCTTTCTTGAATGCAACAGCATCGATAGGTTGAGCAATGTAGTTGATGATCTCATCCTGCAGCGCAGGCGGTGCCAACAAAGCCAAACGCCAGCTCAGACCCCTAAGCCAACCGTCGGGGTGGTAAGCATATTTCGGATGAGTCGCCGTGACAGCTTCGACGAAGTCGTCCACTACCTCCGACACCTGATCGAAAAGAAGAGAATTTCAAATGAGTGAATTCGATACAACGTTGACTAGAATCCGCGACGCTTCGATTCGGACGAGACTGACCTGTGTTCGACCACCGCTGATGTGCGCCGTGAGGTACTCGCAAGCTTTCTTGAAATAGGCTTCTCCGTAATCTCTCTTGATCGCATCAGGAGTCGAGTCCCACGACTTCTGCATAAACTGCACCAGGAGGTTGTCATCGGTGAGATTCGTCCTGCAGTTGGAATTCAAGAAGTGAGTTTCGCGTTAAGAAGAACTGTCGTTCGTATAACCGGGTATTGAGTGAATCGTTGATCGAAAGAAATTCTCAACAAACTTGTAAACGTTGGGTTCCATGGAGATGCACTTGACTCCGAATTTCTTCATCTCGCGACGAAGACCATCGACGAAATAGCGGGCAGCGGCTTTCGACATGCAGTACGGTACAGCCGGTGGAATGGCGTAGTGTCCTGGCGATTTCAAAATGATATCAGTTCTCCGAGGGACTCAGGATGAAATTCCTTACGATTCTTCCGGGAACCCTGAGCTCTTTTTTTGAAGCATTATTCTCACCCCAGAGTGACGTTGTGCACAGAACACGGCCTTTGCTCTGTCTGAGGAGAGGAAGGAAAGGTCGGACGGATCTCACGAGACCGATGACATTTATGTCAAATGTTCGTTGGAGCCAGTCCAGCGATCCCCATTCGATCTCTCCGGCGTAACAAACGCCAGCGTTTCCGACGACAGCCCACAGTTCTGAAGGAAGTCGATCCTCGTTATTCCCATGATGATGAAATTTGAGTGAGACAGCTCCGTGGATCGGAGGTAATCGAAAACTCGAATTTTGGCATAAATAGAAGCGATTTGAAAATCTCACTTTTGTTTTTCAACGATTTCGAAATGGTTTCGTACGCAGCGTTCACGGATTCGTCTTTGGTCACATCAAGAGGCACGATGGTGACCTGTAAAAGCGAAACTCCTATTTTTCAGCAGCTCCCTCGAACTTCGCGACTCACTGCCAAAGAGCCTTGACTTCGATATCCATTCTCAAAAACATAGATCCTTCTCGGTGTTTTGACGTCAAACCTCATTGGAAGTAATCTTCTTCAGGTTCTTAGCACCGTCGCCATCGGGGAATAAACATCCAGCAAAAACCTGAAAGTAAGAGAATTCGCATAACCGGTTTTCTCTCATGTCAGAAATCTGGATGTTTTCTTGGCTAAGTTGGTTAGAATTTCGAAGCGCTTTCGGTGTAATCCACGCATCACTAAGAAGCGATTCTCGGCTTCTTTACCTTGTAGCCGATTTTATCCAAGCGTCGCACCAGCTCGAAACCGAATCCGGAATCACAACCCGTGATGAAAACGGCCTGAAAGTTTCACGAACGATTACGACGAGACGATTCTGGGGAGCGGTCTTAGCATTGGAATTTCTATTTTTTTTTTCCGTGACGTGTCACCGAACTTTGTGCGTGTCTGGAAGTGACGACCAGGCACCTTCGGCCTTAACCTGACCGGCTTGTGTGAGGTCACGGAAAATGGAACCTTGCGCTCCCTGTCGGCTATAACTGACCTTGTCTCTGGGGTTGACCGGTGTTTTGCCTTTTTGCCGATTATATTCAGTGGTGATCCTGCGAGCTAGCATGCAAAGGATACAGAACGCTCCTGCGAGTTGAATGTAGCTCCATACGTAGGGCAGGACGAGGCATGACGCAGACAAAGCGCCGAAGACGGCCGAGTAGATCTTCACCTGGTCGAGAACCGCCATCGCTGACTGGAATGTCGAGGGGTCAACACTTAGAAACTCAGAGAACTCCGGCCCTACAGGTTAACTTCAAAGCTTGACTGTGTCCACAATATTGATGTCCAAACAGGGCGCAACGAAGTCGACGCGATGAAACATCAGCCACAAATGAAACTGTCCAAGCGTGAACTAACGAACGAACGAACGAACGAATGAATAAGAGCTCCCTGTCGTCACTGAGAGATAACAAGATCGAGTCAGCTAGACGCCGAAACAGCTGAAAAATTTCCAGGAAACAGCTGAAATGAACAATTGGCGGAGCACTCACAAGTGAGCCGATGGAGAAGTGCCGCAGCGAAAGATGAAACCGGGTCAGCCGTGCTGGCTTGGGAGAAAAACCCAGATTTCTGGGGAGAGGGCTCCGGCTATTGGAAGATGGCTTACAGAAGAAGAAGAAAAAAAGAAGACCCGCATCAGCGCGTACAGACGTCAAATACTGAGCAACATATTCTCTGGTTGGAAGGTTGGCGAACCGCGGTGTGACGACGTTTAATTCTTGGCGGTTTTAGACCCACGGGCACGTGAAACTAATTTCGACAGCCGCACAGAAACGGAAGTCTCGGACATTCTTTGGAAATTCTCTTCCAGCGCTTCCTTCCAAGAGGGGGGGGGGGCGACTGCGAGTAGTTAATCTAAGATTCCCTCGACCATCTCTCATTCACGCTCAAGACCGCTCTTGTTGAGCGGCTCCTGATTCCGAGTTACTCATCAGCTTGGTATTCTAATGGGCTTGTTGACAATCACTGCTTCGTTGCACTTCCGAAAAACAGGTTTCTCGCTTGGATTTTCAAACCTGCGCTGAGTGAGTCGTGCGTCGAGGTTCACCATTAGATTAGAAGGAGAGAAAGTGTTCACGACTGTGGACTTTTCTGGCTGAGTCCATGTTATTCTCCTCCCGAGCATCCGTTTCAAAACCTGCGAATGATCTTCTGTCTTCTGATTTTTCCGCCTGAGCACAACGCTAAAGCGCTCCTTCGAATCCGTTCTGATCGAGGTTCCAGTGGAGAAATAGATCTCATGAGATAATCAGTGAACTGTGCTTCCGCTTCGACGGAAGTGTAGATTGCCACGAGAAGATATCTCTGAGAACAGTCTCCCGACAACTGAAGTTCGCGTCGATGTCAAGTTCATCGTCTCGGATCACGAGAAATTCTCTTTTTGAATCAAGACTTCATCCTGAGAAGCGATCGACGTGTTCGAAAGAAAGGAACTCGTGTTGCATTCTATTGGGAAGTGGCGTTTCCTCCTCTTTTCACGACAGAGAATCGGTGTTAGAAGATGTCGTATCCAGTGTGGTGATCGACGAGGTCAGATCATGGGTCATCGGAAAGGCCTATGTAATGTTCAACGGTTGGCGAGCTGTATAGCGGTTTCCCGTCCGATCGATCTACTGCATGCAATGAGTGAATGTCTTCAGATCTATCATTTTGTTTCATCAAAAATAGAGTGAGCAAGGACATTGAACTCCAGAGAACCGGTAGAAGGCGGCAGACTGCTTCGGACTGGCGATTTCTAGTCGGAGCGGGGAACTGTTTCCCAAGAAGAGCACACGTGTTCTCTTTCCAACTTTCAAGAAATTTTAGGTGATTTATTCCATCATATACACTTTTTGTACAAACATTGTTGACACGGTGTTCCCAGCTTGAGATAAAACTCTATATATATTTACAACATTCAGTTTGAGTCTCAAGACAAACATTGAGATGCACTACCACCGGCTCCGTGAAGTTGCTCGTGTTGACGATTTAATGTAATGTTCCCACAAATCATCCCGGGAGGAAGAGCTCTCGAAGAGAGAACAAGCTTTTGCTGGCCGGGACCCCGTCAATGACATGTGAAACACGTTTCCTGCACCAGCGGATAAAACAGGACTGGGTAAATTTAAACAAAGTATTCATTATATGATTAGATCTCATTGCTCGTGACGTCTGGAGTTCAGGATTTGAGATTGAACCACACTGAGTTGTCCCTAAGCGATCTCAGGACTATAGCTCCTGCTCCGTCGGGTCACATTGTCCGCTTTATACAGATCACCTGTAATCGGATGAAATTGAAGAAAAATATTCAGTTTGGAACTCCAGGAGGGACATCACACCCTCATCCGGCATCTGTTCTTGAAACTAACTCGAGAGCTCGAGGAGCTCGACGAAAACGATAGAGGAGAACTAACCCGAGTCCAAGATTCTATCTTTGAAAGAAAGAGCCATCGAGGGATGAGTTCCATTACTTAACGTGTGGATCTTAATCTGCAGCCGATCCATCAGCAACTGCATCGCTGGCGTGGGGTTTTCTAGTCCTAGAATATTTTCAGTTCAATTCTGATTATTGCTTCCCCGCCGGACAGCTCTTCCACCACAGCAGCCAGGAAAACAGCGCCCGTAAATCGTATTCTGTCTAAATCTGTCGTATTCAGTCTAGAGAAAATCGTACCTGAGGGTTTAGCTTCAAAATAGTTGTTCGTTATCGGGAAAGGGTTTGAGTTGTGAGATCCGGCTATAGGACTGGCCACCGAGCTGACACTGCGCGTGGAACCTGTCCAAAAGAAAAATTTTCATGAGTACCTAACAGGGTTCGACAGAAGCACCTAGCAATGAGAGCGGGGTTCTAGGCATTAGCCTACAGCCGGCTCAAGCCATGCGCGCCATGTCGGGATAAATAAGAAAACTGAAATGAAAACAACTGAGATTGTTTATCAAGGGTTCAAAATGGGATTTATTGAATCTACGTTGGTTGCATGCAGGATGATGAAATACAATTCGCTCGATACAGGCAGCGTTTTCTACTTCACGATGCTGCGAGACCGCGTCTAGGAATCAGACCGTCGCGGTGCACAATGATTCAGCGTTTGACTTTCCGAGCCTTCAAGTTTTGATCGATGAAAATAGCAACGGAGTTCAACGGAAAATCAAAATGCATGCAAATTCCAACGGAGCCGAACTGGAATAACTCGATCAAAAGCCACGCGACAACGAGCACGCGCGTGACCAAATCAGCCCCATCTATGTTCCAGACACGACGGACATCGAGCGTCACGGATGGACACATTGGGGGACCGATTCCCGGAAAGAGAGGAACGCTTCGCAGCTGTCATCAGGAGTTCACACTCATCTCAAAAACAAGACGAACTTTACATTTGATCATTGAGCGGCGATTCACCTCCAATGAAGTTAAAATTCAGAAGAGAGAAAAAAAAACAAGACAGAGGTTCAACCAAGCTTCCTTCTGCTTTTCTGTTCTCTGATGCTGCCATCTACTTTGACCTCTACTTGGCACTCGGCAGCCTGCGTAAGAACCGATTCCGTAAATCGTGCATCGTCCTCCGGAATCGATGGTGACTGACTCAATAACAATTAAGTGAACTCAGATCGTACGAGAAAAAAAAGAACTCAACAACATTTGCCCGAGGCTAAACTCTAAAAGCTTGATACTTTGTTCGGGACTTCCGAAAATCCCCGCGTAGAACAGATGGGATGCATCAAATAACTGAGGGTTTCAGGGGAAAACACTCTTCACTTCGAACTATTGACTTCGACCAGCGGAACTCGACGACTTCTCAAAGATAACTGGCCAACAACGCGCTTGAGTTTACGCTCATTTGTCAACGGTTTCCTCCTGATTGACTGAGCACTGATTTTGCTAATTTTAGCAACATTTGAATTTTTTAGGATTTTCTCGACCGTTTCCACCGGTGAAATTTTCCGGGCTTCTCTTTCAAGTTCGATCTCAGCTATCCGTCTCAGTTTTTCTCTTTCAGCATCGCAAGCCTGCTGAGCCGCAAGAAACTCTTCGGCTGATATCATTCGACTTTCTTTAGTGTTTCGGTCGACTGTTATAACTATTCCCCCACCTTCTTCCTTCAACTCGACGTCACTATGCGTACCCGTCCGGCGTCCTGAGCTTTGCCGTGAGTCGAAACAACTTCTGCGCACCGAGGACGGCCTGTCGCTTGTCGACGAGTCATCATCGTCGTCTGTGTTGGTATTGTGACCATTGGTTTCGTTACCGTTGTGCCTGCGGCGCAACCTTGTGTGAACCGAGCCGTTTGAAGATCCGGATAAAGAAATCTGCAAAAACGAACAAATTCACTCCGTAATGTGAGCTCCTCGCAGAACACTTGCATAGTATTCGAATTCCACTGAAAGAACTCGGTTGAAATCCATCATGATTACCCGATTCAGTTCTCGCTCCACTTTGAGACGTTTCTCTTTTTCAATATGGTAACTCCGTCGGCATTTCCGTTTGACTTGAACGCGGTGAATGCCGCCCTCAAACTGTAGCTGCATATCGTGCCGGAATTCACTTTTGAGGATAGCCTGCAAGTAAGAGGTACAGATGGCAAATCAGACACTGCTTAAGATTGACACAAACATCGCAAGCACGATGACCTCAATCCCTGCTGTCGGGCATTTACCTGTTTGAACATTTCGCGGCACAATTCGTAGTTTGGCTTGTCATGGAACTCAAGTCGAGCCACATACGTTGCGAACTCGAGTATGTAAGGTGGTGAGCCTTTACGTCCAAAACAAGCCATCATGAGAGTTTGAGGATCGCGCATGTAGATATCTTTCTGATGCGCTATTCGATCAGCATCTTCTCTATTTGATGACCACGGGAGTTTCCCAGATATCCAGAACAGAAGATTGTACAACAGCACCTGAAATATTCATTGCTCATTCATCAGACTGAGAACTCACATCACCTGCTCCGCATTATTGAATGATATTCACGAACGATGACGAAATAAGAAGCCCGTTATGACTACCTCGAGATCGCTTCGTCTGGAAAGAGCTCCCATGTGTCCATCTCTCGACGTGAATTCGATCGTGCCGTCGTGAGCTCGGCGCATGTCTTCACGGAATTCTTTGTGTACTTCGTATCCAGATTCGTATACAAAATATCTGCAATGAAATGTTCAACCATGATGAGCGATGATCACCGCTAGCAATTTGATAACTCTAGCCTCCTCTCCAATTTCAGGCGATATTAAGAGTCACGGCCAGAGAAGCGCCGATGACCGAACTGCTAAGAATACAACGTAAGGTGTTCGATTCGAAGAACTCACCGGCATGCGAGGCCAAAATCAACGAGGTAGATTTTGTTCGGATCATCGAAGCCAAGAAGGAGGTTTTGCGCCTTGACATCTTTATGTACATAACCATGGAAATGGATATACTCCAGTATATCTGTCACGCGTATTGCCACAGTCAAAGCCGTTTTAAGAGGCATCTTCCCGTCGTTGAGGCTTAGAATCGTCTGAAAGCCCAGGTGTTAGCACGCCTTAAGAAGCCCAGGCTCTCCCCATGATTCTGATTCGGGAGATTGGTATCGGGAACATGACTTTACCTGGAGGTCGGTTCCGAAACGATCAATCACGATGAAACGGTATTTCTGTCTCCGGTGGACGAACGAGCCGGATCCGTGTAGTCGAGGCATGCCGACATAATCTAAGCCTCGTTGACGTTGCCATTCCTCCACTGGAAATCGATTTGTTTTAGAGAGAGAGCTGCTTCCAAGTTCCCAATCGATCGATGATTGTATTTTCAAAAAAAAATAATAATAATCATTCCACGTATCATGAAACTTACTCTTGTCGATTTTGGCACACCGGTGGTAGAAATGCATTTCAGTGAATAAACTCCCGTTGTCATGAGGTTCGACTTTGATAGCCATTCGCGTATCTTCGGGCACGGCTCCTCTCTCGGAGCGTGTTGCTTCACAAGCCATGAAAATGGAGCCGAAACCCCCGGTGCCTATGTGATTACCCACTTTCCATTTTGTACCACGAACGTCAGTGACCACGACACCCGTAACGTGGAACGCCACGGTCCGATTCATGTTCGAGTTAAAGTAGCTTCTCAACCGAACCGGGTTGAGTCCTCAGTTAGTCTCAGCTGTTCAATAGCTGTAAACGCCACATCTGTGGAGAGAAACAAGACATTTTCGAGATCTGAATAAGACACAGATTATCGTTCTGCACGCACTCTCGACGAAATATAAACAAACAAACATTCGAATGACTCGATAAGGGCAGAGCTGGATAACGAGATACGATAAACACCGAACTTGGTTGAGCAACAACAGATATCGAAGATCAAAACATCTCGAGATCGCTCTCGATGTTTCAGACACTTCGGGTAAGCCGCTGGCAAATGTCCGCACACATGGTCGATTTCAGATGAAGTCTGCCCGGACAACAACCTCTGGCGAAACATGAAACACCGGAGAGTTCCAAATCATTTCCCGAAAAATGTCGACCGGCTAACACACGGGAAGACGCACAGCTGCAACTTCGAACAAAAAGCAGAGGAACACTTGAAAATCCACACGACCGTCGGGACTGGAAGACCGACTTGGGTCAAGATTCAAATGCGGTTTACTCTCGAAGTTGGCCGCTGGGTCGCGGCTCGAGCCTTTGTTGATTATTGTATGTGAAATCTGTCACTGAACGCTGGATTGAATCTCAGAGATGACACTGCACACAAGGCATTCATATAGCCAGAAGAGCATCGGACATGTCACGAATCGTGTTCATTCACCGCACGAGACTCTTGTCAAAAACGCCCAACCAAACTGACATGGAGTTGCTAAAGGCCACACACTTCTCAGCTGCAGACCCGGCCATAACACACATACTTTTTCGCCTTCACCAAATTTAGTTCAAGCTTCTTTAGGGCTACAGCCAGCTGGTAGTTCCAACATTCGAAGATCTTTCTCGCGATTAAGTCATCGGCGGAACGAATTCAGAGCTACATTCGAGAAAGAAGAGAAGGAATTCATCGAGACCATGGTCGTATTTACAGCTTGCACCGAGTAGGTCTCAGGTGTTAAAGGGCTAACGGCTCATTCGGGAAAGCGTCGTTCAAAACAATTGTGATGGCGCATGCGACGCAGTCGAACTTCAAGCTCACAGACCGTTGAGACGGCAACTCCTTACCTCAAACGTGACGCCTAAGTTGCTAAGTAGAAGCTTCTACACGTTATAGCAAAGTAGGAAAATTTCTCACTCCGGGTTAAACACCGCATCTCCTGAAACTAGATGCAGCAGACCAACCAACTCCCGCCACACAGACGCGCCGCCGGTCAGGGCAGTCGTTGCTCGCTGATGTGCGTTTCGTCTGCTACGGAAAAATTGGCGCCAAAATTTTCTCAATTCACCTCGTTTCCCCGGGGGGTAGACGAGTTGAGAGGATGCATTGCAGCAGTACGTTGTTCCGTAAAGATCTTCCCTTTTACCGCCGCGTATCTTCCCCCATCTAGCGACCGCCCGCGTGGCAAACGATCCCGCTCAGTTTTCTGACAATGCTGCCACGACCTCAGGCTAATATTCTGATTTGAGAACCATTTCCCGACTAGGCGAAAACGGTGGAGAGGAGCCCGTTCAGAAACCAAAGAGTCGTCGAATTTTGAAGTTTTGAGGCTATAGAACAGCGGTGTCCAACTGGCGGCCCGCGCCGCATTCCCGTCCGGTCCGCCGGTCGGAGTTTGGATCAACAATTGGAATGGCCCTCGGAGCAAGTTTTCGGATGCAAGCCGAAAAGAGCTCGAGCATGTTTCTTTCCAACGCGCTGGGAAACCTTTGCGATTTCGACGTTTGACGTAACGAGAGCAAAGAGTTTTCGATTATGAAATACAGTAAATCACGAAACCGGAGTCGACTTTCTCGGAGTCATCTCAAAGCAATTCTCAAAATAAAATCGAATCGTGCATTCGTTCCAGATTTCAGTCAGCTAGTAGAGGCGACACGCTCACCGTTTTCTACGAAGAAGTGATATGTTCAACTTTAATAAATATTTTTATACAGAGAATGGCAACACATCCAGTGTTTTTTGTGATATTGGGAATCCCAGAGAAACTTTTGTGAGCTTCGACTCTAGTAATTTAGTTTTAAACATCTCAAGATTGCTCCGGTGCAGAAACATGGGCCAAGGGTGCGTTTTTGATCACTTGAGGTCTCGTTCGTTGAAACCGATCAGTGAAGAGCCGACAATTGAGGTTAAATCTCGAGCCGTGTGCTTCTTTCGCAAATAATACCCGAGAGAATATGAAATTCAGTTTCATATGCGACGAAATATACATATCAGAAGAACTTACACAAGCGGCGTGGCGAAATAAACAAATAATCTGTGAAGTCTTCTGGAAACACACCGTTCCCAAGAACTGAATTAAACTCTCCGTCCATGAATGTTCGATTGTCTATTTTTACAAAGTCTCCATCTGTGTGGTTGCTGTGATATATTTCCGTTCTCGTTCACGCTCTTTTCCGTACATCTTCACTAGGACGCGATCGAAGTTAGCTGCGCCTCATGGGATATAATTTCATTCTGCTACGATCTCACTCAGTTCTCTAGATATCATTTGTGAACGCTGAGGAGAATCAGCTGTGCGTGATTCTTAGGTGATAGCAGTGAGCAGACGCCTTGCCGCGGTATTCGACTTTGGAGACTTTGGAAGCCGTTCCCTTGACACCTAATTTCATGAACATTGTTTCCTCTGGCGGTCACGTCTGCATTTGAAATTATGACGTTCCTTCTCGAACCTGCAACCGGGACCCCGATCGCTTCACCTGACCTCCAGCCTGACTCATTGATGTCTCATCTTGCCAGTGCGGCCGCGATCCTCGATTATTGCTGCGTTTCCGGTGACATCATCTTGAACCGAGCTCCCAGGGAAAACAGTCCCCGAAGACAGCTGAGCATCGCAACGCGACCAGCTCGTTCGATCCCTGTGGTTTCCATTCTTTTTCAGCGTCCGTTTTGCGCAGAACCCAAACTTCGTCCCCCAGGAAGCGTGGTCCCAGAAGCCGACTCACCCAGCTCCGGTTCGTGATTCACCGCACTAATGTCTCGAGGATGTTCCATTCGCGGCCAGTGGGTGCTGGAACAGAATGCTGGAGAAGTGCTGAAATATGAAGAACGATCACGACCAAATCCAGGATACCCGTCTCCGGAGCTTCGGAAGTGCCACAAACGTGGGAAAACCCTGAAATTCCGCAGATGACCAAAACTGATCTCCTGGAACCCCCTATCGAAGAATGAACTTGGCCGGAAACGAATCTCGCGGATAACAAGCTTCGCCAGTGACGCACTCGGCAGATAACAAACTTTTCGAATCAACAACTCGGCTGAACTCGGAAGGACAACAAACCCGGCTGAACTTGATCAAGTTTGTTATCTGTCGAGTTCGTTACCTGACATATTCGTTATGCGAAAAGCTATCCAATGGACTCGCTATTATCTGCGGGATTCGGGGTAGTTTGATTTGTACGGATCTCGAACAGGTGAAACAGTTGAACCAACCGATGTCTCAGCCCTGCAACGCACGGAGCGGTTTCCCACAACTAGCTGAGCATCTCATTTCAGAGAATTCCACCCAAACGAGCCTAACTGAACCTCATTGTCTGATCCACTGAATTCTAGAGAACTCATCAAGTTCGTTTTGACAAGTAAATAGAGGTTTTAGAGAAATCTGAGCTTCGCATCGTTGAACTTGGGAACTCAAACTTCCGCAACCTCCTCTGAATGAGCCACGTCCCGGCAACGATGATCTCAACTCATCTTCGACGTCCTCTGAGGAAAACCATGTTTGAAGGCTCCCCTGGTATTTATTCATTCACCGGACTATTTTTTCGTAATTCAGGTAGAACTCAATGACTGAGACACCACGTTGTCAAGAGCTGAGTGTTACTCAGCTCCAAGAATGGAGTCCGGAACTTTTCAGTGGGAAGTTCTTTCTTCATTTCATAAAGGTGCTCACCATTTTCCCAAGACCAAGATTTTCGATTCTTCAAATTGGAAAAATAGACGCCTCGTGGTTCGAATTTATTCTTTCCGGAGCATCCTCAAGGACCCTTGGAACGGCTCCGTAGCTCTTTGGAGACCGTCCCGAAATCGCCTCATGGAGAGTTCTGGAATGATTTTTTTAAACGAGAATGAATCTGAATGGACTTCGCTGTGGTTCTTGGATGATTTTCTGACGAACCTGAGAGGGCTGTCGGGACAGAATGATCCAATGGCTCCGGAATGTTCTTGTGAAGATTGTGTCAATGATTCCGGACGCACCCACCGCACATCTCCGAAATGACGTGAAATTAATCGAGAAATCATCCTCAAGATTCAGCAAAGGGAATACAGAACTCAAGGAAACGAAATGTTGTTGTTTGTAAGACGTTTGTTACCATTGATTTGGTGTGATTGTCCTTCACTAAAAACCATATAAATATCGGACTTGATATATGTATACAGGTACTGCGGGGGAGGGAGGGGGTACAGACGATACATATGACAGAGGTTGCCGCACAGATAGCAACGGCACGCGTCGTCGACAGTGTGGCTCCCGGACCGTGTGCATGTAGCGAACAGGTATCCATGCATCGCTCCTCTTGTCAGTCGAGGGCGGGACTTTCACTGTGGTTCCTTCCACCATTCGCAAGACATGGCACGGGTGTGGAAGAACTTAGGGCAAATCTCTTTCTCCTTTCGTTTCCACAATTTCTTGTTCTCTGTGAACGCTTTGGTTTGTGGCGGATTGTATTTCTCCCTTAGCTGGTCGGACATTAGTGGTGCGCCGGTTAGTAGGTATACAAGTCGATTTCTTGAACGCCAAGTGCTTTCTTCAAGAAACTCGCCTTCAGGCGGTCGAGGAGATCGAGCTGTGCCGCAGTCAGATAGTCCCACGTTATCTGGATGCCGTGGGAGGCAATGGGGGCTATCTCGAGGTCGAAGAGAGATAGCGCGGTACGTAATGATAAGTCTTGGGGTCTCGGAATCGTGCAGAAGGCGATCTTGGCCTTCCCGACCCGTTCCGCAACATGTTTTGAGAACGAAAGTCCCCGGCCCGTCAGCAGAATTCCGAGGTATTGAAACTGAGACACCATCTCTATCGGTTCTCCTGCCAAGTGAAAGACCGTCTTGCTCAGTTCGATGCCACCGTTGCCGAATTTCATAAACTTTGTTTCGGCAAGGTTCACCGATAGACCATTCTGTGTTGAGTACTTTTCCAGCGCCCTCAGAGCTCTACGGAGGTGCGTGACAGAGTGGGAGTATATGGCCGCGTCGTCTGCGTACAAAAACTCGTATACTATGTCACTCGCTTCAGAAATGATATGCGGGAGATCGCTCAAGAGTATCGAGAATAGGAGCGAGGATAAGTCATCTCGTTGTGCAACTCCCGTTGTCTGTATGAAAGGAGGCAACTCACTGATTCCGTCCTCAAGCGAGACTCTTCCCGGTTGCAGCATATCGCATATCAGAAACGAAATGTCACATGATCTTCCCGTCATTGAGTGCCCATCATCGCAAGCGATCAGTTAGCCTTCATTCGCCTAGGGCATATCCAAATCTATTGGGTCTATTGGGAAGATGTGAATTGAAGAGAAATTGTAGACAATCCTAGAATTTTGGGAATAACGTTTTCAGATTTTGTCTGCGGGCTTCCATTGCCGTGGTTCAAGATGGGGGAGTGACCCTTCCATCAGAGCCTTTCAACTTCGATCTGATGGACGTAAGTCAAGAGTAACGGGATTGTTGCGAGTAGGAAGCAACGCGGCAGCGGATGGACTCCTTGATCGAGGGTCGAACTACACTTTAGATCGCTTCCCACCCTTTTAGCGATTTCGAGCTTCCCAGCGATTTGCACGGACGCCATCTGTGAGTGTTTGAGCAGTAGCGGCGGTAGAAGCATGAGAGAAGGTCTCTTCGTATGTTTTCGCAAGTAGCCCAACAGAGGTGCCATGTAGTCAAGCGGGCTGGCAGGCACGGAGTAGAAACCCAGGACCAGTGAAGACTGTCGAATCCGGAGAGTGATTAGCATTGCAAAAGCACTTTCCTTTCTGAAGCGCGCCCGCCTCACTCGTCGAAGCCAACCAACCGACCGAGCGACCGAAGTTCGGCGACTACGAAGTCTCCGTTCTCTCTTATCCTCGCCTGCGAGCCATCCATGCAGCAAGCGAGGAAGTCACAAATCGAATGAACACAAGCTCTACCGAAGAAAGCCCGACCGACGACATATTGCCTGTTGTAAAGCGAGCGGTTGACTCTGTTTGTACGAGTCATTGAATAATATTTTAATTTGTCCTCCTAAGCGTAGATGGCTTTCTCTGGTTCCAAGTTTCTTTCCAAACCCTGAGCCTCTTTGCACGATCCCGAGTCATAAAACCTCTGCGAAACGTTGCGGTTTAATTCAAGACAACCATCGCTGTGATTGTCGTGGTGGTTCAGACGATTTCATGGTGTTTTCGAAACGAGTTCTCATGTGGAGCTCACAAATTCTAACATCGGGAATGTTGCGCTGCTAAGTATTTCGTCACGTCGGCGTCGCTAGCTGCGAGATCACTTTGTTGATGAATCAGTCAACCATTTTCATGAGGACGAGTACCATTTCTATGCGACCGAGTTCGTCTACCGAACTTCATAAGTTCCAGTCGGATGAGATTCAGAAATCGGACAAACTGACTGCAGAATTCATAGAGAATCTACCACCGAAAATCGACGGGAAGACCTTTTGGAACTATCTTCTCTTTGGTTCCCATCCCCGAAATACCGTAAAGACTACAGGTTTGCTGTTCCGCGAAACCGCGAGAGGTTTCATCTGCTGTTTTGTTGGTTTCGGGATCGTGATAGCTACACTCTTGCGCCGAATTCCCGAAGAGATCCATCGCAATCGTTCGATGTCTAGCATACGCATCATCCGATGCAAAAAAAATACTACGTGGATCAGCGGAATTTGGTGATTCGACACAATCCGGAGAATTCATCATGTATGGACCATTTGTCCGGAGCCATTCTCGCGAGTGCCTTCAACCAATATGCGGCGGAGCGTTGGGTGAACTTCGGAGCCGTTTTGTGAAATACAATTTAGATCTTCAGCTTTTATCTCAAGACCTGAAGTATGATGTTGCCATGCGTCGATTACTTGATTTTCTAAGCCGCATAGCTTTTCTCCGATAGGTGGTTCTGAATGCTGCGTTCCTCCAACATCCGGCCATGTCCCAGATTTTGGAGAACCAACGCTCATTCCAAAGCTCGGCCCATGAAGGAGATGAAGCTCCATCGTCTGAAGTCGAAGCGGGCGTTGATTTCGTGTTTCCAGGGTCTAGATTGGACTTCAGGAGGTGGAATTGTCTTCTTACACCAAACACCAGAATGATTTTCCACCCGATGAATCAGAACAGTGTTCGAGGTCGTCTCTCCGAATATTCCCATTTTAACTGACTGAACCAGTCTGACAATGAACATGGTCATTCAATGTTGACTCCGCGTACGAACGATTCTATTCATGTCCGATACCTGGCTGGCCAACTGACGGACCGCTGGATGGGCTAAGTGAACTGCCGGCTCGTTTGCCTGTTTTTCTTTTCCCCTTCTCTCTTCTTCAGCGTGCGATTGATTCCAGTTAAGACGAAGAAGATTTTGGTTCTGGCCGAAGTCACTCTGTATGACCGCTGTTATGAACGTCACGAAGCGAGCGAATGCCTGAATGATCCCGTAGTCGTGAGATCCGCGTAGATGGACTTGTTCATGATGGAATCAATGAACGAATCTATGAATCAATGAACAACAGATCCACTACACAGATTGAACCGACAGACGGACGATCCTTCGCCGACGACCCAGCGTTCGATTCGACGTCCAATGAGCAATCCAAGCAGCGATTGAGCCTGCCTACCAGCCGAGCAAGCAGCCAGTCAGCCACTCGGTCGGTCGAGAAGTCATTCAGCCCGCCTAAAAGAGGCAAGAAGTCTCTTTCGTTCAGAAACTTCTCGATGTAAACACGCAAGTGAGAGAAACTTCAGAAAACCAATGACTTCCGCTAACCATAACCACATGAAAAGGAGTTAGATTAGTTTTCATGATTGGCTTTAGTTTCGGAGAGCGTTTGCTTCCTTTCAGCGACACGTCCAGGCCACGTCACGATTTGTGTCGGATAAAAAACTTGTGTCGTATAGGAAGTCGATAGATATTCTCGGAAGTTCGTTGCTAGCGGAAAGCTCTGAAGAAATATCGAGTGATTCTCAGGTGATCGTTCAAAGCTTTCCTGAAGTCGCATGCGAACGGAACGCCGAAGGAGGCTTCTGGTCGAAACTCGACGGTTCTACCGATCGGAGGAAAAACGTTCGTGAATCCCGAGCGTTGAAAGTAGAATTGCTCTTTCATGTTTGGTCACGATTCGCTTTTGAGGATGTTTCATAAGAAGAGCAGACGGACGTACGAAGCAGATTGTAGCATTGTTCTTGACGTTGACGTCCATTCATCGTTCCACCACCGTTCATTGATTCACTGCAACTTCAGCGTACGCGACGAGTCGAAGCTCTCGAAAGAATGCCATTGAGAAAACACGCCAGCCAACATAACAAAGACCATAACGCCAGAGGAAAAAAGAAGTATGAGAGAAAGCCAGTCAGTTGGGCAGTCACTCTGTCAGCTTCTCTTTTTTTTTTTGCTTCGATATTCGTCTTCTGTCCATCCGTGCCGGTCCGTCCATTCGATTTTCGATCCCTGCTTCTTTACGACGCGACAGCTCGATTCCGAAAAAGTTTTCTCAATTTCGGAAGCGAGATCGGAATTCTAAAAACGCGGTTGTGTATCCGAGACAAGCGTGCTGCAATGAAGGCCCGACGAAAACCTACGAGTACCGCTGGTTCGCTTTTTCCGGAATCGTTTCGAATTTCATCAAATAGAGGTCAGAAAAAGTTGCTTTCCATCACACGTGCTCCGACGAAGGGCGGTCACACGAAATAGAGTCGAGGCCCATAATTATGATTGAGAGGCTTTCAATCATCTTGAGAGCTCCGGAGCCGATAGGAAGCGACTTTGAGGGGGAGGTTTTGCGCCGACGGCCCTACTCGGAATTCACACCTTCGACTGCTTACGAGCTGCCATCCTTGCGAGCGTAGCCGGTGCTAGATCAAGGGCTCCGCAGGAGAGGTCAGTTATGATGAAAAACACACGCACGCCGTGGGAGGACCAATACGGAGACCTTGGTGGGCGGAAACTTCAATGAGAACAGCATCCCAATAGAATCCCACAGTAGTTAGCCACCTCAGAAGAAGCGGTTTCGCCCTACGCTCGTTGCTCTCTGTTGTTTCTCGCAAGGGCGGCTTCTTCTGAAACGTGTCGAACAAGACCTCGGAAGAAACCCCACTTAGGGATTTGGTAACAACCCACATCACTCGCGAATCGGCCGACCGGCCGAAAGTTCTCATCATTGGAGCAATCATCGGCTCGAACGATGAATTTGATGACTCCCACGGCTTCTCGCTCTGCGACTGAGGTTAGAGCGCGAGAGCCCCGTAGTGAAACTCATTCATGGATTCGGTTGTCGTAAATCGTAAACCACCTGGCGGAATTTCACCGAAATTTCGGCTCGTTTTGACGAGCGGTCCTCCAATCAAAGCAGAGCTTCCAAGACAGGAACTTCAAGTTCTAGAACTCCGAGCAGATCCCTCGTGCGGACTCAAATATTCAAAGAAGAAACGGAGTCACTGAGTTTCTCAAAAAAGCTCTCAAGCAACTTCGAATTCATTCAGACTTTGTTTTATTTCGATCGGTTCTTGCCCTTCGGGAATCCAGAGACCTGAGGCGGTAGCGCGATGACTTTTTCTGAATGCACCACGGACTGATGGTGATGGAGTTATGAATGTTTCATTGCTTCCTCTTGTTCGCATTTCTGCTACCGGAGTTTACGTCGAAGTAGCGCGTTTCGCATCAATGACTGTGTCAGCATGGAAATTTTACTTCAAAATGCCTTCAAAGTGCGCTAGAATTCTACGGTTCCTGTGGAAGCCACAGTTTCGTCTGTCGTATGGTAATTGGCGACGCGTGGATCTCTTTCCGTTCGTTCTACCGAATTTTTCTCGGTTTGCTATCCTCATGAAGAATGAGACGTGTAGCGAAAACCGGACTAGATCGCCTCCTGACACCATTTTCTCCTGCCAGATTTGACAACTACGTCATTTAGAGAGCGCCCACTCAAACGTGGTCGTTCGGTTTTTGGAAAATGCCGAATCAAACAAATTGGTCTTTGTGGCCTCGTGGTCGGAATGTAATCATTCTGAAACAATGAATATTTGTCAATCTGAATTCCCATTTTTGTTTTGGGGCTCCTCCTCGCCATTGCAGGGCACATCTCGTCATATTTGCGAATCTCGGCTAATGATGATGATTTCACAACATTAGATCATCAACGAAGTCTCAGGATACATATACATACATATACATACATATACATACATATACATACATATACATACATATACATACATATACATACATATACATACATATACATACATATACATACATATACATACATATACATACATATACATACATATACATACATATACATACATATACATACATATACATACATATACATACATATACATACATATACATACATATACATACATATACATACATATACATACATATACATACATATACATACATATACATACATATACATACATATACATACATATACATACATATACATACATATACATACATAAATCTATATGCATATAGATATAATAGCAAATAAGCTTGACATGCAAACTCTGCAACCTTGCAGGATCTTCCAAACAGCTATCGCCGAGAATGGCGGTGTGGAGCGAATGATCGAAGAGATCTGTTTCGAAGTCCACGAACTTCCGCGAAGCAAATCCCAGAGAGAGTCCGTCCCTCATTGAGAACAAGAATATATTTCGTGTGTATGTGTTTGTACGAGCACAGGTAGATATGTGTTCAAGCTCTGTGCTCGTAGAACGAAGGAGCTTGCAAGGCAGCGAGATAGAATCAGTGAGAAATAAGATGAAAAGAGTGAGAGAGTGATGAAGGCGTTCCCGTGCGCATGCATCAAGAGAATTCGAGCCAACAAAGGCCAATCGAAAAGAAGAAAAAAAGAAGTCAAATTGCTTCTGCTTCTGAGATTTGAATTAAATAGAGAGCGCCAGCGTTGAACACTCGCATTCGATGGTGTGTGAGCCACCACCGATGCCGTCGTCTTGTCGCACCTTGTCGCATGTTCTGGATCATGAGTTTGTTGTCGCTGCTTCTGCTGTCAGCCATCCACAAAGCAGTCATAGCGAAAAAAAGGAGAACACGACAAATGTCGAAACGCCTATTCCAATGAGGTCGAGATTGTGATGGACAACTGTTTTGACTTCGGAGACTGCCAGAGTTGTCGCATGCATTTTGTTTTCTCACAAATCGATTTTGAGGAAAGCGGAAACCCCGAGACATGTTTCTTCTGTGTTCACTCTCAAAGTTCGAACAATGTGAATGAAAAAAAAATCGAGAGAAAAACAAGGGGAAAACGATTACAATTACCTAGGGGTGAAGCTCGGTCCTATGCGACGGAGCGAGAATTTTTTTTTGAGTTTACTTATGCAGCTTTTTTCCAAGATTCGTTACGCTTGTCTAGAGGCCCTGCTGCTGGGGCTGCCGCCGATGTTATTTGTTGTTGGTACTTGCTCCTTGTTGGTGATATCCAGCATAAAAGCCATCAGAGCCAACAACGCCAGCCAGCGTTCCAACCAAGCCCCGGGGTGCGTTCAAAGCAACCAGTCAGTCTGCTAACTCGCTCGCTCGCTTGCTTTGCAGATCCACGACTCACATCAGGCGGGGTAGGGTCGACAAGGTAGGGTAGAACAGTAGGGTAGGGTAGGCGAATGGGCGAGGCCATTCAGCCATTGAGCCAGTCACTCAGTCAGTCAGTCAGGCGGGCAGGCAGGCAAGTGAACGGGCGGGTAGCGCGTCTGTTACACTGTTACGGGCGACGTACGTACGGCCATTGACGGCGCGTCTCGTCTTGACTTGCCACGATGTTCGGCTTCAGGTAAGGGGCCATCCAGCTGAACCAACGACCAGATACAACGAATCGATCGAAAATATGAACATCCGACTGAAAAACCGACCGATTCTCCGTCTTCGCGCGGTCTCTATGATACTCCTTGCGAATCCTTTGACGGGAGCAAAATAGAACAGGAGTTAGGATCGGTTATGCGAACAGCGCGATGAACTGATCGCTAGTTATGCATTTCAGTGAGAATTCATCGTCGGTTGTATGTGAGAAGCGGCTCGCGTCAATAACTGACCGAGCGGTCCTTCTCCTCATAACGAGTGTTTGCCATACACCAGCTCAGTTCTGAAGACTTGCTCTCCTCCACAGAAGAAAAAGCAACGAACTGAAGAAACGAATGGAAGGAAGGAAGAATGAATGAATGAAACAACAAACGGCTTCCGGCCCCTCTGCTTCGTAGTACTACGTTCATTCAGCGGCCCAAACCCATTGAGACAGACAGACAGACAGACAGACAGTCAGGCGGGCGGGCGGGCAGTCTTGCTGAGCTGACTGGATGCTTGGCTGGCCGCTTGCCTGGCTGGCTGGCTGCCTGCCTGCCTGCTTGCTTCTCCGTTCTCGTTCTGTGAATGGGAGAGTACATCGGCGGGCTGGCTGGCTGGCCGGTGTGATGTAGGAGTGGCCTCGCAGCGGGTAATGGGCCCGACTCACTCACTGGCCGGCCGGTCGGCCGACCCGCTGTTCCTCAGCATCTTGCCAACAATCCAACCTCTTGACTCGCCGCTCACCTAAATTTCTGGCGAAACAGAAGAAATTTCTACAAAGACTAGAACGCCGACGGTAAAGCAGAAAAGTCTCGAATTGAGTTGTTTGCATCGCACCTTTTCGCCCGTTTTGTTCCATCCGAACTTGTCGTCGTGGGGAGTTTCGGGTGGAACTCCAGCCTCGCAAAGGCTCGTCGCTTTGAAAACACGTCGCGAGCTCGGAAGTCAATTTTCGTACGTGACGAATCGTTTCTCGGACCGGACTTTCGCCGAAACTGGTCCATGTCGTGAAATAACGTCGATGATTGAGAAGAAAGATTAGAGTTTGCGGGGAGTATGAACTTTGAGTGTCAGATTCAGGGCGAACAACTTCTTCCGAAAATCTCGATGAGATTCGCTAGATGTAACGCGTTCCACACGATGGAACGATGTCGTTTACGCGACGAATCATTCTCTCCAGATGATCGTGTTGAGGCGGCACGAACGGAGTTACTCAGAGAATCATCCAGACCGGGTAAGAGCTGGCGCCGAACGAAAAGAAAATCGGTGGAGAACTTTCGGACTGAGATGACGCTGTGTTTTTTCAATGAGTCTGCAGACCTGAAAATTTCGAATGGAGTTGTGAAAGCTACAGATAAACGATACGTCGGACGCCGAGCATCCGATGAACTGCGGAAACGTTTTTCTGAGGGTAGATTCACTCTTGATCCAGTTCTCCTCTCCGGTCTGATATCTTTTTTTCGTCGCGATGAACGAGTTTCTGAATCGATTTCTGTATCAACCAAACGAGGCGTTTCGTTCGTTCATTCATTCGACTTCGATCCTGCTGAGAGCGAAAAACGTCCAACGATCGGCGAAAGGTCAGCTGCTCTTTTAGACGTCGTCCTCGTGAAAGCGAACCCGAACCCTTCACCTCCATTGCGGGGAAGACGAAAAGAACTTCATGTTCCTCACCGGACACCGTAGGGACATCCTGTTGGCGGAGATGATCGACCGCTCCATTTTCGCGGAGATTCGAAGAAGTTATCTTCATCGAATGATCATTGCAGGAGCTTTGAGGTCAACGGAGTAGTTGGTCGCTCAGTTAATTTCATCTATTGACGACATGCTCTATGTCTTGGCCGTTTGTCCGAATTTATATTGCATTCGCTCTTCCACTCTTTGCTGCTTAATGGTTTCACAGGTCCGATTCGGACGACAGGGCTTGCTTGGTTTGCCTTCTGGCCGCTTGGCCGGCCCGCTGCCCTGCCTGTCCGCCTCAGTCCGCGATGAACGTTGTAGCTGACTCGCTTGCTCGCTTGTTCGTTTATTCGTTCATCGACGGAATTCGTGGAATGTGAATGGCACGGAACGTGAGAAAGACGCTTTATCGACAACTACGACGTCGTTGTTGACATCGTCGATATCGCAGCGTCGTCGCCGTAGTAGATACAGCTGCCGTTGATGCTGCACCGTCTTCACCGACCGACTGAATGACCGAATAGTTTGTTTTCAACGGGTTGGCACTACTTCAAAGAGCACTGGACTTTCCAAAGAGCTTTCGATTCGTGCTCGAGAAGGTTTCCCGAATTCGAGCCTTTGGGGCGGTCTTCGGACTTCGATTCACCTGATCCTGGAGCGAGGATGTATGTTTATCAGCAACCTTCAACGAAGCAGCCGGAATCGTGCGTTCTCATGATGCCATCGCCGCATGCGGGATACGGCGAGAAGCCACAATAATCATTGGAGATAACCGGTTATAATACAATCACAGATAACATGCTTCGCCGCACGGAACGAGAAACGGCCGAAGAAGAGCGGAAAAAAATAGTAGTAACCGAATACCAGAAAAGACCAATGAACGGGCGTGAATTATTGAGGCTATTGCGTAAACATCTGATACAGGGAAGTTGACCGAGTCATCAGATTGTCGTTCTCGATAGAAAAAGGAACGATAATCGCTGATTCATAAAAGCACCTTCAGCAGCAACATCAATCGAAAGAGATACGATGGAAGGAAAGCGGAATCACCGCTGTACAAGAGAAAAAACATCAAAGAGCTCCTCAGATTTTTGCGTAAATCATGAATTCGATCATGGATGCTGTTTTCGGCGAACAACAATCAATGATAACCGAACAACAACAGGAGTTGCTAGATCTCTCAAAAACACGAGGCAGCATGACATCCGGAATATCAGTCTAAACTCGAAGAGTCTAACGGAGACGACATCGAGGCGATCAGCACACGCGAGAACATAGGACGATTGGGAATCGTGCTCAGCGTCACATCCGAACAGCTGATTGGAATCGTTTGTGAAAATGAGCGCACAGTACACGGCGGCGGTTAACCTGGAAAAATCCCTTCGACTCCGATCAAGCTTGGAAGGACTCATCGGTCCGTAACTCGAATCGTATTGAAGGAACATAACGCAATTGGACGTCAATGAGCCGGCTTTAACCATGCTGATTTAGTCCAGTCTTGATCACGGAAGCGACGGAACGCTATGTCGACGCATTACAGCCGTTCCCGTCCAAACGACGCGACGTCGCGCCGTCCTTAGTCCGAGAGATTCTGATTGGGCGAACATTTCTGAACGACGTTCTCCACTTGCCCGGTCCCTTGAAAACTTTTCGGGTCTATTACGGTTCTGTTACTTTGTCCCCGAATTCTGACGATGACAGGTCGCCTCTCGTCGCTCTTGGCAAGAGCATCTATTCGAAAGTCCTCGGCTCAAGACGACTCCGGAAGCGCAAACTCCGAGTGTTTCCAAATCCCAGGATGAGGAGAGCTATGCATCCCAATGGCAGGCTTGATGGGCTGCCTTCAAGAAGCAAAGTAAGTCAATCGCACACTGAACTGGGTTTACTACGTCACTGCTGTGTCGGAATTTGCGGAATGCCGACCAGCCGCCGCCGCTTGGTCGTCGTCTGCTGGTCGAAACTGCAGCTTCTTCATCGACGTAATTCTGCCCTCATCAGTCTATCTATCTATCCATCTATCTATCTATCTCACTGGCTGGCAAGCAAGCTGAATGCCTCGCTTGCTAGCTAGCAAGCTATCTACCTTGCTAACGTAGATCTCATATACGGTGGCTTTGGGCCGAAAGCACGGATGATGATGATAATCGACTTCATTGAGTATTCTTCGGTCTCACGGAGCCATCGACAATCATCTTCTCGCAGCCTGAAGCCAGAGCTTACGATTGACTGACTGACTGACTGACTGACTAGTTGATTGACTTGGCTGACTGATTGGGTGAATCACAACCAGTAAGCCAATGAGCACATCTTCTGTGACTTTTGCACTCGGATTTGCATTCGACCGCGCTCTCATTCTCCTGGGCAGCTCCTTATCTCCACCACTGTCCCTCTGTCAGCAGCTATTCGAGATTGTGATCGCACCTCCGAGATCTGATGTCCACAATCTTCAATGTTCAATCTGCACTCATGATATAATGCCTATTTTAGAAATCAAATTGAACTTCAACATTGCCGCGGGAAAATTCCGCGACATATTCACATCCCGACAGATAGTGCATCGAGAATCTCGATATTCTGGAATCGAGCGCCATCAAACCTCAGGCAGGTAAACCAGGATGCGTTCTAGACTTCATTCAGGACAGCTCCCTGATCAGGAAGGAGTTGCACAAAGGATACGGTTGCATATGTTCAGCGCGATGGTCTCGGAGAACGGCTGCTCCCAGAACTGTTTCATGGAGAGGCGCAGAGTGTCCCTCGACTTCATTCGAATTTAGAACTCCTGAAAAGTGGTCGATGTTCGTCCACTCATATCTGTTCCGAGAAATGGTCGCCAGCGGGAAAAACGTCGATTCCGACGAGGGAGCAGAAACTTGTCGCCGGGTCACCTCGAAACGGTAGGCAGCGCAAGACACAAAGACCTCGACAATCGCTCAGTTGCGCGCTTTGTAGCTCCAACACGATTATATCCGCTCTGGATGAGCATACGTTCCTTCGAGCGTATGTACCGCAACAGCGGCTTTAGCCGAGTGACGAGGGAGCTTCCCCAACTAAATCGCGCTTCTGGTGAAATAATTTTCTCAGTTTTGAGAACAAGCCACTCTATATGCTACGAAGTGTTTTCTCTAGTTTCTGGCAGTTTCTTAATGGCTGAGGCAAACGCGTGAAACCTAAAGCGGTAATTTCGAAACCCCTCCCCCCGACAGTAGCGGTTCACAGCGTTTACCAGATGGACTCCTTGAGCCGGTTTGGATTGTTTGGGCATTCGAGCTCAACTTGGAGCTCGGCCTTCAACGAAACACCCAGAAGAGAAGTCGTGTATGAGAGGATACCTTTACATAATAAGCACAGGTCGAACGGCGCGTGTTCATCCTGGAAATGTGAGTGATTCCAGAAATCCGATCGGTGCTACAATTGTTCCAACTTCCGGATTGAAACACAGATTTTGATGTTTATATTTGAACGGAAGAAACGCTGCCTGCGTCTGGTACGTTCGTAACACGTTCCAACTTGTGTATTTAGGATACGTGCAATCAACGAAACTACTTGATTACAGCCGACCAATCATATGCACTACACTTTTATATTCTTCCGAAATCCCCTAGCTCTATCTCCAAAGTGCTGTTTCTTCTGCTTCTGCTCTCTGCGTAATAGTCTCGGTGACTTTCAGTGAGCTTTGAATTGTGGGACGGGGTTTCCACGAACCTGGGCTGAAATCATGACGATGGCTGACCAAGTGTACAAGCCGCCAATGTATAAGTTCAAATGTACACAACCATACTCTTCGTTAAGAACTTTGAGGTATTTTCAAGGGTTCAAGCTGTTCCGAACGAATGACCCTCTACAACTCTTCCTTTTTCGATCAGAAATAGCAGTTGCGGGATTTATTGGTAGAGATCAGATTGATGATCGTGTGACGAATTTCTGTCTGGAGTCGGAGAAGACCACATTCGAGAAGTCCATCAGATTGCAGTGCGAAGCGTTCTCCTTGCAACGTCAGCGATCGCCTCTCACAAACTTCCATAGACGGAGACCAGGCCTACAAAACACATAATATCCAGGAGGAAACCGGCCAGAAGAAGCAGTGGCGGCACCGGCTGGGTTGTTTCCCCTAGCGTTCGATCTTCGTTCCCGTGGGCCGCTCACTTCTTGTAACGGTTTTTCTCAGCGCACTCAACAGTCGCCGCGCCGTAGTCGTCGTCGCAGCAGCATAGCCAGCGCTCACCAGTCGCACATGTTCCGGTGTTGTCTGCTGCCGCTGCTGCTGGAGCTGTCAGGGAGGAACATCCCGCGATGGCGATATTCATCCGAGGAAGCGAGCAACTCACCAAACTCCATGTATACACTCACGGCTGGCCCGTGTTGGTTATTGGCTGGCTAGCGTTTCGTCGTTCAACCAACCAATCCGTAAACTCGTCCGCATCGGCGTCAATTGAGAGACAAATAGAAAGGAAGAGAGACTGCGAGAAGCTGGCATCGACTAGTGAACAGAAAGAAGTTGATCCAGAGAACAAGTTTATCCCTTTGTCCAACCAAGACGCTCTCCGAGAATGCCTTTATTCTTGACGTCGGCATCGGCGACGGTAGGATCAGATGTGTTTTTGAGGAGAGCTTAGGCCAGATGAAGCGAGCGAGGCATCTCTAAGATTCAGATCACGCACAAAATGGTATAGTAGTAAATGATGTTCTCAAGTGATGAGCTGTGGACGGTGGGGCGAATGCACTGTTACAATCCAAGCCCTATTCACGGAGGTATGCGATGCTCTAGTAGTACTCTAGGTCTGTGGGCGTAACCGTAAGCTGGGAGTGGCAACGTTTTTTCTGTCGACATCGTTTAGTGGGGGCAGCCGGCCAGCATTCGACGAGTTAAGCGGCAGCGGCAGTGGAGGAGGTAGTGGTAGCTGCGGCGCGGCGACGGCGGCCCCACATCTCCAACAACAAGAAACCGTTAAAATTACACGAGCCGAGAGTCCACCACGCACACGAGCAAGAGACTGAGTGGGTGTGTTCAGGTCTGGCGTTGAATCTAACGGCATCAGCAGTCGCGGCCGGGGCAGCAAAATCATTCGTAAGAGGCTGTACTTGCCCGGGGTGCTCCTCTGACCGGCTGCTCCAAGACGGTGAGCGTTTCGAGCGGAGAGACCGAGAGTGAGCGGCTCGGGTACGAAGTACTCCTCCACCATTGACTGCTCGGATGCTGGGTAGGCATACAGGCAGGCAGGTAGATAGGCCGGTCGGTCGGTCGAACGGTTGGATAGTTGCGCTACTCGCTGGCCGGTCGGCCGGCTAGATACTGTCCGTCTGTACGTCGGACACTTCGGCTGACTTGCTGTGATTGTATTTGCCATCAGGGGGCACCATAACTAAGAGACTGAATTCAAATCGTCCATTATGTCTCAACGTAGAAAGAAATAGACGGAGGGATAAGAAGCTGCCATGGGCTGCACCTGTGCCTGTCCGAATGCGTGCCTGTTCTACCCATCAACCCGCCGACTGACTGACTGACTGACCGAGTGACTGACTGCTCTCTCGCTCGCTTGCTCCGAGAGTACGGGCCAGCCCTACCGTGCTAGTATTGCTCTGGTTCCGAATGATCGGTCGTGAGTAGCGTCTAGAGCGAATCATTGAAGCGCGGGACCTTTTATTACGATTTCTGACAAAACTCATCCTTAGCGCTCGTTGCAGCAGAGTCATCAAGCAGCAACTCCACGAGAACCGATGAAGAAATCGATCCTCAATATCGACCGATCGTTTATGAAGAAGACTCACTGTATCGAGAAGCGAAAGTTTCCGTTCCGTGGCATCACCTTTAAAGAATCGATCAAACCCTAAAAGTCAGAGAACGGTTATGTCTGGACCTCGCAGCCCCTTCCAAAGTAGAGCTAGAGTCGCCCATGGCGCAACCGCGTTACCGCTTGACGAGACGCTAGCGCTGCTGGAAATACTCGTTTCTTAGACCATCTGGGCATCATGGAGGGATGCATGCGTACAGAGATCGAGATCCACAGACAGACAGACAGACAGACGCTCGGCGGGACGGACGAACGAACGGGCAGACACAGACTTACTAGCATATACTCGTACCTGCTCACCGGAGACCCAGAGACGGGGGCTGGCGAGCGCTCCGCTTTGCTCGCTAGTCGCCTACTCGACTCGAGTCATCTGGGGCTTCTGTTGTTGGCTGTGTTCGCCGTTCTCCAGCTCACTCACTCGCTCGCTCGCTCGCTCGCTCGCTCATTCGGTCACATAGAGGAGCTGAAAGACCATCTGGTGAGACGGGGCAGAACGACTCAGGGCATCCATCTGCCGCTTGAACCTGCTGCGCGAAGCAAATCTGCCCGTCGTCGACGTCCTAGCTGTAGTTGTCGATTTCTTACTAGCCCCCTCCAAGCCGCCACCACCGCCGCCGCCTCCTACCATCCCCATCCATCGGAGCGAGCAAGCGACGATTCGGCTGCTTGGCTGTCCTTCCTCAGTTGTTTCGCCTATCCCCAGTCGGGCAAGCAGCATGTCTGCCCGCCGTCCTACGACCCCCACAACCGGAATGGCCAGGCAGAGAGCGAGAGAGGAAATCCAGAGGGAACCATAGAATAGCTCGAAACGCGTAAATTTCACTTGTCGAACAAGCCAGTCTGTCACAATGAACCTAGCGACACAGGGAGCTCCTAAGTGGCTACACTCGATTTTACGTCGGGATCATAGCCTCACTGAGGAGTTCTTCCCAGAAGAGTGATTTCTGCTCCGTCTCGACCGAAGCCCATCCGCGCAACCGTGTTGGCCGAACTTCCGCCTTGTCCCCGGAAAACTCAGGAGCTCGGTGGACATCCTCGACTGATGACTCTGCCAGAAGATGAATCTCGCTACATGACGGTGCACACAAAACAGCCTCTTTATCGTCCTTGGCGAGGATCCAAATCCTGACACTGTCGCTCTGACTTCAGCTGCCGTTCCGCAAAATGACCACCCCTTTTCGATTTGTCCCATGTTGAAATTGAATTTCAATTTCCTCGATTCCGTTCTAGTTCGAATGGAATAGCCACAATGAACGCTCTCAGCAAAAGGCCAAAATGCGGGGGCGGAGCGGCAGCGATTTAAATCTGTTTTCTAACGGAGTTGCCAGCTGTCTCGGCTGTGTTCTGTATGTTTTGCAGAACGACCTCGAAGTCAGATGCTTCTCGAAGCGAAGTCCACGATTCCGTTCACAGCAGTGTTCTTGACGGGCTTAGTCGGGTTCCTATATTCCAGGATCTAAAGGCGAATTCAGTGGGCGCGATCGTTCCGTTTTGAACGATAATCTCACCTCGAGAGGTGCTCATCGAACGTTAGAAGTTTTGGCGGGCATTTCGTCTCGGCGCGGGAGTTCGTCTTCTTCTCCTTCTTCTTCTATCGCTTAGCTCAGCCGTTTCTTCTTCTGCTCTACCCACTGTTCCTCCTTGTGATCATCATCATCATCATCATCTAGCCATGGCCATGGTCATCTTCGTTTTCGTCGCATTCGTTGTTGTTGAAATCCAGTCGGCCCCTGGTCGTTCTGAACGAGAGCCTGCCTCGTTCTGACGAACTGCCTGCCTGCCCGCCCGCCCGACTGGCTAGTTGGAGGATGCCAGATGGGATTTCGACTGTCGCACAGTCGCCAATGCAAGACTCATTCAATCTATCACGCATCAGCGGATGAACATCATCGGTCAATCAAGTGAAACTTCACTTTTTTGCTTCGACCTTTTTCCCGCCTTAATTCGTTCGTCCTGACGGTGCTGAACGCGACTGGCCCCGAATCTCCAGAGACTTGAAATTTCTTATATCGGTGCCGTATTCACGGATTTGGCGACAACGGCGACCTGGGTCGACGTGTTCAACATCTTCGGTATTCGCCCCTTGACGTCTTCGTAGGTTCGAGCGAGCGACGTAAGTCTGTTTCAGAATCTCAGTCAGTCAGTCACGGATTATCAGCGGGAACAGCTCTCTCGTAGCCTCTCTTCTCCGTTGATTTTTTCTTCTCTACCGGATGTCGAACAACAACAGCAGCAGCGGCGGTGACTGCAGACCACGGTCGTCCCGGTCTTTCGGTTGCTTCGTTGATTTTTGCGGTGGTGCGCTGACTGGCTGGCTGGTTGTTTCGTACGAAGCCGGATCTCGTGCTGGACTGACTCAACCTAGAGGTGCTTCGTGAGTGACCCCCAAAGGGCAAAGGTGCCAAGTGCGGATTTTCACCCTTATCCGCACGCAGTCTAACGATTTAGACGCACTCCATCTTGGCTGCTCGTATGCGGGTCTATCATCAATGCGCTCTGATCTGATTTGCTCAGAATCGAAAGTTAGAGGTCGAATTTCGACGGTTCCTGTAAACGTCTCGGGAATCGGATACGGGCGCGACGACCTGCCATTGTCTTCAGGCGGACACTTCAATGATCAACGCACTATCAGCATGTTTCTTCGATCATCGCGGACTTGTCGTCGGGAGTGCGCTCTTGTATTCCTTAACCACCGCTTCCAATTGAAGAGTAGTCCAATAGAAGAGTTCGTTGAGGATCAAACTCGCTGATGGCGAGCAGAATGCAGAGAACTTTGATAAAATATTTTTTTATATTCGCAATCGATTTCAGTACAGCTGCCGGTGATAGCTTAGAGGACTGAAAGTTTTGGAAGTCAAACGAGTAATAAGTGAGAACGAGACAAATACGACCGGCAACGAGTTGTCGTCTCTAGAACAGATATGTTCAGCAATTCGCGATATAGACAACTCTTTCTTGATCAAGAAAATACCAATGGACCACCACTTTACAAATTCCGCATGGGGCGCCAAGTATTGACTCACAACGCCTTGACCTTCCACGGTTACGTACACTCTATCGTGACGTCACTCCGGATCCCAGCTTGCTTGGAAATTCGACAGATTCTGCGTACTCCGATCCTCCCTTCATTGGTTTTCCTCACTCGTCGCGAACAATGAAGTTCCGGAACCGGGTCGAGGGTCCTGCGGACGGGCCGCGCACGGACCGCGGGTCGCTGGGTGAACACCCCTGCTCTAGAACCTCTTTCTAACCTGTCTGCCCGCCTGGCTGCCCATAGTGCCACCAGCTGTCGTCTGCTTTTTTCACGTCGTCGTTCTCCTCCTTGTTTTTCTTGGGCCTGTTATAACTGCAGCCAGTAGAAAAAGCAGGCTGGCTAGCCGGCCGGCTGGCTGGCTGGCAGGCGGAGTGGCGGGCTATCCGGTGAAGATATTATGGGGGCAATTTCAGTAATGGGTTCACCGTGTGCCTCTGTGGGAACTTCGGTCAGAGTCGTCGATACGCCGAGCTGGAACACCATCTGAGGTTCGAGCAGACTCGGTCAGCTTCAGCTTCAATCTGGGTTCCTCGTTTTCCGCTTCAGACCCCGAAACAGCAGGAGCAGCAGCCGACGCACCAGAATCATTTATGATGAGCTCAGCTCGGGAGAATCCGAAAAACTCGATGCTCGAGTTTCAAGGTAAAATTCAGGAGAAAATCCTGGTCGAGTGCAGGAGCGACTCTTGATGAACGCAATGCAGAACCAAACTCGATTTCCAGAGTGTGTTTTTTTGCTTATAGAACTCTGCGAAAGCTTCCTCGACAGGAGCTGTTGTCGCGGCCTGAAGTGAAAGGAATCCAAGTGGACCTTCCAGCGGATCGGGTTCCGTCTGATTTCAACCCTGAACTGCTCGTAAGATTGTCTTGCGACAGCATGGATCGAATTTCTTTCACGCATTCCCCGAATGATTCGTTGAGATTGGATCGAAATCAATCTATCGTTGTGTGAAACCGATACTGAGATGAATCCATGCACCGACTGGCTGCTTGGCTGACTGAATGTGTGAGTGAGTGAGTGAGTGAGTGTGTGTGGATGTGTGTATCATAGCCGCCGGTTACAACAGTTACACCTCGCACTTGACCAGGCGCACCTGCTTCGGCCACTCAGTGAGTCGGTGAGCGAGCGAACGAACGAACGAACGAACGAACGAACGAACGAACGAGCGAGCGAGCGAGCGAGCGAGCGGGCGAGCGAACGATCGAATGAGGCCTGGGTGTCCGAGAGGCTCTCCCCATGAAATATTCATCTTCAAGACAAATTGAGCCGGCTGCTAGGATTTTCTTTTCCTCTCGAGGAATCGGATGGGTTTGTTTGTTAAATGCCGCCGGTCGAATTCGAATGAATAACCGGCCGATGCTTCGATCGTGTGTCCTCAATCGCTCGCTTCTCTCCGATAAGTTCGGAACAAGCAGTCGAGGCTTGCTTAAAGTAGTCGTCGGAAAACGATTGCAATGAATTCATTGTCGATTGTCCGTAAGCAAGCCGTACGACTTCGATTCCTCCACAATGGCTTGTGTGTAAGAGAGGAAATTTCACGATGAGTTTCATTGCTAGCGAGCTGTCGGGCATCCATCCGTTCACCTGCCACCGAGGATTCGGTGCTTCTCGTGATGCTGTCAATGTGCGTGTGTGAATGAGTCCGACGTGCGTGCGTGCGTGCGTGTGAGAGAATGGATGGGTCTCTTCTTCACGAATGACAGAATGAGCAAATATGTCTTCCTATCATGCGACTGTTTGAGACGTTGACATCAGCTGACATGGCTTTCGGAAGGCCTTGACCCGCTAATAATCCACTCTCAACGGAAATGAATGGAGTTACTCATTGCCCCGTTAGAAGTTAAAACTCGTGGAAGGGTTTGCGGGTGAAGTTTGCTTCCCTAGAGACGGAATTCGGGCATGTATGTGTTGACTCGATCTCGGCTCCTCTTAACCTCAATTGAAAGAGATTATCCCTTTCCCTCTCGGAGACGTGGAACTTGGAACAAACCGACGAACCCTTGAGCGGTGCATGACTGTGTTTTTTTCATTCTGTCGTTTATCGAACTCGGTTCCCATGCTCACTTTCTCGGTTCGAACAGTTTTTTAGCTCTAGCTTTGCGTTCGCCGGAGCTAAAAGAGGAGACGACGACGAAGAAGAGATTATCTTCTGGCGGCGATCTTCACCTTCCGATGTTTGTCTTCCTGGTCTTGTCTATTCCTTTCGCTTCCTCACATTGGCGGCTGGCGACATATGGTGTTTTGCTTTCGGAGTGAGTGAGTGAGCGAGCGTATTGCATTGAGGCGCGCCATTCAACAAACCGAAGATGCGCCCAAGCAGATTTCATTCAAAAGAAGGCCTTTCAATCTCCACAATGAAACGAAATAATTTCTGCGGTGGAGACTTGGTTACGGAGAGGATCCAGGGCGCCTTTTCGAGCGGAAGAGTCAGGACAAGAATCGAATGCCGATCCGAAGGCGTGCGTGTCAACTGACCGTGAGCTCTCCCTCGAAGCCGAAAAAGGGAAAAAGGATTCAGATCATCATCACTCAAAGGCACTCTCATCCTCGGAGGCAAGACGAAAAGACCCGGACATCTCGGTCAGGAGTTTAGTGCTTCGTCGCTCGAGTAGAACAAGCTTCTATCGGATCATGAACGAGGTCCTTTTCGCTCAGAGGGCCTGCTCACGTTTATCCCTTGATTTACTGCGCCTCGAAGGAATCCACGCTACCTTGCTACTTCCACAGTCGGAGCATCTGTTAGCAAAGAGTTATGTCAACAGATTAGTGTAGGACCTGCCAAGGTTGCGTCGGTCGCGGCTGCTATCTTCTCGTGATAGACAGAGATGAACCAAGGTGGAGTTCGAGACTCGAAGAATCGCCGCGGTGTACTGGGAGGCACTAAATAGAGGCGGGAAAATTTGAATCTAAAGATGCTCCATCGTTCGTTCGTTTGTTCGCCCGCTTTTTGGCAGGCGGGTTGTCGTAGTACTCGTCCTTAAGCCGTCATTAATATCGCTTAACGGCGCTTTATGGGAATGTGGTGATAGCGAAGAATGTGGTCTTGTACACAAATCTCGTTTGTGTGTGCACACACACACACACACACCTCAGCCCGCCGAAAGGTTCACGGACAACAGGAAGACTGCCTATGGTATTGTGGGAAAGCTTCTTCACTAGAGACAGAAGCGACAAGTAGTCATTGTAGGTATCATGGTTCATCGAATCTTTACAGAAGGACCGGAACCCGAAGTGCGAGTGTTTACTTCGACGACATCTTCTTCGGGTAAAAGCTGACTGACATCGAGTAGGAATTTGACTCAAGCGCGAGGTTCCGTTCGACTCTGAGCGCTTTCGAGGTTGTCTGAGTTGGCTTGCACGCTTGTTTCTATCCGCGTAAGAAGAGAGGGTATTTTACGAGATTTTCGTCCTCCACGACCGGAGCTGGAGGTCGAAGGAGAGACTAAGACGAGGCGCCTAGGTGACTCTACACCAATAAATTGCAAATTATTGGGCCGCTAGTTCTGCTGGGGGCCTCCCCAGTTTGAGAAACCTTGGACCACTCAAACGACCTCACGCTGCTGGGAAGAGTACACTCACTCTCTTACACACAAACTGGTTCACTCAGCCTGACTACTGAGCGAGTGACGACGACTACTACTACTACTACAACTGCTGCTGCTGCTGTGTCTTCTTCGTTTTCTTTTTCTCTTTTCACAGCCGGTCCCGAACCGCCCGCCTGTTCCGTCATATGATACTAATTACGGCCGGCTTGCGCCCTCTAACGAATTCGCGAGAAACATTAGGAAGAGCTCTTCACGGGCTGGACCGGTGGCTACAGCAGTTGACTCAGATGGTCTGATGGATGGCCATGTCGCATTCATCAATCATGCTTTCAATACCCTTCAAAGCGTCCTGATTTCGAGGTGAGAGGCAAGGATTGACGCAACGATCAGAAGCTGTCTCGGTTCGAGGCGAAGAAAGATCTGCTGAAAGATGAGATGAACTTGTCGTCTGAACAGCAGAGAAAAATGTCTGTACTCCAAATGAACAACACGGACCGGCTGGCTGGCTGGCTGACTGACTGACTGACTGGTTGACATATTGCTCAACTTGGAGAAAGATGAAACACTCGATACCCGGCGCGGCGACGAGGCTCTGGGCCATTCTTCGGCGCAGATTCGGATTTCGCGTCATCAGGCTCTCGTAATGCCTTAGTTCGGGGAACTTTTTTGCCGGAAAACTAACGCGATAGATTTCCCCCGCGGAAACCCCTCTTTCCAATCCAAAGGGTTCACAGAGGAGGAATCATGTATGTTTTTCTTCGACGTCAGGTTGTATCCAGGAGGGCAAGTTGAGAGGTTCGAGTTCGGCCAAAAAAATGCCGCGAAATCATCACTGCTGTCAGTCAGTCATTTATAGCCTTCAAGAGTTTGCATTGTTCTAAGAGTTTTTCTTCCCACGGCTCAGGCTCGACGTGTAGTCGGGGATTCGGCCAGGCAAGCAGGCAGAGGAGGCGATCGAGCTAGTATAGATGATGTTGCTGCTGCTGCTGTGGCTGTTGTAGCTTCCTTGATGGATTTATGACTTTTCTTCCGCTTCTGAGTTGCTGTGTTCTCTCCTTCAGAAGTTAGTTCAGATCGGAGTTCGTCCGGACTCCTTCCTTGTTTGTAGTTCGCTACCCGTACTGCGAGACCTTAGGGCACCCATTGTATGTTTGTACTGATCCGAGATATTATTCTTTGATTTGAAGGCTGAGCGAACCTTCTGATCATGCAACCTGCGACGCCTTGAGACGCGAATGCTTCTAATTGCTTGCTGTTTCAAGTCCCCTCCCATGATCATCTTCGATAAAGAAAAAATCTCTCTGTTTCTCCTTTCCTTCATTTTATTGAATTATGTTCTCCGCTCCGACTCCGCTCGCCATCAAATGGCGAGCTCAATGGCATACTTTCGAAGCTCGCTCCTCTGTCGGACGCAATATTTACAATGTACAAGTCATATCGGCGTGAGAGTTATATCGATTCGGTCATTATACACAGGACAGGTGAACAGAGATCTTCAACCTGGTTTGTTCGATTAATATTTGCCCTCACTTGAACCGATCTTCCAAGGTACAAAATCGTACTGCGAACTCTATAACTGCTGATTACTTGCTTCGCCCGGACAAAGAAATCTCTGTTCGCCTGTCGGTAATTCTTATTTACAGGACTCTTGTGTACATGTGGAGCAAGGTAGAACATTTTGGCAAGCAATGAATATTGCTCCCGCCCCTTGACTCGCATTGAAGAAAATATATTAGGAAACTTTCCTACGAACACCGATCACATACTCTTTGTGTGAGTGGAGGTGGTGGGTGGATGGATGAATGAACGAACGAACGATGAATGAATGAATTCATGTATGGATGAATGAATGGATTCATGGATGGATGGATGAATTGGAAAAGAAATTTGGCGACGCGCGAAGAACCCGGGCAACCATCTGACCCGATCCAAATATTTGAGACATCGATTTTGAACAGCTCTTAGTGAAACATAGCACCAATTATCAATGGCCACCATGCGGAACACAAATATTGTATGGTTCCAAGAATCGCATCATTCGATGACCTTTGGATGGGCTTCTCTGAATCCGTTGTAGCTCACAGCTTCAATGAGGATGCTCGATGATTCGATTTAGTCGACTTGCATTCGACCTTTCAGAATAAATACTTTAAATATTACTCTAAAACTACCTACAACCCGGACTCGGGTTAGTTATTGCCAACGACAAACAAACGCCGACGATCGTTTCTGTGCTCATTTCCTCGACTTTGAACTTCACCCGCTGCTCCTTAACGCACTTCGCGACGTCACCCACTTCGTCTTGTTGCCCCTTATTTCCCGTTTTTCTGCCTTGAGTGACCGCTCTAAGCAACCTGCTGGCAGAATCCAGTGAATATTTTCAGGTGATCCTCCTTGAAGAACGATCCAGGACTGATGGAACTGTCTGTGTGATGCGATGGACACCATTGCTGTGCAGGACAGTCGCAGAGGGTGTCTGAGTTCACTTCATCGACGACCCGTCGCTTCTTCACAGTGAATAACCGACAGGGTTCGGCTGCTTGGCACTTTTGTCGCTGTAAAGAGTAAGAATGAGTTTAGTTCTTGGATTCCAAAATGAAAGTTTCAACCTCCTGGAGGTCATTCCCAACTGCCGTCGATTCTCATGCGGTACACCGGAGAAAAGAGTTGCGCGGGGCTCGGAGTTTCGACTCGTGTCTCTTGTCATTGCGGAAAAAAAAACGAGTCGAATCCATCAATACTTACAACTTGAGGCGAACAGGCGAACGAGTATTTGAAGTTGACTCCTGAGACATTGGGGACCAATTCGTACTTGGCCAAATAGGCCACGGCGTTCTTGGGACATGTGCAGTGCAGGGTTTGCCGAGTGTGGTTTGAAGCGGTCTGCTCAATGGTCCACGTGGCGTCCCGGAAGAATCTGCATTCCGGGAGTTTTTTGACTGGTTCACAAGTCTTGTACAGACGGCTCTTGTCGGTGACGGAGTGGCCATCGGCGGAATCAAGAGATTTAGAGCACGTCGTCCTGGCTGGACAGCGGCACTGGCGCTCAACCCAAGGAGTTGAATAGACGTCCACTTTGTTGCAGACTTGCATGGCTGAACATTCTGGAAGATCAGCTTCTGAATTCTGTAATCAGAAAATAACATTCGGTTAGTGAGAATACGAAACCAACTCTCGGAAGACTACTACCCGGAAGTTGAGACAGTTCAAGCAGCTCCATTCCAGCCAAGAAGTTGATAGGTCGCAATGGCCAACAACAAAAGCATCAACCTCGTCGACAATAACCAACAAATCTGAGCAAGAAATGCTGTAGAAGTAAGCCGCGGAACCAGATGCGTTCACACACAAGGCATACATGGACCTTCCGGCCTAGACGGACGAACGGTCGACAGACCGAACGAAGCGACGAACAGGTTGACGGGCAGGTTGCTTGCTTGCCTGCTTCGTCGGTTACCCGCTCCTCCTTCCACTTGCTCGTCGTGGTTGCCGGTCGGCCGACCGGCGGAACAGGTAGTACGCTTCGGCGAAGTTCCTCTCTTCAACTGCCTTCAGCACACCGGCGGCTAATACTTCAGCTACTACAACTACTACTATTACCACTACGAATACCTGTGCTGAGAAAACCACGGCAGCCCCTGCCTCACTAACGAATCTCCCGCTTCGGTGGGCCAGCGGGTCCAGCAAAATGCGTATGACCGAGAGAACGTGGGCACCTCTGCGACTACCTGCTTCAGTGACTACGCTCCGACAGCTTGTCTGACTTACTGACCGACATCGCGGGAAATTCTCCGAGAACTCTGGCGGCGGTGCGCCGTGAACGCACTTTCTATGATACTCGGGAATCTATGCAAGGACGAACGAATCGCTCGAATTGGCTCTGGATTTCGCGTTCGACCAGGGCCACGGCCCGCTAGAGAGACAATCGCGCAAGGTGCAGTGCATTGTGCAGTGGGATCGGGCTTCGTCGCTGCCAACGTCTGCTCCGAACCGAGAGCAGGTAGACAGGTATCGCAGAAATCTTCGAGGGGCCGGGCCTGGCGAGCTTTCGGGGGCTATCGAGCCAAGGAACAGCTAAGTGAACGAACCATTCATTCATTGAGTCAGTCAGTCATTCATTGATCTCAGTGGTCGAGGTGACGGTGGTGGCACCTCTCTGTTATTCTCTTAGCCAGTCAGGTAGCGAGGAAAGAAGGCAGCCAGCCAGCCAGCCAGCCAGGTAAGCAAGCCAGCCAGCCAGCCAGCGCATATGGGACCGAAGAGAAGGAGGCGCCCTGTGGATAGAGAGGCAGAAGGAGCAAGTCCGCCAAGTAACACAGGTGTTCGAGAATAGAAGTGATCACCGCCAGAGCCACGACTGCGAGCACGACCATCAGCGCTGGCATCGCCAAGACAGGAACAGTATGCAGCAGAGCCCACTGGATATGGACCCAAAGTTTCTTGGGCCGATAGTCACCATGTGCTTGCGGGTTTCTCTACAGAGCTGCTTGCGACAACGCTGGGTCTCTTGTTGGGCGGATGAGAGGGTCCGGCTCGCGTGCTCCCAAGTCCAGTTTTGGACACGAGCGCCTGATTGACCAGAGAGAGTTGACATATCGAGCGCCGTGGATCCAAGCGGAAGCAAGAAAACGAGGTTGGTTCCGCGGCAAAAGATCCGATCCGCGATGCTTGAACCTGATCGTTTGTTATGCGGGATCGAGCTCCAAGTTCTTGCTCAGGAATACAGAACAAACGGAATCGGGAATATCCACTTGTGATATCGCGACGGAAGATTCTAGGACACCCCTATTGAAGCTTTGCAGGAGCACTAATTTACATTCTGTCTGCGTCGACGGTCGCGTATGTAGCAGCAGCCTTGGCAGCCGTACGGCGGCGACGACGACGGTGAAGGCGCGACCGGCGCACTGAGCCAGCATCCAGCTGGAAAGAGAGCGAGGAGCGAGCGTTGAACGGACGCTCTTCTGCCGCTGGCGTTCATTCATATTTTGATGAAATGTTCTGATACGCCGATGCGCCAGCTACGCTACTATCATCGATTCGGGCAGAAGCATCGGCAGCCGCGGCGGCGCCGAACGACGATTCAGGTGCAAAATTCGTTCTTTCACTGGTTCGTTCGTTCCCCTCAATGTTACATTCGACGGTTCGTCGGTTGGGCCCTCTCTTTTCCACATTGATCGTCGACGATGGTGTCGTCTTCGTCTCCAGAAGGCAGCACGGCGAGCAACCAACCAACTAGCTAGTCAACTCCGTCCAGTTCGATCGGCGGGAAGACATGCGAAGAGGCAGTCGAACAGCCATCGCTTTCGTCGTCGATATGAAGATAACGAATTTCACAAGCGGAATCTCAACGTAGAGGCAAGCCCATTCTATCAGAGAGTCAGCGAATGAAGATCGTTCGAACGAGCGTATTTTCGTGATCGTCTCAAGGTCTTCCTTTGAATGAATTGATAGAATTCTCCGGAAAGTGACCGGAGCCTCTCACCGTCATCATCAGCATCCTCCTTAACTGTCATGTGGGTTCTCCTGAAATGCAGGTGACAACCGCTTCGCTCGTTCGACGTCCACCGCTTCTTCACACATGATTTTGGAGAAGACGAAAGTAGAGGAGTTTGGAGCGATTCGCAACAACTGCTACAAACGATGTTTGAATTGTCGGGCGGTGTAGGCCGAGTTCGCCGCACATGAGGGAAACAATTGTTGCGTACTACACTTCACTCAAGTCCGAGGAAATGAAGCTCGAGATGAACGATGATCGATGTACTCGTTGCGGTCATTGTTAATTTCGATCGATATTGTTACATATCATGCATCGACTAGCGTTTCTGTCGAGTTTATGACGAAATAGCGACTCCTCGCGAATCTGGGGCGTTCAAGACGTTTCGAACAAATTCCATGACGCCGCAACGATTCTCGTCAGCTTCGGTCTAGAACAGGAGGAGCAATTCCTGATTTGAGAGTTTCCCTGCTGTCGATTCATATCCTGGATTTCTCCGACTGCTGGATAGAACCGTATCGGTTCAACTGGAATACGAAATTCCAGAAGTGAACGGCAATCGAGCATGGGCTGAAGTAGTGCTTGCGATTTCCTGATCGGCTATGCGCACAGCTTGAACTTCACTTTCATGGGCATGTCTTACCCCAGTTGCTTGTTGGCTGTTCTTCCCAAGCATCAAGAGATGACTGATCACCGGGCGCCAGATATCGTGCCAGCCATTCAGCCAGGTAGCGAGCTGCCATGGCTGTGAATGTCGCTTCGTGTTACCGTTGCTGCCGTTCTCGGTTAGCTAGGTAGGTCTGTCTGTCGCCCAGTCTACTTGCTCGGCTTGCTTCTATACATACTGGTATGTACGCATACATGCATGCAAGCAGGCGAGCATGCAAAGAAAACCCTCATGGGTAACCTTCATGGAAGTAGCAAATTCGTGCCTGTTGTTGGAAGCCGTCTGTCTGGTATGTTTCTTGGGTCATGATGATGGAGTGCTGTTTGGCGCCGTTGGAGAGCGCCACAAACTTCAAAACTCAGCCAAGAAGCCCATCATGCCTTCGTCTCCTCAATGACTTAAATGTTCACGCGCAAAGCTCCTCAGATTGAGCCAGGACGACGATGGAACGTGAAGAGACCGCTCAGATTCAAGTTCCGGATTCTTCCTCCTCCTGAATACCCGCATACCCGTTCAAGTTCCTCCCGCAGAGCTGGAGCGAAGCCAGCCAACAACGACTCCACTGTAGGAGCAGCGGCGGCGGCGGCGGCGGCAGCGGCAAACTCCGATCGCAAATTGTCTCACGATACAGAGAAGTGGAGAGCTGGCTGAATGCTACTTTGTTTCCTTCAGGCTGCCAGCCTGTTCCCTCTCTATCTGGTAGCTTTCTCTACTTTTCTGCAATCAGACACACAGACAGAATCGCTCACTCGCTCGCTCGCTCGGTTGGCTGGTTGCTTGCTTGCTCGGTTGCTTGGATGGTGAACGAAGGAAGACAGGTTGGGCTCAATGGATGAGTGAAAAACACCGAGAGAAGGCTCACTGAGGCCCGATCCCATAGGCAACCCGTTCTCATAGGTGACCTTGAGCTGTGCCCGCGGCAAGCAACCAGCCAGCCAAGCAACCTGGCTGCTTGGCTGACTGCAGAAGGAGGAATCCCAGGCGAGCGAAAGAACGTTTTTAGCTCCATCTACTTCCTGATCCTTCCTCCTGTTCAGTCAGACCAACAGCATGCACCGAGCAACCAGCCGGTGCATCACCGTTCATCACATTGCCGCTGCTCGTGCTTCTGCCACAAATGCTGATGCTGCCGCAGCGGCTGCTAAAAGGTGCTGCTGCCAGAGCTGCAAGTGTTCGAGCTACTCGTTGAAGCCAGCCAGCGAATGTTTCCAGACAGATAGAAAGGAGAGAATAAATTCAAGCGATAAATTTGCCATTCTAATAAGTCCGATGCGATTCATCGTCCGACAGCGTACGATGAGTCGACTGCGCGCCGTCCAGAACCGACCCCAATGCCCTTTCGTGCATTAACAAGCTTTTTCTTCGCTCGTTGGATACATAGGTCGCAGAAGAAGAAAACACATGGCCGACCATTCGATTTGTCAGGTCTCATATCGGCCACAAGTTGAAACAATCCAGAACAAGCACCGTGAGCGACGGGAATACGAGACGAGAATATCCACAGCTGGCCTTTGGTATCGCGAACCAAACCCTGTACTCGGACGGTCCGCTTTTTTCTCGCGCTGTTTCCATCTCTAGGAGCTTCCGAAATTCACGCCACAAATGAAGTCCACAGAATTAGGCTAGAATGTCAACTTACCCCATTTTGATAGAATACGCGCATCGCTGCCGTGTACCGCTGCCGGATTCTGGCAACCACCGCCGCTTGTCGAAGCAGTTCTTGAGTTTTGTGCATTTGGAGGAGTTGAGCCACTGTCGAAGGTAGAGCCGTCGAGGCTCCCAAGCGATTCACCGTGCGTCGGAATCCAGTTACGACGGATGGTGGCATCGGAGTCGTCGTGGGAAGGCCCGTCGATTCACTTTTGCTTGAGAATGTTGTCGTAAAGGCCGATGTTGTTGAAGCCGTTTTATCGTTATTTTCGGCAATCGTGGTCGTTGCAGATACCGCTGAAGATGTGGAACGAGATGGAGTAGATGTTGTCGTTGTCGTCGTCGTCGTCGTCGACTCTGTTGTAGAGGAAACTCGAGTTTCCGTTGTTGCTCCAGCAGTAGTGGAGAAGACTGAGGTCGGCATCGCTGTCGTCGAAGATGGACCCGCGGTCGACGTCGTTCCTGCCGATGACGAACTCTCGGGTAGGGAGAATTCCGTAGAGAGAATTATTGTTGTTGGAGCTTTTGTCGTTGTTGTCGTCGGACTTGCTTCCGTCGTGGTAGGGGACGGAACCTCTGATACCGTTGTTGCTTCGGTTTCAGTTTTGACCTGAGTTGAAGGCACCGTCGAGTAACTTTCTGTCGTAGTCTCCGTTATCGGCGCGAGTGTTGTCAACGAGGCATGCGACCACCTCGAGATTGTCGCGGGAACTCTTTCTGAAACCTCTGTGGGCACACTCCGCACCGAGGTCGTGGTTTCAGAGGAAGAATACGTTGTGACGACTTCCGTTGTTGCTTCTGTCGCGGGAGACGTCGGTGTTCCCGCCATTGTGGACGATTGAGCGTCTCGTACGGTCTGCGTGGTTGTCTCGAAGCTTTCAGTCGTCGAGGTTTTCATGGGAACCGGTAACTCGGTCGAGGTGACGGTGAAGTAAGGAAAACTCTTTTTTGGAGTCGAAGCGATGTTTTTGACGATGATAACGTCCTCAGTGCCGACGATGATCTCGGGGTTGCTGTCAGCGTTCGCCGTAGTGTTGGCTGAAGGCACAGCCGTACATAGGACGAGGGCCAAGCCGACGAAGACAACGTGGCCGGTCATCGCATCTCCTGGCACTCCACGTGGAGAGGAACGATCCAAATGAACTTTCCGAAGTTCCGCGCCGAAGTCACTTATAAACTATATAGTCACCGAAGTCAAGTTGCGGCTCAATGCTAGTCGATTGGGGGGATTCCGGTAAAGTTCCGCGTCGCGAACCAGCTGCACTAAGCACTCGGTCACTGTCACTCTGATTGCAGTACAGTGTACGCAGTCAATGAAACACATTACCAGCACGTTTAGAGAGCCATCGGTTCCAACTCGACCGATCGGCGTACGTGTCACAAACTTTGAAGCTTGGACTGACTGAGAAGTTGTACAGTTCAGACGAGCGGCAAGGAATGAGCACTTCAGGAAAAACGAACTGCCCGCCAAACACTGAGCTTGCTGAAGAATGAATAAGCGGAGAATTCGACGAACTTTTTGATCAAGACAAAGCTCGGTCTAGTCCCATGTTTTGCACGCGAGCGAGAACGTCGGCACCAAAAGCACAGTTGCCGCCGTTACTGCTAGCACTCTTAGTCTCGACCGTGTCTGACGACCGCTCGTTCTTTGACTGACTGACTGACTGACTGTCTGGTTGTAAGAGTGCTGCTAGTGGTGCCTGCAGGCTTCTCGCGACGGCCCGCCGCTCGCAGAAGTGGTCTCCTCTCCGGAGCACCCCTCTCCGTACCTCCTCTTCGAAAAAATCACCAGCAGAACTACCAGAGGGAGAAAAAGAACAGCAACAACAACAACAACAACAACGACAACGACAGGAGCATCGAAAGGACCAATAACCGAAAGAATTCGTTGTACGTGAATGAAGTAGAATACAGTAGGATACATGCATCTTCAAAAATGGCCGAGCTATCGATCACATTACTCGCATCGGTGGCTTGATCATCGACGGCACTGTTCTCAGTGAATAGTATACGGACTCATGCCGCTCTGTCGCCAACAACGCGCTATTCGATAGCTGCTCTTTCCGGATTCGGCATCCGCAACGATCGATTGATCTTCACTTCAAGTGCTTCCAGCAATTCATCCAAGGGATCGAACATTCAAGGAGGCCACGGTACATCAAGCCACGAAACGTCGCGCTCTCATTCATCGTAATCCATGGAAATAATGAGCTTGGATTCATTCTAGCTCCACAAGCTTGCCATCGCGCTCAGACTGTCCAATTACCACACAATGATTTGCTGGCGGTATTATTGGTTTTCGAATCCTCGGACAGAGCAAGCGACACAAGGTGTACTTTGTCCTATTGGCACCGGTCATCCTTTCCTGAAAGATTCCCGGCCGTTTCCATAACAACATTTGTCCAAAGAATTCCTGAAGATTAGACACGAGAAGATGCATGATCCTTCCCTCACGAAGAAAACATGTAGAGAGAATACTCTTGGGGAATGTTTTTGAACTTTTTCTCTCTGTTGCCTCGGCACCGGTGAAACTGACGAGAGGTTGCAAAGAGATCGAAGAGCTGCTTCTTTATTGCTGGAAGTCCCCTGCGAAATGGAGACTCCGATTTCTGATGTGAATCATTCCGAAGTGAAAGCGTGATCTGCAAAGGTTATTGAGATTCGGCCAATTCCACCGAATGGGAATGCCCACAGAAGCTCATGGAAGCATCCACCATTGAGGGATCTAGCATTTGTAGACTGTGATGGCATAAGGTGAAGTTTTTTGTCCGCTTTCTTCAGGTGTGTTCGGGAAGCGGAAACATAAAGTGTGGTTTGCACCAAAGCGGCCTCGAGAATATGGAGGACAGTCGTAGATTTTATGTGTTTTGTATGCATGCATCTTTTATGCCCTTTTTATTATATTCCGAAGAGGGGTTGGGGGATGTTCGCAGTTTATAGTTCTCGGGTTATTTGTCACTATTAGAGCGAAACTGTGGATGCAATCGAGGGCGCCGGAAGATCTCGTAAATTCTACCCTCGGTCGGCTCGGTTTGCTCACCAACACAACCAAGTTTCCTCCATTGTGCTCATCCTCCGATCTATCGTGCTGAGACCATGAAGAACAAACGTCGATCTTCTAATGGTTTCTCTTCAACTTCCGGATTAATCATGTCTTCAACCCCTTATCGTTCACGCCTGACTCCTCGGTTCGGATGAAGCGCCGCAAACAGACTACGCGGACTCGAGTCCAGAGAGATACTATCCGCGAGAGACATCCCACGAGGACACTCGTAAACTTTGGAGTTTTGTGATCGACGTGAGAACACGGGTGGTGCCACAAAAGACACAAAGCAAGCCAGCAGAGCATTTTGTTGGCACTTTTTAGTACCACGGTTCGTCCTTCCTGCGCTATAAATTATTTGTCGGTTAAGTGCAGCGTCTTTCGGAGCTTGAGTTTGATTTACGCAACATCGATACTACTACTGCTGCTGCTGCTGCTGCTGCCGCCGCCGTCGCTGCTGCTGATCCGTACTCACGCCCATCCGTAAAGAGTTCGACGACTGCGCAGTGTCCTGTCGTCAGACCGCTTTTTTGCGATTGATGTGAGCTGCTGATGGTGACATATGGCGGCGTTGAGTCCGATGGCAAAGTCGTAAACTTTGTCGAAATTCCTCCCAGGCTTTGAGGAGACCTTGAGTTGAAGTTTTCGGCGCTTAACTCACGACGACAAGAAGAAAGGAAAGGTTGAAAAACTTCGAAAAGCCGTAAAGTGTAATTTAAAACGGTAAAGTCAGCTCGTTTCGCATCCATCTGGCAAGCGTTCGTCCTCATTAGGCTGACTTATTCGTACAGTGTTGCTTGCAAAATGCGTGATAGGATAGAAACGGGTGCGGCGAGCAGCGCTCGAAATCAGAGAGCTTCTCGTGATCCGGATAAAAAAATTGAAGCCAAGGTCGTCTGGAGTCGCTTCGTATCTTGGAAAGCAGAGAAATCTCGAATTCCGAGGATGGGTCGAAGCTTCAAAACCAAAAGAAAATGAGAGGCGAAGCGAAGAAAGATTTCTGCAAGGGAACGAATGGGCTCTAGAAAATGGTCTCCTCGAAAACTGACTGAGTTCGTGGGCGGGCGTTGGTTTAGTGTACTCTAAGACTGGATGAAAGCACGGTCGGACAGCTAAAGATGCGTTTTCATAGACCTCCGCCGTTCTGTGCTCAATAACACTGTGCCAACACATGTGTCTTGCCATCGGGAGGTTGTTCTTAAAGAAGATCGTTGACTTTTTTTTCCTATCGGGAAAGCGTTCGAGGAGACCACCTAACTCAGCCTGACATCGAGCGAGCCATCTAGCCTGGACATACAGTCTGTGTCTCTCCCTCTTTCTCCCACACACACACAATGACTCGGTGGTCTTTTTTTTTTTCTTTGTTTTTGGGTTCAGCAGAGATCCGCAGTTGAGCTTCTCGTTACGACTCATAATGACAGCACAGCCGCTCTGGTTTCATTCACACCTACGCGCATCGTCGCGCTCCATGAACGAAGGCACACTTACGACCAGCGATAACAAACAGCCCTACCCGAAGCAAACCACGGACCACTGCTTATGACATGTAGCAGACAGCGGAATCAGCAATCTTCCGAAATTCTAACTTCATTCCTTGGAATTGCATCATTCATGTTGTTTTTCAAATCGTGATAATGATACCGATTTCGCGGCGCATAAACTTGTCTTCTCCGAGGAGAAAATCCGAAGATGTCTCCGCAGGAGGAGGAACATGAGGAAGGAACGCCAAAGTAAAGTTTTTCTTTTCTTACGGAAGAAGGAGGATTCTCTCTTCCGACGGTCGTAGATGTTGTAGCACTAGCAGCAGCAGTCATTGAGTGTCTGAGAAACCCTGCTCCGGTCGCCGCGCGTCGTGATGTTGATGCTGCTGTTCTGTTGTCCTCAGTGACATGAACATGTGTTACTTTGATTAATGACCGTCGAGAAGATGAGAAGGAAGACCCGGACGGATGGATGACGCCACTTGCTTGGTGCCGCTAATCTCCAATCGCGGATGTTGTTTGTGCTACGCGGGATGTACTGGGAAAACGCACTCAGCTTCTCCAACGGACAAACGCTCGACGATCTGGACGAACGCTTTTCCAGACGACGGATCGTACTCTGAGCGCAACTCGACTCGCATCTCGTCGCGGATAAACAATGAGGACTTCCTGGCTGAGCCCGATAGATCACATGTTATCTGATATTTATTCTGTAAACTTTGTAAAGCTGAGGAGCTCGAAGCGGCGCGCCGTCGACGATACATTTTAGGCTTGTTTAGGGCAAATTGTCTACCCAGAAACTCCACTGCACAGCTGGAATCACCGATTCCTTACTAACTGGAGTTGAAGGTCTCTCGAGACTATCAAATCATCGATTATTTTCTCCCTTTTTTAAGATGATTTCTACACCACCGACTCCTCCAATCCTCGAATCACATTGCTGTAGGTGGAGTTGTGCCAGCCGGAACTACCCGGGCCCGCGAGCGTAGCGAGCGGCACGCGCCAATAGATGACTGGAAGCTAGCGCACCGAAAGCCAGCTCAAGTCGCCGCTATGGCGTTTTGGCGCTTCCGCGGTTCAACACGCCCGAAGCCTAGCTGGAAAACACCGATATTTGACTCGGGAATTAGGTCCGGGGCAACTCTGAAATAGAGAATATCCGATTCCCGCGGAAATTTGATAAAGACAACATCCGAGGAGTCTGAGGACGACATCATGGTTCTCAATTGTATCTATGGGAACTATATCACGTGAGAATTACCGGTTGTCCTGCATGCCCAGATCGGAGCGCCTGGATGACTTCTGAGCGTTTGGTTCTTTGAACGGTCGTTCGGTCGGTCGGTCGGTCGGTCGGTCATTCGCTGTATTGCTGTCTCCTATCGCTGCTGCTCCATGTAATCCCATCAAGAGATGTTATCGAGTCGTCGTAGTCGTCGCTGATCCAAGCCACCTCGCCAGCCGTATTACAACAACAACAGCTTCCTTCCTGTGAACGGGCCGAAACTGGGGTTCGGATCCGGCCGAATGAGTGCTTAAGTCGAATCAGCGAATTCAATGGCGAGATTTAGCAATTGAACGATCGCTCGCGGAGGAGCGCTTCTCGTTTTTTCGCTTACGCTCGCATCTCCGCCAAAGAATGGCACTGAGAGAAGTACAGCAAAGGTGCCGGCGCGGCGGCGGCGGCGGGACTTGTGCGTCGCGCCGCCAACGACGAATTTATGAGTTTATGGCCTTCCGAAAGAATTCGATCGCTCGAAAATGCAACGAAAGCCTCGGATTGAATTGCTCAACTTGACAGAATTGAATTGAATCGCCTCGAGTTTCGTCTGATCTTCTTTGCTTCCTCTCAAGATCTGGTTCTTGTTACAATTTGACACTTTTCGAATCCTCATTGTGAGGAAGCTCGATCTCCTGATTGATAGCTTCTTGGATATCTTCATTCCATGATCTCGTCTCATCTCATGGGACACAATGCGCTGAATAAATTTCCGTTCAAGGATGTCTGAGTCCTCACTTCCACGCTTACGATGAGTTTCTAGATCCTCGATCTCCATTCGAGAAACGCTGGGCGATATCGCCAGAACCTTCATTTCTGGTTATCATGATGATCATTCTGAACTCCTTTCCCGATCTGAAGCGTTTCGAGATGACCGAAAGAGTGGATGAATGAGAGAAGCCACAAGAAGCAAGAGATCCCACGATCCTCAACGGAGAGTAGGAATCTCGTAGCTCTCGACACGCCTCACCGCGTCGAGCTTTGAATCTGGTGTCAAAATCTTATCGAGAACTTCCGTGGATTCGAAATACGATCCATGAGTAACCGAAAATTGGATTAAGATGTATTCCTGATTTCGGACCGCAAAATTCGGAACAGATGTCTCTTTCTTTCCAAAGTATGTGAATCGACTCATGGCCAATCGATGATGTTCTTCGGTCATTACAAGTCATATTTGGTGGACAACAATTGTTTCTCCCTCTTTTCCTTTGACTAGCATGGAGGGCTGCCAATATCCGGCGCGAGTGGTCGGCTTTTGTGACCAAACAGCAAAAGAGTTCTACTTTGGTCCCGGCACGGTTTCTTTGAGTCAGTTTTCGAGATTCTCCCCGATCCTCATCTTCACAGCCACCGTAGGAGGCTCGCGCCACGAAATTTTGAGGTTTCGTTCGACTTTTGACGGAAGTCATTGTTATCTGTCTAGGCTTCTGGCGTCATTCGAGAAAGCCAGCGGCCCTCTGTCCCAGACAGAAGTCTGCTTCTTCTGCCATAGCTGCAATCGATTTAAGAAATCACTCGCGAGCACAGAATCGAAAGTTCTTTGCTTGACTCTTCAGGTCAAAGGGCTCCCATTTCAAAATCATCACCGGACTCCGTCGAAATCGCTTCGCTTCCTCTAAAAATCCACGACAAACCATCTTTCGGAGTAGATACAACTTCCAGAAGCGGCGAGGGGAATCAGAACACTCGGTACGTACTTTGGACGTTGAGAGCGTGGTGCAACTAGAGCCGGGCTTCTAGGATCCTCGACGTTCGTGGAAGAAGCTCTCTTTCACTCATTGAGAATGCCACGGTGTCCTGTGAATGACTGAAACAGGCATTGTATCTTGAGACTCGTTCGAGCGACGACGACGGCGGCGACACGAGCGACTGCCGCGATGGCGCAAAGGGGTGTTCGATTTGAATGAAAGAATCCCTTTGTTCTACTACTGCGAAGTGTGACTCACTTGAGCCCGCAGTCGCGGTCGAACTGACCCAGCAATCGATATCGTTAGAACTTCTGCAGTCATGACAACACTCGGTTTTTTCGCTGTTCCAGAAAATTCGAGCGTTGATTAAACCGAGAAGATCCGAAATCAGCAACGATGGATCATGAATTCGGCATTGAATTGTTTCTGTCGACTTCTGTACTCGATGAATGTTCTCCGTTTGTTCGAATGGTCGGCAAGAGTTTTCGAATTTTTTCCTCGATTTCTTATATACCGTCCGCTTGGACGCGGTGTGTGGAGTGCACGTCGGTAAGTGTGTGTATCAACACGCTGCCGCAATGGACGTTATGCAGCTGAAGTGGTTAGAAGTGGGAACGTCGACGCGCGCCGGATATTTCACCCTGGTGTAAAGGAAGGAATCGAGCTCTTGAAATGGAAGGACCGATGCTTGTCGGTCGTCATCGGCAACATCAAACGCTCTCTACTGGCTAGTCAAATAGCATTGCTCTCTTGAGGACTCTGTCGGCACGGCTTTCCGCGATATTGGGCGCGGTTTTCCGGGTTCACGCGACCTGGAACGTGAGGTCGTCTCGGAAAAACCTCATTCCCATGTCATCTACTCCTCCAGAATCGGATTTCTCAGGACCGTCAGTCGAAACGGCTCTTCCCTGTTTCTTTCTTCGAGAACGAATGACCGAGCTCTCAAGGGCATTAACGTATCCATCAGCTCGCGCAGTCGCTCCGGTTCGTTGTCGGGCTCAGGGTTCGATTTCCTGTCTCGGAGTTTATTTCGCGAAAATGTCTTCGAATCGTTGATCCCGGATTAGATGTCGTTCCTCCAACGGCTGGAAAGCCAGAGGCGCCAAACGACGTTCGACACTCGTTCCCAGCCACCGGGAGAAAGATGCGCTCAGAGCATCCCAAATGGAATGAGCGGGAGACGAGAGCTCGATCGAGATCCGATCTGCTGATTGGCTTCACCAGCAAGCGAGAGAGCAACCATCGAAATCTTATCTTTGAGCCTTCTGTGGCTGGACGAGTCAGGGACGGACGCCCAAATGACGGCGGTGTTTATCAATCCTCAGCTATCTTTCGAGCCATCGATCCATTCACTCCTCCATCAATCCCTTCATTCATCTATCTATCGGCCTTGTTGATTCATCCCCGCCGCTCCTCAGCCGTCGTCTCCCTATCGAGCAGCGCGGTCAACAAAAGAATCACTCGAGATTTTTCACTGGCAGTAGCGCATTTATCGAAGCCAGTCTAAGTCTTTGTTCTTAAAGTAGCGATTCTCACCGGCAATCCTGAAATTACGATGAGATCTCACTCCACCGGACTCTTTGAATGAAAGAATCATGAGATTTTCCTCGGATCGAGTACCAGAAGGGAACCGGAAACGGCTATCAGATGGGAATCCGAGTGAAATCTCTGAATCCGAGAGACACTCCGTACATTTTCTCCCTAAACCTAACGGATTCGATTAGATTTCTGAAGAACGGCCTTGACACACAAAGCTTCGCTCCCGCGCTCGCTCGCTTGCTCGCTTGAGGAATGCGCCGAGTCGTCTCTTTACGCTCTTCTACGATGGATCGTTAGCTAATAAAAGCAATATGTCGGAGCTCTTTCCGATGTTCAGAGCCGTCCCTGTTGGATATCCTCCGAAACGCGGCCGCTCTCATTTCGGGTCAAATGTGAAGGATGATAGGCAGCCAGGGGGAATCCTGTAGAGTGTGCTACTAGTGCGCGTAGATGTCCGGATCCACCGTCGAGGAGGGGGCCAAGGCCAGAGAGACATGATATCATCAAAATTGAAGTGTTTTCAAACTCGAAAACATGCCCGGCTCACTGCTAATTGAATTTCAAGTCGTTTCCCATCGTCGTTTCAGAATGCTTCAACGAGACTCCAGAGACCATTGAACTACTGTCAGCCTATTCAACGAATCTCGGAGTCGGAGAGTGTCATCCGGCACTTGACGAGATCACTGATGCACGCAAGCGAAGCAGATGTCAACAGGGGCTGAAAGTCGCGCAGGAGACAATCGAACGCACATTACTCTTGCCGAACAATGTCTCAACGAATCTTGAAGGTCCGTTTCGGAGATCGTTCTGAATGTCTCAATCCATAGTAGACATGGCACCACTAACGCAGAGAAACAACGTCGCCTGGCTGTCATGCTCTGCCTGAATCTCTCTCTTTCTCGGTGGAACCGGCAGCTATATTTTGAAAAGGGGTTCCTTCCGGAATAGCTGGAAAGTTTAAAGAAGACGAACAGAGAAGGCCGGGCAGAAATGATGGAACGTCGGATGTAGAGGACAGATTGGAAAATATGCCGAGAAAAGGAAGCCAACGCTGGCATGGGAGAAAACCAGCCAAGCAGGAGAAAGGTATGCTGACATGTCACATAGCATGACTGCTTTTCGGAATGACGCAGAATGTTACAGCGTGGGAAACATTCCGCAGAGATTGCCAAAAACTTTCGCTTCTGGAACTCTGGCTCGGCTTCGAGAAGTTCCTCCATATTCCTTCGTGAGCGTGATATCACGCTGAAACTCGTTGAGGAACCTTGTCGTCCCTTAATTCGTGAAATCCTCTCGTTCTGTATGTTCCGTATCCCAGATGGCCTTTGAGCGCAACGAGAAGAGAATCTCAGGACGCGAGCGAGCCCACGTCGACGGGTCATGCCCTCGAATGTTGGCGATTCGACTCGACTATTGAGACGATTCAGTGTTGAAATCTTTGCGGTGAAAAGCGACCGTGTAGTCGCTACTACCAATACAACTCTCCCACGAGAGTCAGCCGGAGGTGGACGCTGGCCGGAACAGCTGAGACGCGGGCATACTTCAGCTGAGCAAACTGCGCTCTATGCAGGTGTACAATCGTTACCGCTTTCGACAACAAGCTCCGATCCCAAACGAACGGAAGCAAACACAGCGCCGAGTACATGTGCTCATCTGCATTCCAACACCCGGCTTCAAACAACATTCCAGCACCTTCCCTCGCCCACAGTGGACCGCGGCACGTATTCGTAGCTACCCACTATGCAGCATGTATGTGTGTTGAGACGGGTACCGAGCTCTCGGAACGGCTGAGCCATTGGACATGGCCGATAAGATTCGCGGTCAGGCCAAAGATCTCGGTCGTAATCCATCAAAATTTGCACTTTGTTGATTATCTCTGACAGTGGAACTTCATACACGATGCGATGGGTTGGCCTAAGCTTGCACAAGGTTGCGTTCTGGAGCGCTCTTGGGAATATTCAGCTCTGACGCGGCCGGGACACGACGCCATACGGCCATCTTTCGAGAGACCGAGCTTGTTGTCGACTTGGAAGGTGATCCATTATAGTGAACTGCTAGTAGTAGGTACACAACAAGAAACGCGTCGGTCGTCGTCACGCTGCTTCCGTTTACAGAGCTGCCAGACCAGGTTTGAAGCAGGGGCTACGAACAACGACTCCGAACAGAGATCGATCAGAGAGAAAGCGACTTGTTAACACAAGGAATCCGGCCACAAGGCAGAAAAAAGACAACCGACACAGCCGCGTCGGTAGAGACATATCGGACCGTACTGCATGGCGAGACGGCGGCGGTACACTCGCTTTTGCCTCGCGGCTGAAATCCCGGATCCGGATAATTGTTCTAGATACTCACGTAGTAGTAGTCTAGTCTGACATCGGACTCGCCAGTGAAGTCGATGAGTGCCAGTCGAGCCGGCGAGTCGGCGGGTGATCTTTCGATAATCACCAAGGGCGCTAATTAGGTCGAGAAATCAATGGAATCGACAGAGGGGACATTGTCCCGAGATAAAGTTGACAATCGGAGGATATCTCGAGAGAAGTGCACGAGTAGCTTAATTGAACAATGGACTCCCTGAGCTCCGTTAGTTGATAGAAACGCCCTTTTGGCGAACTGACTGAAAGTTGATTGAGCAAGAATATGCGAGCACGAAATCTCCCAGCCATCCGGGATGTTTATCTCGATCGATCTCGCATAGAGATCACGGCGATCTGACTGAGAGACAGCAATCTTCCTTCCGTAGACGAGTTCTGTTTGATTGTCGGGACGTCTCGTCAACGAGACAATCCGATTGATGGGTTGATGATTAGAAGCCGAAATCCGTTTGAATTTCCCGTGAACGTATTTGGGAATCGAAATGAACTGCTTCGAAACGATAGACGTCCTCTTTGCGATGAATGAGACTGTGGGACGCTCTTCACTCTCCAAGACGGTCCTTGAGGGGGCCTTCGAAAGCTCGAGGTTTTCATGTTCTAAAAAGGCAACGTCATGAACACATTGGAAAATACCCAAAGACTATTTTCGCGTCATATTGGGAAGGACGCGATTTGTGGTTATTTTTGGCGTTTCCATCTAATTTTTTCGAAACTCCATAGAACGAAATATCGGAAGACTTGCAGAGATTGTCAGGTAGCATGTGCACTTGCGTGTGACTGAGTAAATGGCTAAGAGGATGAACGGTTCGTTCGAGAGGGTGAGGGAGCGAAGGTCAAACCCACGGATGGATGCCGTGATTGATCGATTGACGGACGGATGGACGGATAGGTACGTCCGGATGGTCGCCCGTGAAACGAAGCCTGAATGAAGGAACCGGAGAAAGAGACGAATTCAAACGAAGTATTATGACCTTCGACTTCTGCGAATCACGGGGAGCGTCTTCACGAAGAGATGAACTCGTCAATCTCTATTCGCATCTGCCCTGCTGCTGCTGCAGTTGTCTATTAAGACATCAATCAAAGCTATAATTATCGACATTTTCTCGCTTCCTCTTCAAGACGCACACGACGACGAGCAAGAAAACTATACTCAGCAACGACGATTCTGCCGTTGCTGCGAATCTAACGAGAGTCGATCATCCTGCCGTTTAGGATATTTCTCTTGCGAAGCGGCTCAGGCTACTCAACAGAAGGCTAACCTGGTCTTTGAAATTATGGAGACAGCGGTCGCTTTCGGAGTTTTCCCAAGACTGGCGAACAATAAATGTCTTGGTTAGTCGGCCGTCAGTTGGTGGCTGGCTGAGGTCTCAATGGCGATCGCTCATCTTTTTCTTTCTCTCTGCCGCGCTGAACATCTTTTCGGGAGCCCTGCAGATTCGACAGCTTCGATTAAGAGATGGGCTTCATAATTCCTATAAACAATTGCCCGCCTCGCCAGCCAACCAGCGAGTGCTCGACTAGCTTTTTAGTTTTCTTCGCGCAGGGTCGTCAGCGAAGCTATTAACTCATGGAATCTGGGAATAGCAACGACTACAACATGAGCACCTGACTCAATCGCCGGAGGCGTTTCATTCACAGATGAGCATCGACTGATCATTAACGCGCTCGGGTTCTGAGCCTGGCGTTGAGGGGATTCATCAAATCTAGGCTCAGCGAGCTATCCACCCACGAGCCAAGCGTGCTACCGAACTCGGTAAAGTCTGAATCTCGCTCTCGGCGATGAAATCAAAGTCCTGTTCGGCGGAGAATTGTTTCGAATTCTTCTAGGCCTCAAGACGGAGGCCCAGGAACAATGTGAGATCCGCAGTCTGGGTGTTTTCGCGCTAAAATGCCAACTCTGACCAAAACATTTCGGGGAAGCGACCGTTTACCGGATCAGCTAATCGCCGTCGGAAGTGATTCACCCCGTTTACATTGAACGTCGACAGGATGCCTCATGATTTTAGTGAGAAACCGAAATTTCCTCAACGAACACTTCGCCTTTCGAAAACCCAAACGTCTTCAAGAACCTCGGTCCAACGAACAGCATGAGGTCCGTTTCCCCGAAGTCGTTGAGCCGTTCTGGCGCCGCACACACACTCACACAACCACATACGAGGCAGAACTGGTGAATGGGAGCGTAGCACTACGTTCATTCAGAAAACGCTCAGATTCAGGCAGTTCCGACGTAAAGCTCCGATTTTCTTCCTCATTAAAGCGACGGTGCTCGACAACGAGCGAGCGGGCGAGCTTTTGAACGAAAGCCAAAACTTTGGCATGTAGGTCGATGTGCTCACAAAACGAGGTTCAAGAAGCCTCTCTCATTTTCGGGTTCTAACTCAGCTATGTTGAGGAATGACCAGGATCTAGGGTCACGGGAATGCAAGTCGGTAAAAAGAGTTCATTCTGACATCGACCATGCGAGATCGGAGAAAAGCATCAGGACATCATGCAACGACGTAGAACTGAACTTCAAGACCTTCATGCAAACTTCGACCTCGAGCCGGGGTTTTGAAAGTTCAAATAGAGGTGCCGTAACGGGCATCCTGTACGAGAACTCATTTGTTAGCATTGAAATCCATAGCGAATTTCTCTCAAGTACTGCTGTTCACACTCACTCATCGGGGTGGTCCTCCCGCCGGTGAGCTACAGTCGTCCTTCCTTCCTTCCTTCCATCCATCCATCCATCCGTGCGTCCGAGAAGAATAGGTCTTTTCGAAAAGCGATGCGCTAATCATATTTCAACAGCCAGTTGGAATTTCCCTGCACTTCAATCGCTCAAAGATCTGTTTCTCGGGATCTCCTCGAGAATGAATCAGGACGACCACGACGACGACAGACAGCGAACAGCAGAAAAGAAGAAAAAACGAGCGAAAACCCCAAAGCAGAAGTTGGATCAGTCAGTCGACATCGACGACATAAATCGCCGGGTTCAGAGTCTGACGAACTCTGGCGTAACATGAGCTCCGATTCACACAATCAGCCCACTGATTTCGAAGTCATTGTGCAACAATTCGAGCTGAGAATGGCCGACAAATTAGAGGGAGCTCAGCCAGGAAGAGAGAAGAATCTGTCCTCGACAAAAATCAATGCCACCGATCGATGCCGACTGATTTGGGTTTCTTGAACGCAGCAGCTTCGGCAGCAACAGCAGCGAGTCGAGAGCGATTCAAGCAACGGCCATAAAACAGCAATTTGTTCCACTCGGAAGAGTGCAAAGCGACACTTCTCCGAGTCATCGAATCTTTTCTTCTCACACGCGGGAATACCTCGATAATAACATCCGGATTTGGTGAGTTTTGTTCAAAAACTCCAACCGCCGCGCCGTTTGTTTTGCTTAGAACCGACATCCCGCGGTGAGCTTGAGACCGCACTCTCTCGTATCCTCAACAAACGCTTTTACTACACCGCATCGCGCGTGTCGCCGTCTCTCAACGAAAACTGGACTCGACGTCTCGCGAGAGGGGTGATATAGCAACGCAACAAAAATCGACACTCTCTGATTTCAGCTGGATTTCTGATCTGAGCGATTCCTGATCAGTATTTCGTTTAAAACTTGCGAGAATTGATGAGTTGTTCGTTCGAGAGTGGCGCGAGATTGTTTCAAGTCGACGGATCATCTCCATGTTCGTCTTGAGAAGATCTTGAACTCGGAAGAGATGCCTCCAAGACGCCTTCTACCAGATGCTCATTCTCGTTTTGACGGGCAAACACCGTTTACGTAATGTCGACAAGCCATTCTCGGTGGCTGCGGGTAAAATGCAATAGACACATTTCGGATACCATTTCCGACGAAATCAGAATGAAATGACTCAACTAGATCAGAGAAGCGGTGGAAATCGGGATGAGAGCACAGGTTTCCACGATCCCATGACCCTCCGGGTCAAAAACCGATGCTTAATGGGAGTCACAGAAACGATTTGAGTCACTGGAAAACTCGTGATCCAAAGCAGGAATTTCTGAATCATCCTTCAATCAATGACTGGCTGAGGTTTCGTCCGGAAGCGATACTTTCCGCCCTGGATGTATCAGAAGAATCGAAGAGTGAAGATCTGTTTACCGCCTTTCGTGCACGGTTGACAGAAACTGAAATCCCGCGACTGAGTTCATCTGTCAAAGGGGGCCAAGCCCGATCCAAGCTCAGCATGGAAATTCCAAAGACTTCGTACGCTGTGCACATGTGTAGCGCCTACTCGTAACTCTTTCATTACTGCCCTCACTGCGCATTAATCCTCCTCACTTTCCGAGAGAGTTTCTGCGCTCTGTCTGTTTCCGTCGTTTGTTCAGCTACTCTGTGGAACTGTTTCGTCTTCAAGCACGAGGTGAGTTTTCTCGAATTCTAGTTGAGCTCATCTTTTGACAATAAAGTTGGTTCGTTGTGGCGATGCTTCTCTTCTCGTGTTGTATCTCACGCCACTACTCCTCAGCTGTCCAAGTATTTCTTTGTCAAGAACGCGATTTTAATCGAAACTCAATTTTCATTCATCATCGGATCTCATTCAGAAAAACAAAAACTGTGACCCTAAGCTATGGCTCCGAAAATACCGATTCTCTGCACTCAGGTATGCTTCGGTCTGGATCCTCGATCGATTCCGTCATTGTATGCTTGTATTCGTACGTCTGGAGCCGATGCTTTACTTGCAGAGATAATTTCCTTCTGCAGCTCTTCATCAATAATGAGTTCGTTGATGCGAAGTCCAAGAAGAAATTCGAGGTTCGCAATCCGGCGACCGGCGATGTAATCACTGAGGTATGTTCTCACTGATTTCGCTGCTACTTAGCTCAAACTGAATTCTTGGCAGCCGTTTTCCCATTTACCTCAACTCAGCATGCATACCAACGAGCAAGAATCCCGAGAAAATTAGTCTTGGCAAGCGACGGATTCTCAAAAGCAACAAAACCAGAGGGGTGTCGAGGTTTGACGGATGCACTGCACGTCTGGTGTGGCGGATTGAGGGCTCCACTTCATGATCGGGAGGCGACAAAAAATACGAATCCGAGTTTCAACATCGGAGATCACTCAACGAACGATGAATTCAAAAGTGGGGACACCAATTGTACTGTGGCTTATCTTCCCGATTGAAACCTTTAACAATGGGAGAATCTCTTGGATCCAATTGTCATAAAGCATTTTGAGATGGGCGGTCTGTTCCCTGGGAGGCACTCCGCCCAGCTAAGACGGCTCGGCTGCTCTGTTCCAACAGATGATCAACAGTAGAACAAAACCATCTCAAAAAGTTTGGCGAAGCTCCTTCATCTGATAATTACAGAGGCGGTTCCCTGTTTCGCGCACACTTCGACCACGTTTCCCCTCTTCTCTCAATAATTCTGAAAAACATTTGTAGCTGGGCTGCATGCGACCGATGTCTCGAAGATCTTCGTTTGAAGAAGGTTGATATTATTCTTGTCAACTCATAGGTCAGTGAGGGCGATGCTGCAGACATTGATCTTGCCGTTGCTGCTGCCAGAAAAGCGTTCAAACGAGATTCGCCTTGGAGGTGAGTTATCCCGTTTGGAGAGTGCTTTTATGAAAGAATTTCCAGACTTGGAGCAAGTTGGAAGCGGTGAAGTGCGAGTTCTCGACATGAGCTGATTCTCTCCAGAACCGTCGATGCATCAGAGAGGGGTGTACTGCTCAACAAGTTGGCCGACTCGATCGCCAAGGAAAGAGAATACTTCACTGTGAGAACTTTTCCACGCCATACGAGAGAGTCTATAAAGAATTTAGTTTCTATTTTGAGGTACTCTGAAATACCGCAGATAACGGACGTATCAGAAAGCGTATTTTTTTTTGCGTACAACGAACTCGTACGCTTGAACTTGACAGATAACGAACTTGGCAGATAAAGAACTCCACCGACGCCACGCGGTGCCCTCGGGGACCCGAGGGGTTCGTTATCTGTTAAAGTTGTTATCCGCCAAGTTCGTTATTTCGTAAGTTTGGTATTTGAGATGGTTTCTCGTGGAGAATGTGTGAAAAGTCATCCTCCTCCGTCAAAAAGGTTCGTTATCTGTGGGACTCCTTCCTGCCTGGACCCCTCCTCCTCTTATTGTGGCACCTGACAATTTAAGGATCTTGAAGCTCTCGACGCCGGTAAACCCCGAGCTGAAGCTGCTTTTGATGTCGATGCCGCCATCGGAACTTTCAGATACTACGCCGGCTACAGTGATAAGATTCACGGAAAAACTATCCCTGCAGGTAAACGAAGTCAGGTGTACCTTCATCCACTGTGTACGGCCGCGTTTAGCTCAAGTTTCTATTCTCGCTTCAGATGGAGGAATCATGAGCATGACTCGTCTCGAACCCATCGGAGTCTGCGGACAAATAATCCCGGTGATCTACAGTCTCTGAAAATTTTCCATGCTCTTGAGAATCATGCTCATCCAAAAGAAAATGTTCGATTATTCACTCGATCTGTCTTTGTCTTGTACAATAGTGGAACTATCCCCTGGTCATGGCTGCGTGGAAATTGGCTCCCGCGCTGGCCACTGGAAACTGCTGTGTTCTCAAACCAGCCGAGAACACTCCCCTTTCTGCACTGTATCTAGGGAAGCTTATCAAGGTATTCTGATCGCGTGGATGGGTATAAGGAGGGTCGCTTACGTGGAAAGTAAAGATCCCCTAACTCCGCCCTGTTCCAAATTGAGCAAACAATAAGGAAACCGCTTTTCTCAGGATGCCGGATTCCCTCCGGGCGTCGTCAATATTGTGCCTGGGTACGGTCCCACCGCTGGAAATGCCATCGCTATGCATGACGACATCGACAAGGTACTTTCTTCACCAAATGCAACGAATCACATCTTGAAACTCGACTTCTATGGCGAGACGTTTGATCGTCTCATCTTCTGGTCATTCTTCACCTCAAGTCCGTTAATTCTTCTCGCAGGTCGCATTCACAGGATCCACCAAGGTGGGCCGCTTGATTCAGAGTGTTTCAGGAGCTTCCAACTTGAAACGAGTTACCCTTGAGCTTGGTGGCAAGAGCCCGTTAGTGATTTTCGATGATGTGGATATTGACGAGGCTGCTGAAATCGCTCACAATGCTGTCTTTGCCAACATGGGGCAATGCTGCTGCGCGGGAACTCGGACTTACGTGCACGAAAGTAAGTTTCGACCGCTCTCTTTCACATCAAATGTGTCATGCGTTTTGCTTTGCTGGAACTCGACACTTAGCTTATAACCGAGCGGATCCATCTTTTAAGAAATCTATGATGAATTCGTGCAGAAAGCGAAAGCATTGGCTGAAAAGAGGACAGTCGGAGACCCATTTGAAGTCGGTGTTGCGCAGGGTCCTCAGGTGAGAGATCATCTGATGTATTTCAATGTTTAGGTACTTACTGATACTGATTGAGGTTCGTCACACTCGAGAAGCAGAAAAGAACTCTTTGTGAACACTAACAGCATTACGTTGCCTCTCTCACAGATCAGCGCCTTGCAAGTTGAGAGGATCATGGAGCTCGTGGAAAGCGGGAAAAAAGAAGGCGCCAACTGCATCACGGGAGGCTCTCGGAAATCAGGCAAAGGCTTCTTTGTCGAACCCACAGTTTTCGCTGATGTCACGGATAACATGCGTATCGGTGAGAACTTTGAGAAGGGCGGTTGCCTATGAGTTCCATTAGACTAGGTGCTCACTTCAAGGTTGGACCATCTCTCTCTCTCTCTCTCCGACGATAATGCTACTGCGCCAACGTTGCTGCATTCGGAAGCAACTTCTTGAGTTACACATTCGAAGATGTGAAGTACAGTTTGGTGGCGAGATTAGAATAAGTTTGTGACAGAGATCCTTCCGAGTCTTATTGTCAAAACTGCTCAAGAATCTTAATCAGCGTTTCTCGACGATTCTCTCGAACGACATCATAGATGGCAGCTGACACCAATTGACAGAGCTGAGCACGCTCAAATCGATATCAGGAGCACTAGGAGAACGCTGATGTAACCTAAGTGCAAACTCACCGTGGGGATTTCTTCAAAGCTCGCGAAGAAATTTTCGGACCGGTACAGCAGATTCTGAAGTTTTCCACGACGGCCGAAGTGATCGAAAGAAGCAATGATACAAGATACGGTCTTGGAGCTGGAGTGCTCACCAAGAACATCGACAAAGCTCTAGAATTCGCTCAGGTAAATAACGAGTCAATGTACTCCATGTCATTCATGGCCGATCAACACCTCCAGCAAACTGCTCAGAATCAGACGGCAATGAACTTCAATATTCCGCGACCACCTGCAGGGGATTCAATCTGGCTCTGTTTGGATCAATTGTTATGATGCAACAGCGGTACAGACACCTTTTGGTGGCTTCAAGCAGAGCGGTCACGGTCGAGAATTGTAAGTGGAGTTTGACAATGGAATGAAAATGTGAATATTGATCTCGGTGCTAAACTGAGGGTTCGCTTCACAGGGGCTACGCCGGAATCAATGAATACCTCGAAACAAAGACCGTAAGTCAGAAATAACTGAAACCTGGAGATGAATTCGTTGAAACGTGAGAGTAGAAGACCCGAAATCTAGAGTTTGATGCGAAACGTTTTCGTATTCCAGATCACGATCAAGGTTCCGATTAAGCATTCCTAATGAGGCTCTGTGATCGCAAACCTCTCGACAGGATCTGTGTGCCAACCATGGAAAAAATGACGTTTCATAAGCTCGAGCCTTCAGAAAATAAATCTTTCTCTGAATTCCGAAGTTTTTTTTTGTTGAAACGTTTGTTGAGGACACGATCGGTTTCTGTATCCATCGCAGTCTCTTTCCCGACCCAGGGTTCCCAAGATCCGGGTATGAATTGGAGTAGTCTCGATGTTCCGGACAGAACCGTACTCACTTCGCACGGGACCGTCGAGCCTAGAGTGACAAGAGTCATTGTTGCCGTGCTGAAACGCGGTGGTTTGCCGTTAAAAGAGCCTCCTAGAATCTGACAATGAGACCGAATAGAATCCATGAACTGAGAGAGCTGCGCCGAAAAAATCGAATGATTCCAAACTCGGGTACAGGAGTAGCGTCAATTGGCAACTTTGTTTGTGTTGCCCTTTCTTTCGTCGAGAGAGGCCCTATTTACCGGCGTGTTGTCGTCTCGAATGCCGGCATAAGAGCTCCTAGAGTTGCTTGATAAATCTTTTCCTTTACGGCCTCAAGGTGAGTTCTGTTGAGCTACGACGGTACGATAAGATGGACGCGATTTGTGAGCCACCTTCGATGCTCGGAGATAGAACTTCCGTTGCCCAATATGAGCCCCAAACCCCCTCATTCCCGGAATCTACACTGATTAGGCGTATCTCCTGCGAGGTTTTCTTCCTAGAGTGGCTATGTTGAAGTATTGTTACTTCCTGTGACGGTCGACGGGGTTTTAAACCTCAAACATAGTTATACCCTGCATGGCCATAAGTAAGGATGGGGGGACAAACCATAGAGACGGAATCTCGGACACTGAACTCAACAAATCACTGGCGCTCGCTAATAATATAGTGTCTTTTCAGAGAACCGATCATTCATACAGTGATGGCTCCAAACGTTCCGATTCATTGCACTCAGGTACATCGATTCACATTCCACCATCGTTCCCAGACAGCATATTATGTATCTGTTCCCAAGGATTGTTGGGAACTCCCTGAAATTCCTGTCAACGAATCTCCATTTTAGCTCTTCATCAACAATGAGTTCGTCGACGCTTTCTCGAAGAAAAAGTTCGACGTTATTAACCCGGCAACTGGGGACGTGATCACCAAGGTAGGCACAATTGGAGCTGGAAATGCCATCGATTAGGTTGACGCGATTCATCAAGTCTCGCCAAGAGACTCGAATCAATCTGTCCGAGTCGAGCAGAAACTAGTCTTGGATATATCAGTGGAATTCCAATCAATCTTAGGAATGCAACGTTGTTCGATGCTCTTCCTCATATCTCACTCCCTTGGCTCGTTGTTGCTCGCCGATTGTTCCCGAAGCTATCTCGCAAACGTTGGCTTCCGGGTCGAACAGGAGATATGATTGTTGTGAAATTCTTCAACTGACGAGATGGGCTAGCGAGCGGATGAGCTGGTTCGAATGAATATGAGAGACAGTATGTTCGCTCCCCTACCTATCGGGAAAACAGACCATGCAGGGTCTGAGTTAGAGGAGGATCAGTGAGCAGAAACTTGACTTTTCCGCTCTCCTCGCAACTTGAGTCCTTCCGGAACAGATCGAGGAGTCTCACCATCCGCAAACTTCTGATCATTAAAAAACTTATCCCTCGACTCGCGATCATCCATTGTGCCACGTAAAGGACTCATAAATATCGGTCTAAAACGGATCCTGACATGAAGAATGATCTCAAATCATTGTAATTTTGTGGAGATATCAGGTCTTTTCTCCCTCCCATCCTAGGTCAGCGAAGCTGACGCAGCCGACGTTGACCTCGCGGTAGCTGCTGCGAGGGAAGCCTTCAAGCGAGATTCACCATGGAGGTAAGTTTTCTTTGGATGTGAGCTTTTCGTGAAGCGTCAGTGCGCACCATTTCACGATCGAGAATCGTCAGAGATCGAACAAGAATTTTAAGGCAGGTTGTCAGCGTTTACTGATTCCCACAGAACAATCGATGCTTCTGAACGGGGTGTCGTGATGAACAGGTTGGCCGATTTGATGGCCAAGGACAGAGAATACCTGACGGTAAGAGTTCCGTTGAGTGAACGCTCAGTGTTTTTCGGATTCGATCGTTCGTTGCCCCATCGATGCATTGAGCTCATGTTGTAAATTCAAGGATCTCGAAACTATTGACTGCGGGAAACCCCGAGCTGAAGCGGCGTTTGACATCGACGGCTCGATAGGGACGTTCAGATACTACGCTGGTTACAGTGACAAGATCCATGGGAAAACCATACCTGCAGGTGCGATTCTCCGTTCATACGGACTCAGACAAAACATTCTTACACTTCAACTCGTGACCATCACTGGAACTATTAACGAGCGTTGTGTTCTCATCTAGATGGAAACCTCATCAGCATCACTCGTCTCGAGCCCGTAGGCGTTTGCGGACAGATAATACCGGTAATCATAATTTCATTCGATTCAATCAGTTCTGGGTGTCGAATCGGAATGAGGGATGATGAATACCCATCACGAGTAACACTCGAAACGCTTTTTCCGCGTTGCGTCAGTGGAATTATCCCCTCCTTATGGCGGCGTGGAAATTGGCACCCGCACTAGCCGCCGGAAACTGCTGCGTGCTCAAACCAGCTGAGCTTACGCCTCTCACAGCTCTCTACCTCGGAAAACTAATCAAGGTAGTGCATAGTCATGGAGCTGCAAACAACATTCGAGCAAGGAACGATATCAAGAGATTCAAGGGAACAGAAGTCAATATTTTCCCTCTGTTGCGTTTTGAGCCACGTTTCTCCACCTCCTTAGGATGCCGGATTCCCTCCGGGCGTGGTCAACATCGTTCCGGGCCTCGGGTCAACTGCCGGCCATGCTCTGGCGATGCATGACGACGTCGACAAGGTGAATTTCGTAAAAGAAACTCTAGAGTACCTGCCTGGAGGGTCCATAAAATGGAACTTCCTACTTTCTGTTTTCCAAGATTATGCTAGACTAGCATGTATGAGGGGGTTGAAAGAAGAGCTGCTTCACCGTTCATTGATTGTTCCGCAGATCGCGTTCACCGGATCCACGAAGGTTGGCCGCATGATACAGAAAGCATCTGGGGAATCGAATCTGAAGCGCGTTACTCTCGAGCTTGGCGGCAAGAGCCCGTTGGTGATCTTCGATGATGCGGACCTTGATGAAGCTGCTGAAATCGCTCACAACGCGGTTTTCGTCAATCAAGGCCAATGTTGCAGCGCGGCTTCCCGAACATTCGTCCACGAAAGTAAGTGCTAGGCTGGATGCAATTAGAGCTGCCAAATATCAAAATTAATCGACTGTTGGGCGTGAAAGGATCCACATTGACTCAGTCTCTCCCTAAGGAATCTATGAGGAATTCGTCGAAAAAGCGAAAGCTTTGGCGGAAAAGAGGAAGCTCGGAGACCCCTTCGGAGCCGACGTCTTGCAGGGTCCTCAGGTGGAAAAAGACAAGATCCATTCTTCATCAAACATTCTCAATAAGTGGATCATTACTCCCACAAGAACATGCACGAGCCAACATGATTCATGTCTCCTCCTTTCAGATAAGTGCTTTGCAAGCCGACAGGATCATGGAACTAGTGGAGAGCGGAAAGAAAGAAGGCGCAAGGTGTGTAGCTGGGGGCTCCCGGAAAGCGGGCAGAGGATTCTTCATCGAACCGACGGTGTTTGCTGATGTCACAGATGACATGAGAATCGGTAAGAGTTTGAAAGTTTGAAGTCTGAAAATCAGCTCAGACCACGAAATCAAGGAATTTCGATGATTCGAATCCTTGCCTTTCAGCGCGGGAAGAAATCTTCGGACCTGTTCAGCAGATTCTGAAATTCTCAACAATGGACGAAGTGATTGAGAGGAGCAATGACACCAGATACGGTCTGGGAGCCGGAGTTGTTACCAAGAACATTGACAAGGCGCTCGAATTCGCTCAGGTAAAACTAGGAAGGATGGTTGTCCGTTCAGGAGAAGGGTAACTCCTGAAACGCAGCGATCATATCCCATAACGATTGGAAAGTTTTGCTTTTACCATCTAAAATCCATTCTGCGTCTCCAGGGCGTTCAATCGGGCTCTGTTTGGGTAAATTGCCACGATCTCACCCCGGTCCAGACTCCTTTCGGTGGATACAAACAGAGTGGTCACGGCCGTGAACTGTGAGTGTGAAAAATTCCTTCGTGAAACTATTTCGAATGTTCAGGAGATCATCAGAATCACAGATCACTTTTTATCTTCCAGCGGCTACGCGGGGATCGAAGAGTACATCGAAACAAAGACCGTGAGTTTACATTTGCTGGAATCGAGTGTATGATCCATGAGTGAGACTGAAAAGCGGACCGAATCATCGAGATTCCGTTGTTTCAGATCACCATCAAAGTTCCCGTCAAACATTCCTAGGACGAACGCAGGATTCACGCCATTCGCAGCTACTTGATGTAGAAAAACAAATCGCTGACGATGATGACCAGTAATAAAAAATTCTATTCGTGAACCAAGTGTTCTCCATCAATCAATATCATACATGAATGCGGGTGATCTCAAAAACCGCCCACAAATACCGCATGCAAAGTTTATTGAAGAGAACATGTCATGTATTTTTAAATAGATATGTAGCAGCAGGAGGAGGAATTCATTTTATTGTTTTCTGAGAAGAATAAACATCTGAAGGTTTGTTGACCTCAAAAATTCAATTTTCATCGATGGAGAGACATTTCTCCGTTCAATAAATGGTTCATTGAAACAAAGCACTCAATAAAGATAAAATTTCTGTCGACGATTCCACCGCCTTGTCATCTGCTCTCCATCTTTCGGATTGAGAGCAGCTCGGTCTAGGGAGCAGTTTCTATTTGACTAGATTGTGGCCTAGTATCCAAACAGCCTTTTCACCGATGCGAGCCGATCTGGCAGTTTGACAAAGTTTTTCCTCGTGATTTTCTTTCGATTCTCATTCTTTTCTTCGACTTTCTTCTCGGCTTTCGCGTTTCGAGAATTTCGCTGCGACAGGATCCAGTTACCACCTCACTATGTAAATGCAGTAGAATTAAATCACACAACGAACCTATCATCAGTATTAGTTTAGTCCGCGGAGCACGGAACGCGAAGAATTCTTCGCTCAAATCCGGTCCGCGGAGTTTTGATCCTAGCGGAAGGTGCCGTAGCAGCAATAGCAACGGCGACGGCAGCGGGTGAGCGGACGGGCGCTTCTCGTCGCCGCCACCGCCGCCACGTAGTCTTCTACGACCCTGCGTCACTTGCCATGGACGGACAGGGATGGGGCCGAGACATCCATTGACAAATATTCCATAATGATTTGTATCTGTATCCAAAATGTGGTGAGACGACCAGGTTGATATTTCGTTGATGGTATTTTCTTTCTTGCTTTTGGTTGCGTTCAATTTGCAGTAAGTAATCAGGCGGGCGGGCGGGCGGGCGGGCGGTCTTGCGGGCTGGCTGGCGAATTATTCGTTGCCAGACCGACTTGACATCCTAAGGGCATATAGCCCGGCGCAGCCTAATGCAGTTGCCTCAAGCTGCAGGCCGTCGTCGTCGTCGCTGCTTACCCTAAACACGATTTTCGTTTTCGCTAAGTTCTTGTAGCAGGATGACTAAGAGATGCTTGTCGAGTTGTTCGACGTTTGATTGACGTTCCGGAGAAAGTTCTTTCTTCAGCGTTCACGGTGGAGAAGGAGCGAGAGGTCCGCTGTAACCAGGAAACGTCGCATTTTCGGAGTCATGTGCTTGAACAACGACAGACGAAATTGCGCGGAAAGCTGCTTCCTCGGATTTGTTTCTTTCCTTGGCTTTTGTAGACTTTTGTAGTGGGAATTGTGTGTTGACGGTTGTTGTCACTCGCAAGGATCAATCGTCTTTGAATGATCGGTTTTTGCAAGAGGCGGTTGAGATAGGCAGATGTGGTTTAACAGAGTCGTACCACAAAAAGCATCCTTTGAAGCAGTAGATGTCACTGTTGCTGCAAAGAGACATCAAAGTGAAAATCAGCGGCAGAATTCGACAGCGTATTGAGACGCAGCAATGCAATCTGAGAAACTTATCAGTTCAAAGCCCTTGCGACGGATTCACTCACCCTGTCCTTCATGTAGCTTGCATTGGCTATTTTTAGGGAGTCTCTGTAAGCTCTCGATGATGCTGAGTCGTTCACTGGATCATAAGGAACATGGCGCATGAGAGCACCATGCCTACCACCAATAAGCAGGCAATGCCTTTGAAAGAGAGAGTTGTTCACTTTAGGTGATTGTTCTCTCTCCTATAGAGGTTGAAATCAATTCTCCGCTGATCTGAATGCTCGAAATGAGTGAAATCGAATCACCTATTCCAACCCCTCCGACGATTTTCGCGTGCCCTTTGACGAAGTCGCGTACCCGGGTGTGACAATTCTGAAAATCCCAACAGAGGGAAGCATTGAACGAGGTATCTCAAGCGACTGCATGCTTCTCATGGCAGGCATGAGAGAACCTTGGAGGATTATGATCTTCGAGAGGGGAATCCTGAGCAAAAGCGCTTTCAGAAAACCGACGACAAGCAGCGAAATTTGTCGAGACAAGAGTTCATAGTTCTACTCACGTCCATGTAGGTGTCAGTTTCGGAAGGGCTTGCTCTGCAGCCTCCAAGCCACTCTTTCCGCATGCAGCACGAATCAGGCACCTGGAACAGAGAAACTCAATTGCGTCTAGGAATCCAATTTTCTCCCAGTTTTCACTGAATCAGATGCTTCTTCTGTTCTGAAGTTATCCTCTTCCGGAAAACCCTAAGGTTCATACCTGCACATCGCGGTCGTTGAAGTGACTATTTAGTTGCCAGATCTTGTACGGCTTATCCTCTGGAATTTGGCCCGGAATGCCACAACATTTGAACTGGAGAGGGAGAGCACGTGTCATTCACTCGTTAGAACTCGAGAATTCCGGATCATGAATCGCAAAAGGCCGAAGAGGCCGAAGTGATGGGCAGAAAATTCATTTCCGAATGGATATATTTTCATCATGAATGCAGGACGACGACTCAATGAACATCAAAAAGAGATGGGCTCATGATCGCAGACGTCGAAACTCACATGTCGCTGAACGGCATCCCAGGCCCTGGTGACAACGCTGTCATTCTTATAAATCGGAATCGACATCAGCATCTCTTGGTACATCCGCTCGTCCACCTGAAGACAGACAAGCAGCACACGCTTGAGAATCGACAGTTACGAGACGCTAAAAGTCGACGCTATTAAACCGATTTGAGCAAACTTGACAACGACCGACGCGGGGTGTCTGGCGGCGCACCGTGAGAACTCGCAGAAGCTCACTGTCGACGCAGCCCTTGAACCCTGACCACTTGTTCAATACATCATCAAGATGCGGTCGCTTGACTTGCTTGCTCCCTCGCTCGCTTCGACAGTGGATCCAACAGTATTAGTCGTGTGCTATGTGTGTAAGAGCTAGCGGCGGCGGCGACGGCAGATACCGGAGTCAGTAAGCTCATCTTACAACAAGGGGACCTTCACATCAGTGACAATCAACAAAAACGATGAAGCAGCCTTGGTAGCTTTTTTAGCCAATGCCGTGTTTTCCTGTTCTTTCGTAGGGCACAATTCGTGCGCCGCGATTTCGTCGTCGATGTTCAGCAGATAGTACGTCGTTCTTTCCCATTTTACCTCCCAATGTACGAATGTGTGTCCAGGTAGTGGGCAACCGCTCGCAGCTCTTCAACGAGAACTCAATCTAGGCACGCAATGTTGGAGTTGATCGAATCTCACGGCTTCCCGTACAGAGTGAGGGTCATGTCGCGAGAAGTTTTCACCCGTGAATCTCTTCCGCTATGCCTGAAGTCATTCGGATCGTCCGTGCGAAGCAGTGTGACTTACAAGAGGCGGCATCAAAACGTAATTAGGGTCTCGTGGCGATAGCAAGAAGTCGATTAAGACGACGCAATCGACATTGAAGCAGAATCCGGTCATCATTCAGGTGAATCTTACGAAGTTGCGTTGTGTCGGCGCTGGCGACGCTGTGTCGTTGCTGACGCCCGGTTTTGTCATTGAAGCGAAAAGTCGAACACTTACTAACCTCATTTCGGAATACGTAGCCAAGAATTCCTCCAATCATCATAACAATGAATAACATGAAGAGAATGACGAAAAACTGAAATGAGAAAAAGAAGATGGTCATCATTCCGCTCACTTCCGACGTCCTTCGAAGGACTTTTCCGCGTGGCTGGTTCCCCTGAGTGAGTGGCTCGCGGGAAGTGAACTCGACTTCATTCCGTATCATGATTCAGGGGCTGCTGGTTGGTGGAATCGTGGAATTCGTGTTAATTTCTTCAATTCTCGTCTAAATTCGCTTTGGTGCCTCAACAGATTTCCATCGACATCCAGGAACTTCGCAGAAAAAATCGCCATCTACCAGTTTGTCCGTTGAAAACGCCCGCAGATTAAATGTCTGACTGATGCGGGCTTGATGCTGATTTTGTTCAGATATTTTCCCTGCCGTCCGAACAGATCTTCTCGATCAGAAGAAGAGAGAGATTAATGCTCGCCATAAACCAACAGCGTGTGCACACGCATCTGACAACGAATCCGTGGAGTGATGTTTCTCGTAATAACTCAATTGATGGCTTATCCGGAGGATCACAACCGAAGTGAGTCAAGACAGCAGGAAGGACGTAGCCTCGCAACGCGCTGCAAGAGAAATCTGAGGCGGAAATCTCTCAAATATCCCTCGAGATTGAGATCCGTCCGTGGAGCGATTCGGCTTTCGTTGGATGACGCGGGATTTACAGCTGACAAATAATATCGTTGTATTCTTGACATTTCAATCCGTTTTGCGCCACCAAGAAGTCTCTCTCGGATTTGAAGCAGGTTTGGTGGTGAATAATTTGCGCGATCTGGTGATCAAACAGCGGAAGAGTTACAAATGTAACCGACTGCATACAATAAAAAAAAAGCGCAACAAAGACTTTTAAATCCATCTCACGCCTCGATCGGCCGTTGCGGAAATCAGGTTTTAGAAGTAACGCTTCGATGGTGAATTCGACGATGCTCATTTGAATCTATCGGTGAATTTCAATCGACGTCGGCATTTCGGCTTCAACTTCGGCCGTCTCGCGAGCACAACATGGAGGAAGAGATAACTTCTATCCAAACAGTATGAGAGCGTAATTCTGGTCACAGCACAAGAGCATGTCCATGTGGAGTTATTCCAACTCCGGGCAATCTCGGCTCTGAGCGATCGCTTCAGCCAAGCGATGTCGAAGATGTCACTTACGGTCAAAAGCATGCATTTGATTTCCTTGAATGCTCCTAGACAACCTAGAAATGAGACGAAAGTCACTATACAGCCGGTGGCGATGAGAATGGCGGCTGAAGACACGTACAGATCGGTGCCCAAAAGACGTTCCATGAAGCTCCTGCAATGGCGGATGTTATCATCCGTGTGAAGTGACTTTCAACTCGCCCCCAGAGCTGAATTTGAATTCATTCTAAAACCAACTGACTTCGGCTTTTTCTCACTATGATTGAAGTCTACATTTGTTTGCTTGGGACATGCTGACCTATCTGCGAGGGTCCAGACGCCAACGGAGAATACCACGATACCTCCCAACATGATGACGAGATTCGCCACGAATAATGAATACTTCACGACACGGCCGCATCCTTCTAGCATTCGCGTGTCTGAAAAAGAGTGAATTCAGATTATCATCGGCCAGATGACAGTTTGAACCTGTATGAGCTGCTTTTGTGCTTTCGGACTGTACTTTTGTTCAAGAGCTATGGGCTCCTATAATAATCGAAAAGCGTACGACACCGGCGCGAGGTTAATAGCAAGGGTCATTAGGAGCTCGACAGCGTCAGCCTCTTCCGAAGATAACTGGCTGTTGGATGTTTGAACAACGGATGAATCACTCCTCCTTCAAAGGTCAAGGTCATTTTAAGACACCCGATTGTTTGAAGAGATTCTATGTTCACCCTAAAACACAGCAGCTGCCTGAACACTCTTCAGTCATCCGACCTACGCTCAAATTCTGTGTTCATGTGTGCCTATGTTTGTTTGTTTGTTTGTTTGTTCGTTGAAGAACCAAAGTCATGCATGCATTGGTTGCTTAGTGTCATCTGGCCCCTGCCGGCTGAGTCGAATCAATAGTTTCCGCATCCGTCATCGAAAGCTTCCGATAAGCTCTCTCGTTTTCAGGCCTGTTTCACTTCGGGAGATGATCTACTTCACTGATGTTTGAGGTCGGCTCCGTCCCCGTTAAACTCGTTAGCGTGCGTTCTCCAGAAGCGAAAACGAGATCGAGGAACTCGCGCTGGGAGGTTTGTCGAGCACCATCTTCAAAACCGACTTGAAATTTTCTCCGTAACCCTCGACCTCGCTGCAAGCTTCTGCTTTCAAGCTTCGGATGGAACATGGTTGCATTCTCCAATTCGATTTCGTGCTGACGCATGTTTTCACTCGACTCCTTTGTTTGAGACGACGTTTATTTCGAAATGATTCATTGCACACTGGGCCATGAAGGAAATGAAATAATAACGATAATGGAAATGGGAATACAATGGAATCGATAGCTAGCCGCCGCATGACTTTCGCAACTTACACCACAACTTTCTCCTGAGCCTCCGAAGAAAACGCATGGTTTCGTCCCGAGTCTATCACAATGTAGCTTTAGGCTTTGATTATTTATTTTTTGTCCAAGAGGTGAGCAGAAGTCGCCGTCATGTGGTCACGGTCGTTTACTCAATTTCCGAGATGACAGCGACTCCAATGACTTCTCGATGAGGATCATTTCTTCGTTGAAGAATGAAGAAACGATAAGTAGGCACCACAATCATAGTCGGAGTTCCGCGGGCCGCTGAAACCTGTGTCGGTAAAGCACACGACACTTGATTATTCGCGGATTCCGCATGGCTTTCGATTTCCGCAACAATTGACACTCATGGAATGCAATGAGAAGCCAAAAGTTCACGAGCCGTGATTGAATGCATCCGTGAATGTCACTCTACCACGGAAATGTTTGAAGAACACCACGGCACTGTCGGACGGACGGTTCCTTCGGAGTCTACGAACTCGGCTCCAGTCGATATATGATTTCATGTGCTCTAGCCACACCGCGCGCTCGACACAAAACGTAACCATTGAGAGGCTACCCTTTCCGGACGATGGGCAACGCCGTGAAAATCCACTTTCTCAGATAAAGTTTTGTCTCAATCGATCGATCGATGGAAGTTGGAGACGTTTCTACCCGCAGGTAATTCAAGTCGAGCTCCCAATGGTTCGTGTTGGGAAAAAGCTGCTCTAGTGGATGGTTGGGAGGGTCTTGGTTCAAAAGGAAAGTCCCGTGGCCGATGGGAGAAGCAATTCGTTCTTGAATCGTGGACTTCTTCTCTGACGACCGAAGGTCGCTCGCAAGCAAGCTAAGTTGCGAATTCTACGACGAAATTCCGAACATTCCAGTCATCCGAACTTCAGGAGATACTTTTGCATCCTTCTCCGACACTCCTGAGAAGTGAAGCGAGATTCAAATCTCACATCAGATCGAGTAGATTCGAGAACGGTCGCATTGTACGTTGGGATTCCTTGACGTCTACACTTTGTCGAACCGAGTGCGTTACTGGACGTACGTTTTTCCTGGACTCATCCATCTCATTGAATGGAATTATTCTGAGTTTTCTCTCCACATGGTTGATAGATGTCATATTATCATCTTCGGCGCCAGTCTCCTTGACAACGGAGCGTAGCAAAGCATTGAGAACGTCTCGAGAACTAAGGGGGCGTCACTAAAATTCAATTAGAACCGAAATTGATGACTCGACCGCTGAACGCGCGGACAAAGCTTCCACAAGACCACCACCGCTACCACAGAAAATCGTCAAAAACGCGCGTTCTTTCACACGATAGACATGTGCCTATTTGTATGAATATAAATGTCCATCGTCGTCGTCGTGGTTCAGAAATATTGGAAAATTATTTTCCAAGCTCTGCGTAGACCTTATCAGTATGCAGCAATCGAATGCTTTATCTGACGTCGGAATGGATCCTCGGAGAAGCTCAAGACGACGAAGCCTTCGTTCTGCGCGCGATAAAAAATCACACGTCCGACAACGACTATGGACATGCGAACCATTCGACGAATCGAATAAATGTACCATTGTCGAATAGGAAAACGGAGAAATCATAATCCACAGAAGAAAACCACCGAGGGTAAAAATGGCGAAAACCGCGATTATTTTTATTCGAAATTCCAATTCCAGAGATATCCTGACTGCCAGCCACGCACAGCCCTACTTGAATGTTACGGTCTACGCATTGCTCTGTTCTAGCGAAATTCCGGCGACGAACACCGCGCTTCGTGAAAACTGAATTTAGAATCCCAATCGGCTCTTTTTATTCGGTTGAATGTTACCACGAATGATTCGAGCCGCTTATACGTTTGGAAATCTACGCGTTCCTCAATCTGGTCGCTATCTACGGACACGCCAGTCTCAGATTTTCAAGCGAGAACAAGCGGCGAAACGAAAGTTCGAACTCTCTCGGCCCCGCGCTATTCGTCAAGAGGAAAATCTCCGAAATTCGCTGATTTCAGCGACAATTTATCAACGATTGATTCGCTCTGAGCTAAAATGGGAGAAACCATTTTATGATGGTGTCGTTTAAGGTGGCGGTGGACGACTTATATCGTTCTTTTTTTTCTCGCTTCAACGAAATTGTGCGTCCAAAAGAGGCCCCGAAATTATCACAAGCTAAACGGCTTCGCGGCGAGAAGTATTCGCACTGGAAAATGGGCCACCTATGCATGTAAACAAATTTGAACGGACGAGTGGACGGACGGAGAAACGAAAAAACAGAAACTGTGTAGCAGAATACGCTCTCTCGTAACATCATCTCTTGTCAGCCGTGGGTATTTGATGGCTTTGACCGCGAAGTGACGCAAGTGTTCATTCGAACTTGCCGAAACGGACGGCCCAGGTCAATCCCGAACTTTCTTTAGGCGAATATCCTCAGTTGAACAAGCATGGAAGGAAATTCAAATCTACAGCATGAATTGCTCCCTCTCGTGAAAGATTCCCAGTCCTCCCAACAAGTCCTAGAATGAGAGCTGGATCACAAATGCTATGCAAAGTGGAACTGGAATCCCAGTGCCGACAGCAAGGCGCCTTGGCGACGTCACCGTTGTGGACGACGCTGTTGTTGGATGCTTCCGGCTTTGACCGTCGGAATCCCGACGCTTTCGCCAAACATAACAACGCTATGGGGAAGCTAGAAAGAACATCTAGGCGGGGGTTAATATAGGACGCATTACACATACACAGTCAACCCGCAAAATTCGCGCTGCCACCCGAGCGACATCGGCCATTTGTGGTCTGTTGTTGCAAGAAAAACAGGCGAAACAACAAAAGTACGGTTTTTGTGCACGACTTGAACGAGTCCAGCGATGCCGAAAATCGATCTACGCTGTTATATCTCGGGAAATAACCATCAAAATATCACGCTGGGTCTTATCTGATTGTCTCGTCAGCCACCCCATAAATTCGGCGAGGTGACACAAATTTAATCCTCAACATTCGTTCCAGTCGTGACCCTCGACCATTGCTGCTTGATTGCTTCACATCGATAGAAGTTGAATCTCGAGCATACATCATACATTCGACACTTTTGATGTGAAATACACCGGAAGTGCCAAACGTGAATTTCGGATTAAACATTCTGGCACACCGGCCTCGCCTCAAGGTGAAGTCCAGTCGACTCAAGCGACAGGATTGTCCAGAGAGTGTACAACTACTCTCTCTCTTTCTCGACTGCTTATTGCAACAGTGGTCGAGAGTTCGAAAACCGCAAGCTCCCCCGTGCGAACTACACCACTTGTAGCGGACCACGCACATGAGGGTGCATGCGCTCGCTTGCAGAAGAAAGTCCATGTGAAGCAGTGATGTTGCGGAGGAAAAAGTCCGGAAACCACAGCTGGAAAGGTTCTGCTCGTCACATGGTTTTGTTCGTCATGAATTCCACCCGGATTGTCCCCGCGTGATTCAGATCACTTTCGCGACGATAGTATCCGACCCAAAATAATATCCGAACGACATCAAGATGCAGAAATTGCATCCGAGGAATAATTCCGCCGATAACACTATTAGGTCGCGCCTCGCGACGCTCGTAATTCAAAGCGAAAGCATGCGCTTCGATCAAGAGAACGACCGGGTGCGTCCGCCACGACATTTTGCTTCGACAAATCGATATGAGTTTTCTCGCCTCGGAACTCTTCTTCGGAACCAGCCGGAGTCGATGACAACGAACTTGCATTGCACGCGAACCCGGCTTCCGCCAGAAATGCTCGATGCATGCACCTGTTGAGACGAGAATTGTTCCACATTTGATTGATCTGTTTGGTGAACACTCATTTTCTTAACACGTTTTCGACAGCAACCCATTCTCAGCCAGGCAAAGGTCACGGGTCAATGTGTCAAAACAATGTAATATTTTTTTTGTTTTCACGCTTTGTAAACGCGACGAACAGGAGAGCGATGCCATAGGCTTTTCTCAAACTCGAGTAAAACTGATTTGTGATCGTTTGCGTTGGGCGCAGGTATGGAATGCACAGGACGATTCCGTTTTCGGAAAAAAAACTGAGCTGCCAATTAATCACGAAATCTTCGAGTCACAAAATGGTGCCATCGATGATGAGGTATCCCGGCAGGAATGATTAGCCATTCCGCAACTGATACTGTTTTTTGCGCACTGTTCATCACCTCAATGAGAAATTGCTCGCGCCGAAGGGAAAAACGATACACATCAAACCTTCACATTTAATCCGAAAATTGACGATGCTATTCGACAGAGTTTTGCTTACGTTCGACCATGCTCGTCCTTTCTGATGTTCTTGAAATCGAGACAAAATGAGAATCACGAAGTCGCTTCGAGCTCGGAATTCCGAAGCGATCCTTGGACTTTCGGATTTGTCCCCCACAGGAGTGGGAATACGATGAATTCCTGAAGTGAAAGTGTTTGCCTTTCAAATCCAGAATCCACGGGACAAATGTTGTTTGGAGAACTCTGGGCTTTTCTCCGACTCAACTCACGGCGGTATTCAAACTGACTGCGAGCGCGGCGTCAGATTCCTGGGAATGTTCGGTGGTCGCTGGCAGAGGAGGCGCAGAAGCACAGTAAATGTTTTTCGAAGAAGACCCATCAAAAACGAATAATACACTTGCTCTCACAATCAGAGTCACATTGACACGCGGTGGCTCCGACAGAAGAAAAGAAAAAACCGCACTCTGAACGCGCGAGAATCGACAAACTTTCCGTTTCGTTCTCTTCATCGTCACTCGATCCAAGATTGTAGTGTAGTCGATGTCGTCCCGACATCTTTTCGTTGCCAACAACAATGATTGTGTGAGCGACGGCAGAGAAGATGCTCGTTGATGATATGTACGGCGAATTTCGAGCTCCCCAGAATCATCTAGCTGTGACAGAGGTGAGGATCAAGGAATAGAATTGATCCTTTGTTCTTCAACTCGGCAACTTGCTGAGCGTTTGTGTAGCCTTCCGTTGTTTCGATCACTCACAGTCGCAATATTGATTTCCGATTCAACTGGAAGCGTCTGAGAATAAATTTGGTGGACGAAGGCATCATTCGCCACTTGATTGAGGCTGATGATTCCCTCAAATAAGAAGCTTCTGCGCCACATCACCGCTGAGAGCCCACGCGTGTGAATCTCGAACGGGTTTCAGGTGGGACCCACGCACAGGGGATCCACGAATGACATGATAAGGCGGGAAGTTCACGAGAACCTTCGGACCTTATAGGCAGCGGAATCCAGCGGAACGAAGAAACTAGGGCAGTTGGTTTTGATCGCGAGGTCGCGAATCACTCGCTGCTGTGGCCGAGGAACGGAACTCTGGTCCAAATGGAGTGGCGGAGATGTACGACCGATGTCATCATCGAGTTCAAACTCGATACTGCCTAAATGGAATGATTTCCTGCAGATGGTCTAGCAGCGCAACGCGAGCAAATGTTTGTAATCGTTCGCGTTAGACGAAAACGCGACCCGTCCTGACTGATCTCTCGCAGCGTTGCCCGCAAAGACATTCCGAACATATTCATTGATAACAGCGACACGGGTCACTAATTTGATGCTCTTGCACTGTAGGGTGTGTTGTTGATGATGATCTAGACATGCTTAGCAAAGGGGTTAATCGACAGTGACACTCCTGGAAGCCGGAATACTGCTTCAAATAACATCTCGGACGGGAGGAAATAGGGACATCGTTCTTACCGTAGTCTTAACTCCTCCGTTTCAATCTTTCCCGAGGTCTTTCGCTCTCGGTGAAAAGAACTGAAGGGAAATAAACTTCGAGAGGGAATCGTGACGCGGCGTATGCACTGTATGCGTTGTACGCACTGTAGGCTCCGACATAATCTCCCCCGTAATAGCTGTCTCTGTAGGAAGTTCCACCGTGTGTAACGTTGCTTCCATCAGGACCAACGACAGGCACCGGTGCCACATTACGCCGGAAACGGTTGTCGATGTGGAGGGGGTATCCCGTCTGTGTTTGGGCTCGGGTTCTCAGTGTTTTCTTGACACCACTCTGAGGTCCCGTGTCGTTTGCCACAGTTTCTGGCACAACCATTGCTGGCGTCAGCTGATCTTCGCTGGCTGCGTCGATTTCAGCACTCTTAACTCATCGGCCTCAACACTCACACAAATACACACATGCACGAATCCTGTTTCGTATCCCACTAGCGGCTCGGGCACAAGTCAGTGTTTACCGGCTCGTAGGACTTGGGTCTAAGCCCAAGCTCGGCACAACACCATTTCCTGACGGTTTGGTGTTTCACATGGTTTGATGTAACACGATCCCTCCTGAGGACACCCCTTTATGGAGGAGAGAACTATCCTGACTCCTGTGAGCCGCCTTGGTGCTTCAGTGAGGGCGGACTCGACAGGCGACAGGACACAACATCAACGAAGCGAAGACATCGCAGTTTAGGATGTTGACGATGCTCCTAGCGAAATTCCGTGGCAAGCTGTAGTCTGGCGCGAACACCGGAGGAAGGCGAGAAGGATTAGTGAGGAGGACTCTTTGGCTTCGGTCACCAGCGCTTCGCACGGCTTCGATGATGCTCCGCGATCCTGCTTCTGCTGGTGCCGTTGATGCTGATTTTGGTCACCGTTAGTCTGCCTGCCTGCCAAGCTACCAACGAGCCGTCGCCGGGCAAGCATCGGCCGGAATCGAGCGTCGTCGTCGTCGTCGTCGTTGCCGCCACTATACGATAAATGAGGGCAAATATCGGAGAAAATAAGAAGAACACTTCACAACCAAACACAAACACTAATTGTAAGACGCAGGCAACAGCAGCAGCAACCAGGCGTACGGACGAGCACGCGCGCGCGGAGACATTATTTAAGCCGAAGTAGACGGTTTCACGGTTCTTAGTTACAGATGGAGCGGATAAATATCAGCCGGATTTTCCAGGAAGCGGTTAATAACTGTGCAGATCTCTTTCCGTTTTCACATGGCTGACGATTTCTCGTTCGAATCCGAGCTCGAATCTTGGATTGCGGTTTTTCAATCAATTTCCCAAGCAATTCAATTTCACTGCTCGAAGCGTGAGTGTGGTTTGCTTCTGAAATTTCAAAATTTCAATGCAACGCCACACGATTACTTCTGCGGCAGATAATTTATAAGATGTCGCTATTCCTGACGTTACTGGCCTGTGATGGCTACCCACATGTTTAGAGTGGGACCGTGTTTCGAAGCTGCGGTAATTGTTCAATTGTAACCGCTTGACGCGCGGTTCGGCCGCCATGGCGTCTCGTTTTCAGAACAAAATGAGAATCGAAACACGCCACCGCGGGAAAGTAAGCCACCGAGCTCGAATTGATGTCCGGAAGAGCAATTCCGTCCAGTCGAAGATGTGGACGCCCACGAAACATAACAAGCAGTGTTCGACTTTCAGAAACAAAGGAATGAGATCTTCATTTCGTCCATGAAAATACTGTTTGTAGAGTTGCGAGGCGCGAGCACAGCAAGAAATTATAGGTTATTTCATAATTGGAAGAGAACAGATCCGAAAAGTACGGAAAGCTGAGAATAAAGGCGACTACCAACCACAGGATCAATCATTGTCGACAAATATAAACACACACACACATAATCGATAAATGACAAATGCCACAGATCACAAGCGAAGATTTATACCCTCGCCCTGCTTGGAGCGTTTGCAACTGATCGACTCACTGACTATTTGGTTGGGGAGCTTGCTGACGACAGCAGACTGCTTTATAGTCATAATAATAATAATCGATTTCGCAATAAAAGCACTATGCGAAAAAATGCCACTCCTGATGGTGACGACAAAGATAACAAAAACTTTTCACTGATCGATATTTCTTTCACATGATCGGATCACAGCGAAAAGCTGCAGGGGATTTCAACAAAACCAGAGTCTCGTGGACGGGAGCTGACGATCGTCTCGTCGGTCAAAATCAGCTAGTTTGTTTCTTGACAGGCACGGAAACGGGTCTGACGATCATTCTCGAACAATTCTCCACAGAATCACCTGGATCGCACACTCTGCGCAATCCACACACCAGAGTAGCTATCATGGACTGTAACTGGACATCCGAACCTTACTGAAGGTACTAAGGTACCTTAGTCAAACCTTAGTAAATCACTGAGGTCCTAAGGACTTAGGTAACTAAAGTACCTTAGTACCTTCAGTGAGGTTTGGATGTCTAACTGTAACCATTCCATGGGAAAACGACTTATGCCCACAGACGGTACATGGACTGGACGAGGATGGAATCGCGATGTCAATATCTCACTCGTGACTCAGGGAGATGTTCACGGTGGAATGTTCCGTTTGTTACGTGCTGTTTTCCTCCGTTCCGAAACAAAAGGTTGTCATTACTGCAAGAGGATGGATGACGGAGCCAATGATCGATCCTCCAAGCATGGAATTAGAAGAATTAAAAGCTTTTGTCGGTGAGCTCTACATGTGTCGGTTCGACAGAGCCCGCGGCGAGCAGGTCCATTGTATGCTGTTTCGGAAGCGTTTCTTGGGGTGTTTTTTGTCTGTGGAACAAGCGAATAGACGGACAGCTTGTTGCCTACCTGCCTGACTGGAGGGTTTGTTGGATGGCCGTACAGCTTGCTCGCCTGCCTGCCTGACTGACTGCTTGTCTATCGATAAACGGATTGGTAAACGCCCAGTTGTCAGCGCCTTGTGGTGGCTGGCTGGCTGGCGAACTCCTCGTAACGGTTAATGTCATCGTGAGTCTAACGGCCTTTTTACAACCTCGGAAAGCAGCGAATAAATCTCCGCGACATCGCGAGAAAAAGATGTTTATTGGCTTCATCTTCACGAGCGAGCCAGACAAGCGGCCAAGGATTGTTCCACATCGGAACTTGCCGTCAACTGCAATTTAAAATCACTTCATGACACAGAAAACCGCGTCATGATATCGGCGTGATTTTTCTACAGAATAAAACGGTATCGGGCCTCGTAAACGTTGCTCGGGCGCGTCGCAGCTCCCGCCCTGAGTGCCATCGGACTCGGCAGCATTCAGCATTTGTGTCGACATTTGGGGGACGTGATCGTGAGTCACTTGCAGGGCGAACTGAGACTCTTAGGAAGAACTGCACTCAATTTCCTCGATTTTCTTTCAACAAATCCCCGAAACCCATCACAAAGCTTGATCATTGACTTCATATTAATCCTCTGCAAAACTCATCTTTGAGAGTTTTCTGTTTGAAAAGCCTCAGAGCGTGAGACGATTCCTTTTGGAGATCTCCAATAGTTCGATAAGAGGATTTTGAGGCGCTGGAAACTTCAAATTAGAGCTAGTGCTTCAGGTTCCGCAAAAGGCAATACGAGAGCTTCATATCTGGCTCGATTCGGGCCGCGTTTACTCCAGATATCTTAAAGGTCCATTTATCCGAAACTGCGCCACTTAATCCACGGAAACCGACGGCGACTTTCGGGAAGCTATAACCGGCAAACTAGTGAAGCCAGAATTATGACGTCGGTGTCACAGCCTCGAGCCCCGTAGGAGATGAATCATCAGGAAGAATTGAGGAAATCCCACCTGCAAGACATTGATCCTTCTCCCGATCTCTTCCTCTATCTGAACGGAATCTTCGCAGCCCATGATGTCGTTCTCGGGTGGAACAAGTCAAAATCAAAACGGCAAATGGTCAGAGGAGGAATCGTAGAGATATCTAGAGGTCGTACGGTCTAGATTTCGCGGTCCTGGACGGATCTGTTTTGCAAATAATTCATGTCCGAAAATTTTACAGTTCTCCTTTCTATCTTTACGAAGGAGAAAACGTTTTCATCGGAATTCGGTAGAAATTATCTACCGTTATCTCGATTCTGTTTCAAATTCAGCATGAAATTTCCTCCCAAAACTAATCGCGAAAGGAATGCGAGTCGGCGAAGTCGGCGTGATACGATGTTTGAAAAAAAGCGAATCCCGGCTCTCGAAAGCGCCAAAGGGTGCTGTTATCAGATTTCCACAAGACGAACATTTCGCGTGGTTGTATGAAATCCTTTGATTCGGCAACGATTCGGCGTCCAACTCTATATGCTTCCCGATCAAACAGTTGACCAACGGCATCGAACAACGGTAATGGTCTTTAGATGGAAAAAACGTTTCGGTGTCATCTAAAGATTATCAATGACTTTCGTATCTATCATATCATCATAATTACTGCTGTCCGTGCGAGCGTTCCTCTCTTCCCAATTTTCTCGCTCCTCGCGTTTTCGTAGTCGCCGTTTCGAATGTACACGGAAACGGCGAGAAAAAACTGACCAAAAACTTGACCGAAACCCGACAAAAATTCGTGACATTTCTCCCCAGACGGATACTGAGGGCTTCTCTCCCACTTCCTCCTGAGCTTCTTCCTGAATCATCTTTGGTCTTATCGATTTCGCAGCTTTCGCAATCGGAGGGCGCACGAGCTTGAGGCGTCTCGAATCTCAAACAGTTTCTATTTCTGTACCGACCACGGAAGCTCGATAAATGAACTGTGTGATAAATCATCGCTTTTTTTGTGGGCAAATTACTGCACGGACAGCGAGTTTCGTTGGAAGAGGCAAGAAAAAATCTAAGATATTGCTCTGGGATCAGCAGAGGTCGAGAAAAGTCAGCAAAAAGCATGAAGATTCAGTAACAGGATTCCATCCATCCATCTGTGGATGATAAATCGATGCGCTCATATCTCGCGGCCGAGCGCTGTTGGCGCCGTCAATCTTGGGGGTTGAGGAAGTCCCTGAATTTTCCTTGTTCGTCTTCAAATGTACAGGAGCGCTCCCGTGATGATCGACCGCCGGCGCACTCAGTAACAATGGAACCGGACGCTTCGGATGAATTTTACATAAAAACCAACGGCTCGTATCGCTTTTCATCACCCACGACTTCGATAATGATTTCTGTTGGTCAATTATCGGTGGAACTGTTGCCGCTGCCGCCGCTGCACACCTGAGCCTTCGACCCCCCGTGAAATCACGGAATTACTCGTGGTATCTGCGGTTGGTTGGTTGGTCTGTCTGTTTGTTCGTTGGTTTGTCTTGCGTGTCTGCCTACAATACTTGACAGCTACTCTGTCAAATCTTCACAACACATCTCAACCGCATAGGCCAAATTCATTACTTACCTCCGCGTATTGGATTACAGCAGACCTCCATACAGTCGTGAAGTCGGCGAGCCATGTCGGTGCCCGAACGAATCTTTTTCTCTTTTCGTGTTTTTGGATTGAGTCCGATTTTGGGTTTGTGGCTTCTTTTCAGTCGGTGTTCGGAATCACTTCTCTTACGACAACAATGAGAACGACATCACTTGGAACGCGCCAAGATATTCCCTCGCGATGGGAGCTCGAACTTCACGTCAGGGAACAACAGTCCCATGGTACAAACTAACAGCCAACGTCTTCTTCCGCTTTGGAGCAGGTTTTTGTCCACTTGGACAAACTAGTCTTCGATTCGGAAGAGGGAGAATTTCCAAATTTTGGAAAAATATTCGGAGGAGACTTCAGATCTCCGGGATAAGCTAATCGAGTCGTCGTTGATTGTCAAATCAGTTAAAAATCAGTTTGACTCTGATTCGGAGGCATGGTTTTCCCTAACAACCGTTAAAGGGGATTCGTCGAAATTGTTTCAGTGTTTGTGTTAGAAAAGCGAGAGAGTCGGCACACTATCGGAGTCGATCGAAGTAAATCGTTGACGATGGCTAAGGCTTGGACGAGCAGCGAATGCAGAGGCCGTCGATGCCGTCCAGGAAAAATGTTCGAATGCGTGGACGACAAGCAGCGCTTTCGACTTGGTCGGCTTCTCTAAACAAGCTTCGTCTAAACTAGAACAGGTGGTCGGAAAACAGCATTCGACGAACGAAGTCACAAGCACTTCAGTGGAATGAGCCGAACAATCCAGGCATCCGCGCGGACACCATGCTTCAACAACACTCTCCGAACAACTGAGCTTGGCGCCCAAAGGTCGAAAATCTCGACCCAGCTGATCGTCTGAGGGTGGAGTGCATGTCGACGAGCAAGGCGCTTGAGTCTCGACCTGAGTCTCGAGTGAATGAGTGAATGGCTCTTTCATTTGAAGGTTGGTCAGGTACATACGAACGCTGCCTGTCGTGGACTTCTTGTGAAACAGGTTCCGCCGAATTTCTCGTCAACGGATTAAAGAGTTCGTGCAGCGGGCCCCGCTCCGAGTATTGATCGATTCGTCGCGGATATCGCCGAGTGATTAATTAAGATAACGCTCTGAAAGCGGACAGCAGAGAACAACAAATAGAACAGAACCTACCTAATTGCTATAAATAAATAAATAAATAAATAAATTGATAACAAGCTAGCTGCATAGTCGTCTGATTTGGAAGCGATGGAGATTACGTCGTGTTATCAACCGCGCTTTGAAATGAAGACAACTGCGATATGACGGCGGACTTTCCTCCGAATGCATGGCGCTTCCAAGTGTGATTTCGATTGTCTTGCAGGATAGTAGCTGATACTTGTTTCTCCCTTGCTTCTCAAAACTTCGAAAATTCCCGGATTAAATTACCTCAGAGGGAAACAAGAAGCGAGCTTGTTGTCTACGGGGTGAAGCAAGCACCCTCAAGGGAAAACGCTGCGTGAGGAGAAGAGCTCACGCTATGACCTCGCGTCTGTCGACTTTCTTTGGGGCTTTCTGCTTGATGAAACGGGCACCGTCTCGATTCGAGATGAGAACTCGTTCAATCTTTGCTCTGATTGTGAGTGATCGGAACTCAATTCATTGATGTGGCTCACATCTCCGGATACTGCGAAGCTTCAAATCATGGACGCCTGTATTAACGAAAGAATTGCTTAACCGTATTCAATTCACGGACAAATCTGATTCGGATCGAAATCTGCCTCACGAAACGCACGGTCGAGTTGGATAATTTAATTTTCAACCCCTTTCTTGATTCGTAAACCATCGGAATACTAAATAACTGAATGATGCGATTTTTTTCTGATTCCGATTCAATAGCTGGATGGATCTTTGAGGGATTCCGAAGAAAGCAAAGTCGGCAGAGTCGTGGAAATCTGCTCTCTTCTATTGGTTTTTCGAAGTCCAGTCGTCGAGCTCTGGCGTGAAATTCAATCATGATCATGGCGCGGGTGGTAAGCTTGATCTCTAATGAAGTACCGAGCCTCAAAAATTAGAGATTTTGGCTAATCGGAGAGGAACGAGGCTGACATAAATGTCTTACAATCGGTCTGTAGCAGATTCCGTCATGAGCTCTAGAACAAATGCAATGCACCAAAAAGTTCGATCCGCAAAGAAGACATCGGTGAAGAACTCGACAAACCCGATACCGACTGATTCACAAGATTGTCAATCGCTGCCCTGAGATCTTTGACGAGGTTTTTTGACAGTTTTGTAACTAAGTCCCGCTCTGTGACCTCAGTTGCACTAAAGTTCATTCCCGATAAAGAACTGCTGAAAAATTCGTTCACTCTCAGAGCCACAGGGAGAAATATGACTAACCCTCCGAACTTCATGCAAATAAAATGATATTATTATAATTATTATTTGGCGGTCTGAAGAATCAATTCTTGCCTGACTCAGCATGTCCGTCGAGAGAGCCATTCTCAAGGTATTAGGTTCTGGGTTTCCCCTACACATCGTGATGAGAGCTTGAACTTCGATTGCAGCGTCAAGTTTTGCGAGGGAGAACGGCTCATCGGACAACGTTTCGTCATCGATAGGTGAGTGTTCAGCAGCGGACCGTGATTGGAAGTTCCAGAGTTTTAATTTCAAAGGATATCTGGAAAATTCGTCGCCCAAAACATCAGCTCGGAAGAAATCTAAGGAATTCGGTGTTTCATGGTAACCACAGAGATCAGCCGTCGGAGTGAAGTTCGATCAGGCCGTGGATTGTATTGGAAGAGCACAGCGTCCAACTGCTGCTTTCGCTCGATTCTGACGTCAACCTCGATTGTTTCCTCGACTCCTTGACATGGTTTATTATGAATATGGAATCAGAAGTCTAATGATTTATCCCAACATTGTTCGGCAGCAGTGAGGGGCCGCGCTTACTTTCTTCAACACAATACAACGACCGAGAGAATCAACAACGATTCAGGGGGAGAATCATGTGGTTCGCGATTCAATTCTTGTTATGATTGAGTAATTCCCTCCCATTGGTTGCCTCTGTCTGACGATTCAAACATCTTTTTCTCCGAAAAATGATTGCAGTGGTAAATGGGATGAAAACATTGCTCACTTTCGCTGAATAAGAAACGACGCCAGAAGACGTTATTTGTTATTGCGGTCTGACGGAGTATTTGTCTTCTTATGCCGAACAAAGTAATCAACCCAAAATGAGGAACTTCGCGTCAAGCAGTCTAGTGATACCGGTGCGAAAGGTGACGCTTGTTAAGAATGAGAGAGAGAGGAAACAGTGATTCAGATGGGTTTCCCATTCCAGGTGCTATTCTTCCTCTCCGTTGAGCTTTGCGGATCGGTCTCTGCCTATGGCGTTGTTCGCGCCAACCGTGCCTCAATTTGGAGGCGGCCGGAGTCCCCGTGCTCCGCAAGTAAAGTTCCAGACCGACTACGCCACCAAATCGGGAACTCTTCCCACGAACCTGTTGGTGACTTCATCGAAGAACTCTTTCGAATTTGGTAATTAATACCCTGGAGAAGCTATTCGTCGATTGAGTTTCTAGCTCGGCGGTTTCCGAAGTGGTTCGTGTGGATGCTCCGGATCAGATTTGGCGAAACTCGAAGCGAGAGAAAATGTGAAACAACGGACGAGACATTTCCCGCAAATCAAGACATAATAACTCACTCATCTGAAACTCTTTTTCGACATCTATCAGCAAAGCGTTCACGGAGGCAGCGGAAGATGGGGAGGCGGTTTCGAATGCACCCTCAAGCGTGCCCAAATCATACAAAACGACGCACTCCGTGCCATCGTCGGCGGACGCCGAATGGACTCAGTCTCGGACGTTTATGCTGAACACGGGCTGCTCAGAGTTAGGCAGGTCCACAAGCTCGTTGTCGCCAACTTGGCGATCAGAATGGAGAGGGGCCGTATCCCAGCCGACATCCGCCTCCCACTCGTAGCCGTCAACCCTCTCCGCCCCTCGCGCAGAGCAACAGTGTTCGTTGTCCCGCACGATCTCAAAGCCTTCAGGCACCAACTGCCGAAGATATGGAGAGAACTCCCTCGCGAGATTCGTTCCCTTAGCTCCGCGAAAAGATTCAGTCGTCTAGTCAAAGAGTATCTCCTCTCTATTGTATGGAAAGCTTAGCAATGAGTAGAGTCCAGTATTTTGTGCCATTAATTGTGTAGTCCACTATTATTTTCTTTTCTTCTCTTTCCTTTCTTCTTGAGAACTTAAGCTGTACTCACAAGCAGTTCCAAAAATAAACCACACTTGAAATTGAAATTGAGATCCGCACAGGGTGCACAAGACCGAGAAAAAATTGGGGAACCACTGCTGTAGCCTGTTTGGAAGGAAGCCACGAGCCGATTTGGAAATGCAACTTTTTGGGGATCTGATCACTTGACGTGAAATCGTAAGGGAGTTCGTACGCGGGTCATGAAGTAGCGCTTCTCAGCTCTTGATTTGGATGTGGACTTGACGATGAGGAACTTGGCGAGAGAAATCGCCCTCGAGAAGAGAAGAAACTCTCAAATTGTCGTACTCAATTAGTTTATTGCCCATGCAGCTGGCCGGCTTCGTCCTATAGTCCATCATTGCGAAATATGCACCATTCTATCTACAACAGACGTACGCTCGCTCAATCTGAATCGCTTCCCGATTCACTTAACTGGAGATCTTCACCTGCGAAGCGAGAAGAGAAATCATGAGTGAATCGATTCTGCTGCAAATCTACGTAACTTCCCGCGAAAAAACCTCGATAGCGATGTCGGTAAGATAACAGATCCACTCACTTAGTTGGCTAAGTTTCGGCATAGACTGCCGGCTCGTTTGAGGCGGCACGAAATGGGATGCCGGAGGCATATGCGTTGTCTGAGGTACCACGGATGCCTTCTTGTTCTGGCCTTCATCTTCACTTTCCGACTCGGAACCTTCCGAAGACGAGTCCGAGTCAGAAGAAGAGGAAGAAGAGCCTTCAGACATTTCTATCACATCAGTATTTGAGTCCTGCAGGTGAAAACACAGCGTAATCATCGACTGGTCGCAGTACTAGAGTAGCTAGATCACTCATCGAATTCAGTCTCTCCAACTCCAAAACTTACAAAAGTGGGCATCGAAGGCGCCACAGTCTTCTGGATATGAGCATTTTGTACAATCGATGAGGTAGGTGCAACAGCTGGCGGCGCGGATTGTTGCAAGTTCAGACCCGTTTCGTCGAATCTGCGGAAGAAACGAGAGTTCATCATCGAAACAAGGTGAAGTGTTCCCCGAGAGCGAACGAGGAACAGGCGAAATCCGGAGTCGGAAATGATTGAGAGAGATCTACTCACCTGCCGGAATCATCTAACAACATGGGCATGGAATTGGCAGCCAGGGCCGATGGCTGAGGTCTCATTGGTTGTTGCGTTGATTTGGGAACTGGAATAAGGGAGAAAATTAGAGTTGTCTCCAGTTCATGGAACTCGACGAGAATGCAATCAAACTCGATCTCCCTTTGCGCTTTTTGAACCTCAGAGATTTTGAATATCTCTTTCACTTACCTGGCTGTCTCGGCGCTCCCACTGGACTTATTCTCTGCTTTGCAGCGTTCGGTGTGTGCGTTCTGAAGAAAGAATCAGTTTTACTGAGCGAATGTTAGAGACGGAAGATTGTACGGTTGAGTTCTCGATTCACGGCTCGCAATTCGCGTAAAACCCAACTGAAAACTCACCTCTGTTGAGGCATCGGTGGTGACGGTCTTTTCATGCGCGACGCCGCCGTCGCCGCCGCCGCCGCCGCTTGAACAGTTTCTCCATCCTGACCTGCTGATTGGGCTCCTGAGTGAATACAAACGGAATGAGAATACATTGAACCGATGCAAAGAAAAAACACACCTCTTCTTTCGAGAAAACAAACTCACCGTGATTGACGGTGCTCGGAGTGAGAGGTCTTCCATAAGGTCCGTGTGAAACTTTCGACGACCCTTCTGCTCTCGTTTTCTTGAGTTGTACGTTACCTTTGGAAAAAGATCAAAGCTATTGGGGTCTTATTCGTGGAGGGGAAGATGCTCTCACGGATAAACCTTACACGGAAGCTTACAATCTTCGAACTACTCACAGCTTAGTCGTTCTAGAGTGATCTGGCCAGTTTTCTGATCGATAATCAACACGCATTCTTTTTGATATGGCCTCTGACTGCCTGTAAAACAGAGTTTTCTCCACATGAGTGGCCAGCCTGAGTTATGTTCGCCAAAAACTTTATACAAACCCCTTGAGAGTGCAAGATAGTGGATTACAATGATAGAACCCTAAACAAGAATTCGAAGAACTCTGTACCTCTGAAAGTTGTTGAGCTCATGGAATCGTGATGGGGCACGGTAACCGAGATCTGATGACGTTGTTCGACATCAACTCGAGCACCTTGTGAAGCATCCACAGAGGCGGGCTTGAAGTCATCTGGAGAATTGGATTTCAAAGATTGAATGAATGAAACTTTTGCATTCTGAGAGTAATCCGACACGAAATGGGATCAGCTTTGCCAGGTGACGCGTTCGATGACAAAACAGTACTCACATCGAAAGGTGTGGAACCCCGGAGTGTTCTGGTTTGCTGCACTGTCGAAGCTCTTGCCCAATTTCAGCTCCATCACCTGAATTGCCAATAACAGCTTCTTAAACCAAAGATCACTAGATTCGAAAACTCACGGCTGTTTGGGTTCTGCTCGACCATTCGGGCTGTTCTCCAGTTGGTCTCGTGTTCATCGAACGGCGTTTCATGATTCGATGGATTCATGGACTGTTAGGAAACGTTCGAAGAACAAGAAACTGATGGATGAAGCCTCTCAAATCGAAACTACTTCATCCGTCGGCGGGCGACAATCAACAGCGTCCAATCCACGGTTTAGGTTTAGAAGAGCGGATTTCGAGAAATGACTCGTCGAGAAAAAAAAGTCATCGAATCGAGCCCCGGTGCTTTCGGTGGAACAACGCTGCCGATGGTGAAGTGTGTTCCACACTAACCTTTCCGGTGAGCCCGAGCTTATCTCCGATTGAGATGTTGTTCATTTTGATGTGTTCAGGTCTTTCCGCTTGGGAACGAGCCTCAACAGATCTTCCCACAAAGTTTAGCACACTATCCTTGAGATGGTTGCGTTTTCCTTAGCGTAAGAAGTTAATTGAGACACTCGCACCACAAGAACATATGGTCGTTCGTTCTAGCTGCTGCGGCTGCTACCGGAGAAGTGAGCAGCGATGAGTGAGGGGTGGTTGTGCTGCTGCTCCTGCAAACCGATGTGTGGAATGAAGGAAGCAGCAAACGAAACAAAACAACTCTAGCAGACGACCGCAGTCAGCACGGTTCCGTTCGTTGCGTCGCTGTCGGGAGTCGTTTCGCGAATCTTTTGCGCAATGGAAGACGAAGGCAAGGCGAACTCCCTCGGATGGATAGGACTCACTTCATGGGTGCTGTATTGAGTCGAACACCGCAGCGGAGCCACTTGATGAGAGGAGAGCTTTCGCGGAGGAGGAGGTTCGCCGCACTATGATTGGTTGCGCCAGCGGCGGAAGGTTTTGAAAGCTGTGATGAACTTTGGAATTTACTTCGTTCGCACAGAAATATCGCTAAACTCGAAGACCCTGCTTAGCTTCTAACATTCCCTAGCATCTTCCGACCTTGAGTAAACAACTCTACCTGCTTGGTTCTCACGAATCCCGACTGGAATTTCAAGAAGTGAACAGGAGGAGCCGGGTCGCTTATCAGATTCCTGAGCGAACTCAACTCCGTCTTACTGGATTTCTTGAGTTCCGGTTGAAATTTCACGCTAAACGCTTTGAGGCTCCGATTTATGTAGATTGGAGTTTGATCAATCGCAAGAGTGCGACTGGGGTTGCTTCTCTGTTGACGATACTATTCTTTCGGAGGGTTCTCGAAGTTCACATCATGAACTTCGGCTTACTATTGAGCTTTTCACTCGAATTATTCGATGGTGATTATGAAAGAAATTCATGAATATTTTGGGAAGTATGAAAGCAATAAGACCATTCTGGCTCCCGATAGCTAAAGTTCGACTGCTGCTTTACCTTGCGGTTAAAAGCAGATAGCCTCTCCTCTGCGACTCTAATTGATCGACACCACGCTCGTGGGCTGAGAAACCTCCCGATGACGGACCGACGCCGCGCGACTTTCGCCGCCCACCGTTGTGCTGCCCCGCTGTCGCGGGATGAAGTGCGAGTCAGAAGTCTCCCCTTCGGAGCGAAACCGCATTCATCTCTCCGAGTTTGACTAACGGCCGTGTTCACAGTGGTTCCGACTCATAATTTAGATCTGTTGGGGCCTCTCACCGGTATCGCTCACCTAAAGCGGTCCAGCGGAGTTCTGGCGGAATCCGTTACGGGAATTCCATGATCATCGATTCCAAAGTAACCCGTACGAAAATTGGAAACGAGCTTCCGTAAAAACATCCGCAGGATTCGCTCGGAGCCCACGCTCCAATAAGCCTTCGAAATCCCCAATTTGCTGAAGCAGACGTTCCCCAATACAAATATTTGTTCCCGGGTTCCCAAAGATGCCATCCAGTGAACTTCAGAGATTCATTGATTCCCCGTGCTCCTTAGAATGCTTCAGAAGGTCAGCTGAGGTTCGAATCTTATCATCCCCAAAGCCCACTTTGAATAGAAGCGTTGCGGTTTTCTGTTGCTGACAACGGTTCGGACTTGATGAAGCTGATGGGTACGGCAAGAAAAAAGCTCGACCGGCGAGATTGAGGGCATTCCGCTCCTACAATTTGAGTTGTTATTCTTCACCCCTCCAGCTTTCGATTAACGGAATCGACGACTGAAGAAAACCTCCGGTAATCAACAACGTCATTGTTTCTTCGGAGTCGGCTTGATCGACGAAGCCAATTCTGGATGGAATGAGAAAATGTCGAGAATGGAAACGTCTCGGCTTCGGCGTATGTATTTTGATCAGATACCTTGGCTTGCTTCACAACAGAGTGACACTACGAGTATCCGACGTCGCGGCTTACAAGAAGATTTCTCAACCTGTGACAGTCACTTTTCTACAGGTCTACCATATCGTATGTTGGGAGCTTTGATTACTAGAGATTAGATGTTCAGGCATTAAAATGCCTATTTGGGCGAAATTCACGGCATTTTGCCTATTTCCGGATTTTCATTGGCATTTTGCCTATTTCTGCCCTGAGGCTCCCCTTCACTCCATCTAATTCCATAGATTTCACTGACTATCCGGGCTGCGTAGAATGCCGTGGTGGATTCGACCAAGGAACATGAGCGCACGCTTCGGAAGCGACTTGCGACGTGTCGTCGCGAATCGTGTTATCGTAGCCGCAAACCGACTCGTGTGTGATTTCGTAGCGCAAAATTCTTCGCATCGCTGTGGGCTGAGTTTGAACTTCACAAGTTGGTGGATGCATTGAGAGTTTGTTATCTTGTCGACGGCTTTCATCGGATCTGTGTAAAGTTGTAAAATTCGTCCGTTCCCATCAAAATGCCGAAAGTAGATGAAAAGAAGCGACGACAGCTCTACGTCGACGAGTTCGGAAAAGGAATCTTCTCAACCGACGGTGATGTTCTAACTTGCCGCATTTGTGAGAAACCGGTCAACGATGAGAAGAAATACTACGTAAAGCAGCACATAAGCACGGCCGGCCATCAGAAACGCATGCAACGTGCTTCAGAAAACGGTGAAAACTTATGCCTGTTGAAGAATTTTGTGGAACTCTCAAGCAGGAAGAGCGCTTTTGACATGGGTTGATGTCGCATGATGCTAGAATGCAATATACATACCATTGTATACAGCCAATCATCCTTCCTTCCGGGAATTCGCGGAGAAATGGTGTAAGCAATCGGCTCCCGATCACACAACGCTTAGAAACAGATACCTCCAGAAGCTTTACGAGAGTACTATCGTCAAGATACGAGCGGCTGTCGGCGATAATCCGATCTGGGTCTCGGTCGACGAGACCACCGATACAAGGGTCAATACGTTGTGAATACAGTGATTAGGCCAATGACAGCGAACGATCCCTCAAAATCTTATCTGCTTGGGTCGAAGGTTGTCGAGAGAACAAATCATACGACGATCGGGCGAGCGTTCATGAATGTCCTCAATTTGCTCAGGCCTGAAGGAGTTCAGCACGACAGAGTTCTCTTTTTTGTCTCCGATGCAGCCGCATACTCCTCTGAGTCAAAAGTTCGCGGACTACACGTATAAAAACGTAACCAGGTCACGAATCGATTTCAGATTGCGCATGCAGGTAGATTAAGTTCTTAGGATTACAATCACCATAAAACACCGGGGTCGGAAACACTACACAAAACGTTTTCAGCGATTGGAGCGAGGCATGTGTGAGCGCTACGTCGTAGTAACCGTCGTGCCGCTGGGTGGTGCGAGGGCAAACCGAAACTGGTGACAGATCGGTCGACGAACCAGGGATGCTCTCACGATTTCAACATGGAGATGTCGAACGTGATGAAACAACGAGTAATCATCGAATTCTTATACAACTTGGGGAAAAAACTCCCAGAAATTTGTGACAACTTGGCCAGTGTGTTCGGATGCCAAGCTCTGAAGCGCACAGCAGTTGCGAAGTGGCTCAGCCGATTCCGGAACGGACGCAGCACTCTCCAGGATGATCCGAGGTCCGGACGTCCTTCAATCAGGACAACTCTCGTCACTCGAGTCAAAGAACTCGTCCATCGAAACCGACGGCAAACATCGAGAAGAATGGCCGACCAACTCGACCTGTCCCAAACGACAATCATGAGAGTGTTGAAGGAGGGACTCCAAATGAAAAAACTCTGTTCGAAACTGGTGCCGCGAGTGCTCACAGAAGAGCAAAAGACCAAACGCGTTGCGTGTTGTCAACAGTGGATCGCAGCTGATAATGCTGGTGACTTCAGCGATCGAATCATCACGGGGGATGAGTCGTGGGTGTACCAATTCGATGTTCTCGGAAGCGCCCAGAGGGCGGAATGGAGAGCCAGAGGAGAACCAAGACCGAGGCATTGCTTGAGAGCGCGATCAAAAGTCAAGCTCATGCTGATCACCTTCTTCGATGTGAGGGGGCTCGTCCATCACGAATTTGTGCCGCCTGGACAGACTGTTAACGGTGACTTTTACGTTGAAGTGTTGCGAAGGTTACGGGCTCGCATTGCACGAGTCCGACCTTCCTTGGCTACCCGGTGGATTCTCCACCACGACAACGCACCCCCTCACACATCGCTTGTTGTGCGCGATTTCTTGACTCGGAACAAAGTCAAAACAACTGAACACCCTCCTTACTCACCTGACCTGGCCCCTTGTGACTTCTACCTCTTCCCGAAGTTCAAGAACCTGATTCGAGGGGAGCGTTTTGATGACTTCGAGGCCATCAGATCAGCCACGACAAGACAACTTCAGCAACTCTCCCCTGAAGACTACCGCTCCTGTTTCCAGCAATGGAAACATCGCTGGCAACTTTGCATCGACGCAGGCGGAAATTACTTCGAGGGGGAGCGCCGAACGCCTGCCATCGCGGGAAACTGAAGCATCAAGTCCTGCCAATCTCGCGCGCTCAAAATGGCGGGCACTCCACAGGCGCCTCCTGGCGGCGCGGGGCCGACGCACAACCCAAACATGCCGCACTTTGGCAGCGCAATACAACCGTTTATCAATAGCTAGAACTCCCGTTCAACTTGTATTATGATCCCAACGTATGAATCTAATCACTTATCTAAGTCATTTATCGATATGATCCCTTGTTTTCTTTTAATACATGTAGTCCGCGAACTTTTGACTCAGAGGAGTATATGAAAAAGGCGGGCGAGTCGCTTAAAACATTCTTTCCAAAGCTAACGCATGCTACTTGCTTGGCCCACGCCAATCACCGCATCTGTGAGGANGTATATGAAAAAGGCGGGCGAGTCGCTTAAAACATTCTTTCCAAAGCTAACGCATGCTACTTGCTTGGCCCACGCCAATCACCGCATCTGTGAGGAGATCAGAGTGTCTTTTCCTGATGTACACAGCCTGTTTTTCGTCGCAAATTTTTCGTCTCTATCAAAAAGCATCGAGAGCCTCGAGAGCTCATCCAGATCGTTGCATTCCACAACCGCAATTCTCCAAGATGTGAAGAGGAGCATCAACGATACAGAGGGGCTGGTAGGCCAGAGACTGGAGGGCAAATTTGATAGGATCCTTCAACGTAATGTAGGATTAGAAACCATTCTGCAAATCCAACCCATTTTGAGAGGGGAAACCCCAAGTTCTTCTATAGAGGGCCTCACAGTTACCGAGGTTTCCTCTTTCAAATTTGCTCCTTTGGACGTAGAGCGATCGTTTTCGCTATATAAAACGTTGCTTTCTGATCGAAGGCATCGTCTGACTCCAGAGAACACGATGCTGCACTTGATTTCCATGTGTAACAGGGTTGACTCGAACAATTAATTAAGAACACGATACGTTGAATCGCCCCGAAGTTGTTTTCCTTTCGTTTTTTTGCTGATTTCGAGTGCCTATTTGCCTGCCTTTTTTTTCAGTTTTTCAGTGACTGAACATCCAATCTCTACTGATTACATATCATATCATATTAATAATCAGTTGAATAGTTAACATAGTTATTTGAATTTTCGGAACGAGCACGCCACCAGTTTCTGGAGGCTGATAGCTTCTCAAGGCTTAGCTCAGCTGATTTTTCTCATGTTTCTCCTTCTTTTCGATCGCCGTTGCTGCTCGACGAGCCTCTGATTGTGAGGGACGGCTCGCTCTCCAATTTTCGAGCTCTGATTTCAGGTTGCTCCGTGGGTGTCAGTGCCAGAAGCACGAGATGTATAACAAATGTCGTTGTTCAACAATGTCTCGATGTACTGCATACTTTTCCACCGATCCGTGATCGAGAGAATGGCACCGTGGCACCAGTTCCGTGGAAAGTCCTGCCGGGTGCTTTGCCGCGAAACTATATCGATCAGCTCTCAGAAAACCGCGACAATTCTCACCAGCGAGGAAGGTTTCTCTTATGTAATATAACATGGTTTGTGTTGAATTCTTTCGGATCGTTGTGAGCGGTCATGAACATACTGAGCACTGTCGGACGACTCCAACTGAGAGATGTGAGCGCCGTGAATCACAAAGAAAGCTGGGTGGAAATCTTCTTGAGCCTCCCTGGATTCACATTATCAGACATTCATTCGTTTGTTTCCTCGAGAGCCTCAATCTCGGGAATTTCGGTCCATTGATGTGAAGAATTGCGGCAGCGACTCCCACTTTGGCAGACAGCGAAAGAACTCGTCGGGGAGAAATTATTGCGCTCAAAGAATAGAACATGAATTCCACATAGAAGAATAGAACATTTCGTCACCGTTATGTTCGGATTCGAACGGGTTCTCGATGCACCCGAGCCCAGGATGAAAACGTTTCGATGCCGACAGCAATTCCGTCCAGTCTGCTGCTACTGATTTCGGATGGAATCCCGAGCTCACAAAGAATATCGGCAACTTTTCATCCAACGGTTTTATCAACTATTGCTAGGGATGTAAATTTTTCGCGGAGAGCAGATATATCGCGGAATGCCGCGAATTTCGCGGGACCGCGAAATGCCGCGAATCCCGCGAAATGCCGCGAAATGTCGCGAAATGCCGCGAATTCCGCGAAATGTCGCGAAATGCCGCGAAATATCCCGAAAAGTCCCGCGGAACCCTGCAAAATGCCGCAAAATGGTTCTGCCAGAAATTATGTTCTTTCCCGATCATTTATTTGAGATTCGGATCTCGATTTTTTTCCCAAAGAGTTGAGTATCAATCGAATGAGCCAGTCGAAGCAGTTCGAAGCAAGACGGCAGAAGTGAGCTGTCTCAAACTCTGGGAGGACCCGAAAGCCTGCTCATGTTTCACAATCGTTGGAGTTGTCGGAATTGTCGGAGGAATTGTCGGAAAACGTCAGTATCACAGGTAAAAAATCGAATACGAAGCTTTCGAGAGCTTCTCTGAGCCTTTCTAGCCCTGATTTGGAGGTTCAGTGATGTTCTTGATCCCAAATTAGACACCCCCGAGATCCCGCGAAAAGCCGCGAAAAGCCGCGAAATCCAGCGAAAAGCCGCGAAATCGTGCGACAAGCCGCGAAATGCCCTCGCGCAGGCCTCCCGCGACAAGCCCGCGACGAGCCCGCGACAGGCCCGCGACAAGCCCGCGAAATTTCCCCCGCGAAAAATTTACATCCCTAACTATTGCTCAAAGAGCTAGAGCGTGCCTTCATTCTGTTTTCGCATCCATGGATCGTCGCAAAACACCAGCAAGAAGTGCTGGAGGTCTGTAGAGTTTGGCTAGGAGCCGCGGTGCCAGGAAGGTTGACCTTGGGCTCTTCTGACTTCGTCTCGCGACTGCCGCCATGCAAGGGATCGAGATTCACCGCCTGTCAGCCAGAACATTACTATAAGAATCAATCGAAGCTTTATCTTTGATGTCTCCTAGCTCGAGTGGAGCAAAGGTTTCACTGGATACGCTTTTTCTGGAATACCTTTTGGCAAGGTCCGCGGCCTACGGCGGGATTCTGACCTAGCCATGGAACTAAACTGGATTCTCAGAGTCGTCTCCGATTGCCGCACTATATTCACTTTCATTGATACTCGATCCGATGTTCCTCTTTCGGGGGAAAATGAGCGCGTTCCCGAAAAGTATCCGAACTCCCATACATCCTTGAATAGCCCGCCATTCACTCGCCGAGTGAGCAGACTGGAACACTATCGCCGATTTTGCAATCATCCCCACGATGCGCTTCTCGTACTTGGTTGTGCCTGTCAAGGTTCTGCCGACGGAGTCGTTCTTAAGTTTAAACTTGTTGAAAACTTGACTCCAAGTGTTCAATTCGAAGATCTGACTCCCATACTCTCGAAAGCTAAATGCAGGCCTGAGCATTGAGCGAGATTGGGAATCGTTGTCAAGAATCGACCCCATCTGATGTACGGCTTCACATTCTCTTAGGATCACTTCGAAGAGATGAAACGAATACGGACACACCATCCACATGAGCGAGACAATCGCTCCCCTAATCAAAGTCTCGTGATGGAGTTTTTTTCGATCGAAGAACGGGAACCTTGTCCGAGGCACAACCGATGAGGAATTAAGATGCATACGAAGCTTCTGCGTTACTCAACTGGCCCAGAGAATCCCAGCTGAGAACTAAATCGGTGCGAGAGAAATTCTGCGAGAAACCTGCGATGCCCTACCATTCAGCTTACGGGTTTCAAGGACTGTCAGAGAATTTGAGGTCGATCGAATTCTGAGGGTGTACCGAACTTTATTTCGGAAAATCAGCCTGGATCGCATCGGGCCGCGAAAGGATCTCCGCTTTCTGTTACCTCAAAACAGTGCATGTTCTCAACTTCACATCATCAACAATGATAGCGATCGCGCATCCGACTGACTCAATCCACTGATTACCTTCTATGGAAGATAAGCAGCCGTTGTAGTTTCTGTCGATGGCTCGAACGGAGGCCACGAGCAGTTGAGTAAATGAGGAGAGATCTTCTCCTTTGGAAGAATTTCTCTGCTGCGATACGATGGTGCCGCGCAAGACTGTGGTTATTCACAACAAGCATTGAGAATATCCTATCAACCATTCGTGTCTTCCCACTACCTCACGTATCCTGTCTGACGATTTTTTGATTGGTGGCATCTCGAGACAACCCTTACACCAGTACTGCTCCAAGATGGCGATTCTATCTTGAAGAGAATGCGTGTGTGGTGTCGGAATCAGCTTTTGAGTTTACGCCTCACCACAATAGCTGAAATGTCAAGTCTCACTGAGATGACTCGAAATGGCAGTTATCGGAGCCTCGTAAATTTTTAATATTTGACTTGATGTGAGGAGTGACGTTTTTGACAACAGCCGACAATTCGAGTCGTCGACGGAAAAGACGATTGAAGTGAGATTCCCAAAGAATCATCGGCCCCTATCAGACGAGAGAGCAAACCTCGCGGTCGGGCTCGATTCACTCTGAACATGAAGCGAAAAAGATTCAAGTCCTTGACGTTCACCATGCGAAAGCCGTGGGCAGGAGTAGCTATGGGAGCACGGTTCGTACTTCATCTCAATTTTTCGAAGCAACAAGTTGGAGAAGTATCGCCGTTCTCATATAATCAAATGATGGTCTCCCCGGGTCATCCTCAAAGCTTGTGACATTGCGAGGTGAGGTCCCTGAACGGACAGCAGATATCTTCGGAAACCCCGCGGAAAAAAGTGAAATCCGAGGAAGTTCCGTCCGTTGACGTGAGGTTCTCTCATATTCCATTTGAACCGACGATGGCATCCGGGATCGGAGCGCGACCGCAGTTTAGGAATTTGGAAAGAACATCAATCACGATAAGGCGATGTAGTAAATTCAGCGACTCTCAGGTGCGCCAACAATATTAAGAAGTTTTCATTCGATTTTTGGTGACGAGGTGGTGAGCGAGATTACTACAGCCATGCGAAGACAGCGTCGAATAATGATATTCTTGTTGATCTACGCACTTCTGACAGGTGAGTGCTCTTCGGGGTTCTTCCCGGCATCAAGGGTAGCTGGTAATATAGAAAATCGTCTGCGGCTGGGTCCCGAAGAGCGAGCGGAGCTCCTTTCCGACCTGGAATCAGGATTCAAAAGTGTTCAGAGGGCCGCTTATCCTGTTGAGATTCTGCTAAGACAACCCGTAGAAGTTTTCGTATCGACCCAGAGTGGCGCATCGCGATAACCCCGATCCTTCCGCGAACATCGAGCATCTGGACTCGACTTCATCCTCGATTCGTGAACAGAGCGTGTCTGACCAATGAATCCTCTCTAGAAAGGTTCGGGTCCACTCTTGAGTTCCGCGATGCGACCGCTCATCCGGGACTCGCACTCTATTATGCGGGAGGTCTCCTCAATTGTGTCGATGGTAGGCCGATGTGTATTCGATACGGCGGCGGCGCGATTCGCGTCCCGAAGTAGTTTGGGATTAGGGACCTATTATCCTCCGTCAACAGGCCATTTGGCCTTCGAGCTCGCGATTGTGTCAGAGTCGATATGGCGTGAGTTGACTTCGGGACATTGTACTCTGTTTTGTTGCTGAGCTTTTGATTACTTTGCATCTAGCGATTCGAAGCCGTTCTATCGTTTCATGCTAATCCTGTTCGCTATTCAAAATCAGTAGTCTTGGAGAAGTTGCGCTATTTATCTCACAATCAGCTCTATCATGTACCCCGCTATTACATGGGCTCTAAGGAGTAAAATCGAATCGAATGGTCCATGTTAACTACGAAATTTTGAACGTGAAAGTTGGCTAAGTTGCTCTGACTGGAGCAACGAATCTTGACGTCAAGAGACGAACGCCACCGATAACTCCATATTTTATCATGATTGAAACTCAATCATTTCGGTGATCGGAACCCTCAGAACGAATACGACGAAGATAGACGCTCGTCAGCTTCCGAACATCGTGAATGAGATCCGAGATTCCCTCAGCACAAATGACCTTCTGAGGTTGACAATCCGCGAGCACCGCCAGTCCGGAACGAATTCTAGCAAGTTTTCTCAATATGATTCTTGTATCTGAGATCGTCCTCGAGCCACGGAGCAAACAACTTTTGAAATCTAAAAGACCCGATCGCTGAGCAGTCAAAGCCTTAGTCTTCTCTGTTGTGTGCGTCACGACTTCTGGGATGCAGTTTCTGCGATCTCCTGTCCTTGGAAAAGGCTGTTCTTGGTTTCAAAGGCAATCAGAACAATGAATGATCCTCGTACAACAAAAGTCTAAAGTGTTTGTCTGCTGAGTAAAGTCGGCGGTCGTGGCGACGTGCAAACGTGCCCGACTCAAGACATGTAGGTCCCGGGTTCGATCCCCGCCCGGGGCATTTGCATCTTCCTAGGGGTCCGTCGACTGAAGCAATACCCAAGGGAGATACCGGCGACGTTAAATAAAATTGGCTGAGTGGTTCAGCCAGGAAGAATTTATTTATTGCTGAGTAAAGTCTTCGAGTCACTGCATACGAGCGGAACGTTTCCACGCATCCCGCGTAAAACTTGTCGATCAGACCAGTTCCGGCTAGAGTTGGCGAGGATCAACACTCTTCTTCATCGTTTACTGGCACAATCTAACGTAACGACGATCTGAGGAAGCTGTCTACTGTTCGTACAAAGCGGGAAGAGCTGCCGAGCTCAATGTCGGGACCATTTCTGGAATACCCTAAGTTTACGTGCTTGATGGTCCAGGATGTCCAGCTGTTATATTAGATGACGAAGAGGGAGTGCTTGCGTTCGAGAAACTAGAATGTTTGAGGAAAAAAGAAAGCATATAGGTATATGTCTGCAGTCAACAGACGAACTATTGCAAACACACACTCCCAATGGGGAGGGGTGCTGTGCTTTATCTTTTACTTTATAAGCTCCACATCACATAAGGGCGTCCCGCTCGGCGTGGCGACATTCTCATGCCATCGATGCCGAGAAGAAAGTAGCGTCACTCGATGTTATTCGAATGTTCTGGTGATGGGAGTTACCGTGGACCGTCAGAGAAGCAGTTGGAACAGACCAAGAAGATACGCGCGCGACTTGAACAAAAGTATGAGCCAGCTGATACCGCAAGGCCCGCGAAGAATAGGGAAGAAAAGGAGGTGAAGGCCAAAGGGAGACCGGGAGAGCGTCTACCGAGAAAACCTGAAGATGCTGATGTCTGAGGAAATCTATGGGAGACCGTTCGAAGTGCCCCAACACACTTAAGATGACGGCTAGCACGACAACCGGGAAAATTCGTGGAATGCGGGCAGAAACGTGGAGAAAGTTGACTAGGAGGTTTTTCAGGCTTTCGAGTTGAAACACCGTTCGGATGTACTTCTGCATGGTCACGTCGTAATAAAATCACTGGTGTCTCTTTCCTGCACGTATTGATCGAGGCAAGGTGTAGAATACTGTTCGGCTGACGGACGAAGTCTTAAAGTTTTTTCAGATCCACGGGACAGATCACATTAGGTACGGCATTCTGAACTCCAGTCTGGCTGTGGGGGGAAGCGAGACTGTAAGAGACATTGGCGAAGTAGTAGTTCATGTGCACGCAGTCCTCCTATCAACTCATACCTACGAAAGCGATCTCCACTTAGCTCGAAAACGTCGAAGCTGTCCGTCTCAATCTGCGCAAAACATGGTTTCCGGGTCTATTCGTGTGCATTCGCAGAAGTCATCAGAAGCACGAAGATACGCCGCTCGATGCACTGGAAGGAAGCATGTCTTCGAGAGACTCACCGCCGTGCATAATCGTGGGGGATATGATGGTACTTCCAAGGAATCCCTCTTCGGAGGGGGATTTCCTGGGAATTCGATCTACATATCGATCTTAATCTACAAATCGATCTACATCGATTCTGCATAGTTCGCCACGGAGCGAAGATAGACTTATTAATTTAATAACTCCACTCTACTCATTGATTTGGCTTTCTCTCTGCTCGTTCAGTATGTTTTTCGCCCTCCCTAACCAACTGCCGAATCTCATCCCGATGCCTCGAGAGACTCTGCAGATGAGCGGTTCCGAAAAAAAGTAACAATATCGTATCTCTGAACCTACAACGGCACACGGCTTGAAAGACTTTGAAGGTTTCCTCTGATATTGTTCGAATGGGAAACATTACAGCATTCCGTTGAATTTGAGTTCCAAGGTTATGCAGTAGAATATCGTTATAGGTGGTCGGATGTGACATGTTCACAAGACTGCTAATAAGGGACCGTGATTCTGGAAACTCGGATATATGGACCTGATTATCTCGAATCCCGCTTCTGATAGCACGGAAAACCATTATCTCGTTGGCGAAAAAACCTCAGGAACTTTCTCGGAGAGTGATTCAAAACCATTAACTGACTGTACTCTTGGGATCGAGATCCAGGCTTGCTAGCGAGAATGTTCAGAATCCATTGAGATGACTATCGATTGAAGTCACTGTGGATGATTCGGAAACCTCAAATATGAGGGACTCTTTTATCCGATCCCTCTGAGTCAATTCTAGGGGGATTTAAGTGTGATAGCTGGAGCCTGAAACTTCGGACAGAATGCCATGTACCGTTGGAATTTTTGGAGTTTTCCGCATTATTTCGTCTATTTCCATGTGTTCTATATTCCGTTCAGGTTGGTTCTGCTTCGTGGCGGATTCAGGAATGGCTCGAGGGGGGGCAATTGCAGATTTTCGGTGTCCCCGAAGTATTTTTTTCCTTCGCGAAGACACGATTGAGAACTGACTCTTTGCTCTGATATTCGTTGCGTACGAAGTGTTATCTCAATCCGTGATGACCTATGGAACTGTTTCTGCTGATCTGTATATTCCGCCTGGGAAACCAGACTCGAGGGGGGGGGGCGAACGCCCGATCGCCCCCCCCCCTGGATCCGCCACTGGTTCTGCTTTGCTGCCTCGACGCTCAGACGAACGATCCGAAAGAACATCCGGAATGAGCTCCTGGAGACCCGAAATTCCCTGGAAACTTCTATCAAATGATTCCGAATTCCTTGGGGACCGAGCTCCGCGATGCGGCATTGCAGCGGTTTGGCATTGCGGCTTCTATCAACGAAGAATTTTGTTCATGACGAAGAAAACAGAGGCTATGAAGTTCAGGAAGGCAGGGAAACTAGCCCAAGATCGCTTCTCGCATCTCGGAGCAACTCTTAGCCTGAATCCTTCTCAGCGCATGTTCTCAACGTTTTCAAGAAGGCCCTCGCAGCTGCGTCAAGCATCAAAGAACCATCGAAACTATCTATTGAGAGTGCACTAAAACTGTTCAGACTAGGCATGGCAGCGATTATTAACCGCGCTAAAATGATCTCAGTGATCGCAAATTGCGATTAATAACCGCAAAATGATCGCAAGGTTTTTCGGTTAATGATCGCGATGATTTAAGTTCCAAAACCGAAGATAAAGCCTAGAAAATCATCAGTTCAGGAATGGCACGCAGTTTCGAAATTAGATTAGGCTAGGTGTGCTGATCCGGCGACAAAAGCGCGTGGAGCGAAAGCAGATTTTCAGCTGAGTTTGCAGGATCAGTTTTTAGGAACGCTCCAGAATTTGTTCGTGCTGATGATAGGTTATTCGCGCGCTCTCACAAATTCTTTGCCCCGTTTCTCCCGCTTGCGGTCATCTTGCGATTATCGATCAATCGATAATGGCGGTTTTCGATATTTGCGATTATTTGTCATGCCTAATTCAGGCTTAAGGTATCACCGACGGCAGCGTTCGGGATACGAGTCATCTGGAACAAGCTGTCAGTGAGGGATTCGGCACTTCTTGATCGCCGAGGCTGAGAAGGGAAGCACAGGATCGAATCGTATACCCCCTAGTCGGAACACCACTATTCATAGAATACTTAATAGAGTAGTACGACCTCCAGGAAACCGAGGCATCAAGGGAATTCTTGCGTATGTACGAAGACAAAGTGGCGTCGATTGATCATGGAGGATTCTACACCGTTGGGATGACGGCTACAGAATCAAGAGGCCCAAACCAGAGAAACCGCAACCTGGTCAAACGACTAGCTGACCATGGATTTCACGCTTACTTGTGTGTGAGAAAAGAGTATCACGATCCAGATGAAGAGTGTCGTTGTCAAAAATGGCTTTGTTCAAAATACCACGCAAACCAATGTAAACTAGTCGAGATCATCGCCAGCCTAGCGAAGTTGGATTGGGTAGTGAGCGGTAGTGGGAGAACATGTGGATTATGTAACTCCATGTTTTTCTGAAAAAGGTAGGGTAGAGTGGTCCCTAACCGCCCATGGTCCCTATCCGCCCACCCCCCTGTTTCTCAGCTCCAGCTCTATTTTTGAAATTCTTGATTGTGCCGTCGAAGAACCTTCACAACAAGGACAATTTGAAGCTAGAGCGCGATCGACTCATTGCTCGTCTCTCGCTATGTTCCACGTTCTTCCGGTGAGGCGTGTTGGAGGCACGCGCGTTGTAAAATTTAAGGTTCATGGAAAATCGGTTGAAATTTTTCCTCCTTTTGGTAAAAAAATCGAACCTAGATTTTATGATTGCTTGGGACCCGAGCCTCGATGTACCCCAACGGACTTGGATAGGCTTCCTTTTCCTGAGTGTGTAACACACGACTTTTCAAAAAAATACATGGTGGTCCGTAACCGCCCCCCATAAGGTGGTCCGTAACCGCCCCGCCGAAATCGCGCCTTTTCGAGATCCGTACGCGCCGAGCGTCAGCTGCTCCCTCTCTCGGTTCTGTCGCGCAGTTGGAATCGTGGTTTCGCGTCTCAATAATCACGTTCTGAGCGAGAATTGAAAAGTTTCGGTGATCACAAAAATGGGACGTTCCTTCAAACTCAAGAAACCTTCACGAGACCCCGAGATCCTACGTCGGGCTCACGCCGCGATTTCTCTGGGGTCCTCAGTGCGAAAGGCTTCAAGTGACTTCGGCATACCTCGTTCAACCTTACGCGCACACGTTGAGAAAAACGAGTCAGTTCTACAACGAGACAGGAGTTCTTCGCCTGAAGTGGATCCGCTTCAATTCAACATCGTCAAAAAAGGTTTCGAAATGGTGAGCCAAAAATCTTCTGGTGATTGTTGGATCATATATCGTGGAAAGTTCGGACCTTCTTGAATCTGACCCATGATTTAAATCGTTTTCTGATCAACTTCGCCAAATCAATCCGATGTCTTCCGTAGGTTCTCAGCGAAGAACAGGAAGGTGCCTTGGAGAAACACCTCCTTCACATGGCGGACGTGTACTATGGCTTGAATCCAATTGATGCTCGCATTCTGGCCTGCCAGTTTGCGCGTCAACTGAAAGTTGTTGTTCTTGATTTTCAATGAAAAAACAGGGGGGCGGTTACGGACCATGGGGTGGGCGGTTACGGTTCTGAGAACATCGATTTCACTCGATCTTGCTTGCGCTTTCCTTCGGCAGACAAACGTTTCCAGAGATACATCTAATGGAACCTAACTTTTGGGAAAATGTCTCGTCTAGAGATTCGAACATTATTTTGGACGAAAAAACCGCTTGGAAACACTGTTATTCCATACACCGCTTAGGGTGGCGGATAGGGACCACTCTATCCTATCTGTGAAAGATGACGAATAAACACATTGAAATCGAATTATAACCATTGGGTTGATGAGTCAATTTTCAGTACAATTCTCTCACGCCCCCCTAGTTTGGGAAACGTCGTTCTATGCTATCGCGGTGGGCATAAGTTGGACGGAACATAGCTGTTTATGGAGTAAGACTGTTTCTTGACCGCGGGTATCGTTAAAAAGGGCGATCGTGATCCGAGGTATATGACGAATGATTTAAAAAAATGATTGAATTTCTGAATCGGCTCGATCTCATCTAAACAGCGTATCGAGCGTCATCTGTTTTTTTGTTCTGTTTTGCAGGAAACAGTCATGGGTATGGAAACAAGCGGAGGAAAGATCTCTCCCTGGACGAAATTAAAAATGTCATCACTTTTCGCTTATCGTCGAACGTAAGTTTCTACCGATTCGGCATCCCAGACGTGGTTGTTTTCCTCTTAGCAGTTGGATTTCGCCAAGTAGGGTTCGATTTTACTTGTCTCGAGCTGGGCGGGGAGCGTCGAGGGAGAGGGGGCGGCACCGAGGAGATTAGGGTCTAAAAAACATTACGAGAAACGATTTGAAGCTGATGGAAGCTTATTCATGCCCCGGTGTCGTGAGGTACACTCACGCGTACTGCTTGAAACTCGCATGATGTGATGGCAACAGTACCGAGTTCTCAACTCCTCGAGCTTTTTTTCCGAATCGACTGCTTGGAACTTGTGGCATGGAACCTCTCCGCGATTCTGGTATTCTGGCTCACTGAAGAGATCTGGACGAAATCCGCCAAAAGGCAGGACTCATTCCCCCCTCTCTGAATAAGACCGACCCACTGGCATCTTCCCAGCCAGATGTCTTCATTCTACTCGCAATGTCCAAGCCACGACCTATGAGTTGACAACCGAGAGCGGAAATAAAGACCTAAGCTAGAGCCCATGTCGGAATTTCCGATGACAAGCAGAATTCTTGCATCAGGGAGGGAAATTTCTCGGTTCTTCGAAATTCATTCTAGCATTCCATACGCAGTCAACCTTCCCGTCGCCGGGGAACTCGGGAGCGTGGTAGAAGTGTTGCTGATGGCAGAATTTGTCATCCCCATTGTTGGGCAACCGCCAAAAAAATCAAATATAGAAGTATATCCTAGAAGCTATTAAGAGCAGACAGCAGACGAAAAAGGAAAGAGAAAGAATAAAATAGGTTAACACAGTTGTGATCAACCTCCGTCGAGAACACATCGTGCTCCCTCTAACTTAGAGAACAAATCCATTACACCCATGAAAGCCCTTCCGATGAAGAATATTCTTCACACAAGTTGACCGACTTGCTCGGGATCTGTATGTGCGCCTCATTCCGTGGATGAGTAACCCATGAAGAGACAAGAAGGTTGCCTTGTACAGGTAGTTATTGGAATCTTCCGATTAGCGGAACAAATTTCGCCTTGAGAACTAAACTCGATGATTGATCTTCATTCCAGGCAGCTCAGGGAAAAGACTTGGAAATCTTGGAAATTGTGAGCTCTAGTCTTAAATCGATTGCGGTTCGAAAACTGGTTCCCACACTGAGCACCTCGGAGACATCGATCGGTACAAGCACGGGAGATCAAGAGAACCGCACTGCAGACGGAAGGTCCACTGAGAAACCGACTACATTGAAACCGGATACGACTACCAACTCGATCCCTGATGCAACCACTGGAAGGTTCACCGAGGAGCTGACCACATTGGAACCGGATACGACCGCCAGCTCAATTCCTGATATCTCTACTGGAAGGTCCACCCGAAAGCCGACGACACTGAGTCTTGATACGACTACCAGCTCGATTCCTGATATCACCACTGGAAGGCCCACCACGGAGCCGACCACATTCAGTCCGGACGCGACCACCAGTTCGTTTCTTGATATCACCACTGGAGGGTCCACCGAGGAACCGACCACAATCAGTCCGGATACGACCACCAGTTCGTTCCCTGAAATCACCACTGGAGGGTCCACCGAGGAGCCGACCACAATCAGTCCGGATACGACCACCAGTTCGTTCCCTGAAACCACCACTGGAGCGTCCACCGAGGAGCCGACCACAATCAGTCCGGATACAACCACCAGTTCGTTCCCTGAAATCACCACTGGAGGGTCCAC